>ML664180.1:12308452-12328397 GCA_007570785.1 Antilocapra americana | reverse complement strand
CCCCCCCCCCCCCTCCCCCCCCCCCCCCCTCCCCCCCCCCCCCTGCTACTGCCCTTCACCCAGCCAAGTCAGCCCGCCCCTTCTCCTCTCCCCTCCCCTCCCTGTTTCTGCCCTGTTCTGCACTACTCTTTAGGAGCACTGAAAACACATCACCTGTGTGACCCACACTCAAGGAGGATTTCTGAGCTGCCACAAGTCTACCCACAAAGACACACTTCACAGACCTTTCTTCCAGTCCTCACCCTGCCAGCCATGGTGGAATCAGGCGGAAGAAGAGGTGGGCACTGCAGGTCATGGAACTCGGGGTTTCTGTCACTCCTTACCCTTCCTTTCTGACTTGGCTGGGTGAAACTCAGTAGCATCTCAGCTTTCTTTCCCTCCCTTTCAGCTTTTTCCTTCCTCTCTCTTCCAGCCCAGAGAATTGTTGTCTTGCCCCAGGGTGGGGAAACTTTGCTTCTATATCATGTATTTTTAATGTCCCAGTTTCCAGGCTTGTATTGGCTTTCCCTCCCTCTGTGGTCTGTTGCAGTACTGTTATTGACTTGGACAAATGGGACTCCTGCCCAGGCCCTGTGCCTCAAGGAACCCCATGCTTTGAAGTGTCTTCCCTGAACCTTTCTAAATCTTCCTCTGGCCCCTGTAAGGTACGTGGGCCCATCTCCATTTCTCTCCTTTGTCTGACTGTTTCCTCCATGTGTGGGTCTACCAGATGCCCAAGGGGTCCTAGCCCTTGTACCTGTAAGATCATCCAAGGGCCCCAGGGCTGGGCTCTTTATAGAAGAGTAGGTTGGTGATGAGATCACTTCCACTGGATGGAGCAGTGATTCTTGGTCAGAATTGTATGAGGTTGGACACCTATTCCAGTGCTACTGACAGGATAATTTAGGGGAGCTCCAGCTATTTATACAGACAGTTCCCCATGCCCTGCAAAAATATCTGCCTGGCACCCTGCATACCATAGTGGAACTTTCTTCTTATATCTCTTTCCTTCACTCAGGCTGTAAGCATAAAATATCAGGCTAATTCTAGAATGAAGGGAATAGATACAGGGTAACAGAAAACATAGGGAAGAATTATCTGAGCAAATCTACTCTAATATTATGCTGCCATTCTCATGAAAAATAGCATGTAGTAGTAGATACTGTTTTGAGATTCAGAAGTTGAGTTCTATATTTAGTTCTAGTCCTGACTCTGCTGCTAACTAGCTGTGTGATCTTGGGCAAAGCACTTCAGTTCTCTAGGCCTGTTCTGTCTTTGAAATGAGGTGAATGGATGAGTGGATGGGTGGATGGGTAGATGGATGAGTATATGAATGGAGGAATGGGTGTGTGGGACCAAGGATGGGTGGATGGGTAGATGGATGAGTACCTGGATGCATGAATAGATGAAGGGGTGGGTGGGTAAGTGGATGGGAAAATGGATAGATGGATTGAGAACCTGGATGCATGGATGAATGAATGGGTGGGTCCAAAGATGGCCGGACACATGGACAGATGGATGGGTCTGTGAGAATGCCTGCCAGACAGACGGAGAAGAGGGAGGAAGGAGCGCTGGTGGCTGTCCAGACACTCGGTCTCTATCCAACTCCTGCAGCTGTACCGTTTCCCTGGCCATCTTCCTTGCTCCTGCTTTGCTTCAAGAGCAGTTTGAGATAGTTGAAAAGATTGCTCCAGGAGTCAGAAAACCTGAATTTTCCTTCTACACGCTTGTGGTGCACTCAGTGACCCTTGGGCAATTCAGAAACTCTGCCCCGATTTCCTAATCAGTAATACGAAGTTAATACTGCCTCTCCTGTCTGTCCTCCGTAGTTTTCTGGGGATCAGATATGATAGCGGCTGTGGAAGATGCTCCGCAGTCAGGAAACCCTCATACAGGGTCATGTTCTGTGAGATATTTACTGGGATTGCTCTCCTCTCCTTACTGCCCTTTACAGCTGCCCAAGGGAATCATACACAGCTTACTGAAAACAGGGTTCCAGGGGATTTTACAGCTCCAGAAAGAAACAGAGTAACAGAAATCACAAGCTAAGGCTGTGTTACCCTGTGTCCAGGAAGAGGACTTTTTTTGTTCTTTTATTTTTGTTATAAGTCTGCAGTCAGAAGCACTGCAGTACGGTTATTCCAGGGAGAGTAAAAACCAGGGGGTTATCTTTTTGCGTATGTGCGCTTATCCATCTGAACTAAATGATGCAGTGGAAAATTTCCAGTGATAGGCTGAGCCGACATCTAAGCATTTGTGGAATGAATCAGCTAGGAGACGCGACAGTGCTGAAAGGTGAAGGGTGAAACTGTCTTCTTGTTAAACATGCGTATTAAGTTTTTGAGAGAACTGTCACACCTCATCCCTTTACCCAGAGCCAGGCACTCTTGGTCACTTCTTAAATAATCCTTATTTTGAAACATCATAAAATCTTAGCCTCCAGAGAGAGTTAAGGGATCTAAATTAGCCTCTTCCTTAGTTTAATGATTTCGAAGCATGTCCTTGGACCAGCAATCTCAGAGCATCACCTGGGAGCTCATTAGAAATGCAAATTCTCGGGACTTGCCTGGTGCTCCAGTGGTGTGCTCCCAGTGCAGGGAACTGGAATTCAATCCCTGCTCAGGGAACTAGATCCCACATGCCACAACTGAGTTCCAATTTGCTGTTGTTGGTATTTAGTCACTAAAGCATGTTTGACTCTTTGCTGCCCCATGGACTACTGGAAAAACCATAGCTTTAACTATATGAACCTTTGTCGGCAAAGTGTTGTCTCTGCTTTTTCATATGTTATCTAGGTTTGTCATAGCTTTCCTTCCAAGGGAGAAGTGTCTTTTAATTTCATCATATGACTAAAGATCCTGAGTGCCACATCTAAGACCTAGCACAGCCTATAAATAAATAAATATTTTTAAAAAAGAAGAAGAATGCAATTTCTTGGAGTCCTCCCCAAACTTAGTGAATTAGCAACTTTTGGTGGGAGAGACCCTAGAGATCTGTGAGCAAACCTTCCAAGTGATTCCGATGAACCTGAAATTTGAGACCCAAGGTCCTAATTCATTACTTCCCTAAATGGCATACCTGAAGGATAACAGTGAGAGACTGTTTTGGGGGGGGCTCCAAAATGACTGCATATGGTGACTGCAGCCATGAAATTAAAAGACGCTTGCTCCTTGGAAGAAAAGCTATGACCAACCTAGACAGCACTTTGCCAACTATGGTTGTCAAAGCTATGGTTTTTCTGGTAGTCATGTATGGATGTGAGAGTTGGACTATCAAGAAAGCTGAGCGCTGAAGAATTGATCCTCTTGAACTGTGGTGTTGGAGAAGACTCTTGAGAGTCCCTTGGACTGCAAGGAGATCAAACCAGTCAATCCTAAAGAAAATCAGTCCTGAATATTCATTGGAAGGACTGATGCTGAAGCTGAAACTCCAATACTTTGGCCACCTGATGTGAAGAACTGACTCCTTGGAAAAGACCCTGATGCTGGGAAAGTCTGAAGGTGGGAGGAGAAGGGGATGACAGAGGATGAGATGGTTGGATGGATGGCATCACTGACTCGATGGGCATGAGTTTGAGTAAGCTCTGAGAGTTGGTGATGGACAGGGAGGCCTGGCGTGCTGCAGTCCATGGGGTCGCAAAGAGTCAGACATGACTGAGCGACTGAAGTGAACTGAACTGAAGGATAATCTCTGTGGCCTCTACCTGGATATTTCTGGCTATAGAGAGCTCACTGGTTCGCGAAGCATTTGGTGAGAATCCTTCGCAATTAGATACTTCCCCAGTCGTAATGACCCTTCCACCTGCTGGCATTGCCTCTATGCCCTGAATGTAATTCAGAGTTAGAGCTGACTGGAGTTCCCTGGTAACCGGGCTGATGATTCTCGTCGTGGGAGTCGGGGAAGGTGAATACAAGAGGACGAACTGGGAGGGGGGCCAGTGCTTTCCATTTTCCTGTCAACCAAATAAAACAGCAAGATGAAGGGCTGTCCCAGCATTTGTGAGATTATGATAAACATCAGTATTAATAACAATAGTGACAGTAATAATCACCCACGGCTGGATTTGGACGCAGGTCAAGAAACCATCCAAATCAAATTACATGTAAGAAAAATGGGCATGTTCGGCACTGGGAACGTTTTCAAAGAGGAAGAAAAATTGATGCTATGAAAAAACATTTCACCTTCTAGTGGGGATAACTTCTCCTTCCCATTCCGAGGATGTTGTAAAAGAAAGGAATGTCCCAGCAGGATAGAAATATTTAATGGTGAGTTCCCAACCCCCTCTGACTAGAGAGAGGTGTGTACAGTCATAGAGACTGGAGGGGGAAGTGAACCTTTGCTTGATTGCCCTTCCATCTCAAATGCTTTGAGTCTTTTGGTTTCGCCTGGTTGCCCTTCAGTCTCGAATGCTTTGAGTTGGATACCCTTGTTTGGCCAGATTTTGTGAGTGATGATTTTTTGTTTGTTTGTTTGTTTGTTTCTGATGGGCACTTGGCACAAGGGCCAGAGAGAAAGAAAAGAAAGAAAGTGAAGTTACTCAGTTGTGTCGGACTCTTTTCGACCCCATGGACTAGAGCCCACCAGGCTCCTCCGTCCATGGAATTTTCCAGGCAAGAGTACTGGGGCGGGTTGCCGTTTCCTTCTCCAGGGGATCTTCCCGACCCAGGGATCAAACTTGGGTCTCCCGCACTGTGGGCAGACGCTTCACCAACTGAGCCACCAGGGAGGCCCCAGCCTCCCCTCTTTGGACTGACAGCACCGCAGCTTTAAGCCCTGCCAGGACGCTCTCACAAATGAATCTTTCCTCCCCCCAGTTTGAGCCTGGAGAGTGTTTACTTCCTGTCAACCCCCAGGGACCTGCTGATTTTTCCCATTACTGCAAATTGCTGCTCTCGGGTGCTTTGCATTTGTTATTAAGATGCAATCAGGGTTTCCTAACTGATTAACAGCCTCACCCCACGGGCCCCCCTGACCCTCGCACCTGACTTGGAGGCAATGACAGTGGCAAACAGAGTCCCCGGGCTGCCGGCTTGTCTGTTCTGTCTGGGGCTAATGGGCTGGGGGGCAGGCAGCTGGTGGGCGCTCTCAGAGGGCAGCAGGGAGGAGAGAAGAGGCGCCTCCGCGGATGCTGTGCTTGCTCGGAAGGGGCCTGGTGCCTTTCAAGTGCCCGGGAGTTGCGGTGGGTGTCGGGCCGTGTGACAGGCCTCTGGAATGATGACGGCTGATGGCTGCGACGGCCTGCCCAATGAGGCAGAGGCCGGCCTGAGCTGGGCCTTCAGGACGGATAAACACAGAGCATCTCTTAAGGCTGAGTGGCAGGATGGTGAGCACGTGGACGACGGCCTGCCCGGAATCCTGTCAGTCAGCAGCTCTGAGACCGCAAGCACCGCTGCCCCAGCCTCCGCCGCCCCACCTGAGGACCCCTTCTCCTTCCCCACCCACTGTGTCAAAGCCGCCCAGCCCCTTCCTTGGTCCTGTCCGTGCTCAGAGCCAATGAAGTGCACATAGACACGTGTCCACACACGTGCAGTGGCTTCTGAGTGCACACACAAAACCACCTCCTGGTGCAAAGCTCGATGTCCTGACCCTTTCTCCACCTGCCTGCCTGGTGCTTTTTTTTTTTTTTTTTAAGTGTTTTCCTGGTGGCTCAGATGGTAAAGAATCCACCTGCAATGTGGCTGACCTGGGTTTGATCTCTGGGTTAGGAAGATCCCCTGGAGAAGGGCATGGCAACCCACTCCACTATTCTTGCCTGGAGAATCCCATGGACAGAAGAACCTGGCTGGCTACAGTCCATGCGGTCACAGAGTCAGCACCTGAGAATAGCACAGCCTTTTCATTAAACAGGTGTCTTCGCCCTTGCCCTCACTGGAGGTTCATTGTTGCTTAAGGAAAACAAAAAGCCCTCAAAGACTGTGGACGTGGAAATCTTACTGAAATCTTAGTGAATCACTGAGACATGAAAGGGTGAGAGGACTTGGGGAGAAGCCCAGCATGGCAGGGGTCATGGGGCCACGCCAAACCTTCCCAGCTTGATTACAGGTGAGCAGAGCTGAAGTGTTGCTCCACTGGGCAGAGCCGAGTGGGGAGTCTTGCAGCCGATGGGGTCCTGGTCCTATGTCACCTGGTTTTTTCATTAGATCTACTGATTGTGTTGCAGGGAGAAAGAGGGTGTAGGGGGGCAAAGGAGAATGACAGGGAGGTGGGATCTTCATACCGCTGCCTGTGCCCAGGCTCCCTAGGTGGTGCTGTGATGAAGAATCTGCCTGCCAATGCCGGAGACGCAGGAGACGACGGTTCGATCCCTGGGTCAGGAAGATCCCCTGGAGGAGGAAAGGGCAACCCACTCCAATATTCTTGCCTACATAATCGCATGGACAGAGAAGCCTGGAGAGCCACAGTCCATGGGGTCTCAGAGTTGGATATCTGCACTCACGTGCCCAGACTCCAAAACAGATGGACAAGACGAAGTTCAATCCCTTGTTATATAAGCTCTAAAGTGACGATAATAAATCTTCATCAGGTTGCTCTGAGGTGAACACAAGGGGTTATACACCAAGTCCACTCTTCTCTTTCTTTTGTTTTGGGAAGTGGGGAGTTAAGGCAGCACTTAAAAACATAAAATTATTATTTGTTGTTGTTCAGTCGCTCAGTCGTGTCCGACTCTTTGCAACCCCATGGGCTGCAGCACACCAGGCTTCCCTGTCCTTCACCATCTCCCAGAGCTTGTTCAAACTCATGTCCATTGAGTTGGTGATGACATCCACCCATGAAGACGAAGATGAAATCTTTTTAAAGACTAGGAGGGATTATGGCTGTCTTATCCTCCCGTGGATAAAAGGTTCCGGTATTAAATTCCAGAGTTACATTATCTCATCCTGCTGACTAATTATATTAGCTTTTCCTGCACGCTGCTTAGACAGCCAAAAGCTGATACAAAGGCACAGGTGTGGGAGCTTTCCTTGCGGTCCGGTGGTTAAGAATCTGCCTGCCAATGCATGAGTTCAGTCCCTGGTCTGTGAAAATCCCACATGCTGTGGGGCATTTAAGTCCATGTACCTCAGCTACTGAGCCCGTGCTCTAGAGCCCATGCTCTGGCACACGAGAAGCCACCACCACAGTCAGAAGCCTGTGCACCACCATTAGAGAGGGCCCATAGCAGCAACGAAGACCCAATGCAGCCAAAAATAAATTTTAAAAAAAGACTTGACCCAAGATACTCCCTGAATGTTCAGAAAACCCTCCTGGATGCAGCTTTTAAAGCAGATTGTAGGAGCAAGGGAAGAGTGATCAGAATGGGCCCAGTGTTTGGTACTAGGTGGCAGCTCAGAATATGTTTAAGGAGAAGGATAGAGAGTGAGACTTGGGTGATGCAGAGAGAAACTTTATATGAAGAGCTCTCTAAGGAGTGTGTGTGGTTAAATAGGCTACAGATAGGCTACGGACACTGTTCGCTTAGGGCAGCTGCATCTCCCGAGTCTTTTCCAGGCTCTGGGGCAGAGGGAAAAGGCCTAACGGGTGTGGAATTAGAGTCCCAATTTATAATTAGAATCCCAGAAGAAGACGATGAAACTGAAGCAAAATTTGATGAGATGACAGCTAAGAATTTTCCTAAACTGAAACTTGATTCTAGAAGCTTATAAACCCCAATGGGATAAATACAAGATATAGATATATCATCTAGATATATTATGATCTGATACGTCACTGTGAAGACTAAAGGTGGAAATCTTAAAAGTAGCCAGATAAAAAAAAATTATTGTTTTAAAACATGCAACACTAACCCCAGACTTCTCAACAATAGGAATGGAAAAAAGGGATATCATTACATATTCTCCTTACATTAAAGGAAAATCAAATTATGAATTTTTTTATTCCAATGCATTTGATATTTTATAAAAACACATCAAATGAATACAGAGAGAAATAGGAATTCCAGTATCTATTAAAATTGAATCCATTATTAAAAACCTTGCCCTCAGGACAACTCCAGGTCCAGTTGGAAAAATTTTCCAAAGTTTAATAAATAAATGATCTTGTATGACTCTTCCAGAGAATAAGAAAACAAAAGACATTTTAAAACTTGTTTTATAAAGCTAGATGTAGGGAAATGGCTACCCACTTCATTATTCTTTCCTGCAGAATTCCATGGACAGAGGAACCTTGCAGGCTACATCCATGGAGTCTCAAAGAGTCAGACACAACTGAGCTACTAACGCTTTCACTATAATTTGAAATAATACAAGGACATCACAAGTCAGAAAAATTACAGATGAATCTCTTTCATGACTGTAGATTTAAAATTCTTAATTAAAATATTTGCAAGTCAAATCCAGTGATGTATAAAAAGTACAAATCAGAACCAATTTGGGTTAATTCCAGAGATATAGGAATGGTTTGATAATCGAAAGACTGCAATTATAATTAAACACATTAATAGTATAAAGGAGAATGATAAATTAGACATAGGATAATATAGACAATTTAGAGTAATAAAAATAGAATAAAGGAGATGTAGTCATCTCAGTAAATGTAGAAGCACTGGATGCAATTCAATATGAATTCTTGATAAAATTATTACTTATCAAAATAAACATAGAAGTCATTCTCTTAATCTGATAAAGGGCATCTTCAAAAAAATCTGCTGCAAATATCATACTTAAAGGTAAAATAATGAAAGCCATCCCTTGAAATTAGGAATGAGAAAAGATACCAGAGTCACCTTCTTTAGCGCTGTATTTGAATTACTAGCAAGAAAAAAGAAATAAAAGCAACGAGGTTTCAAAAGGAAGATACAATATTATTGCTATTGTAGATGACATGATGGTGCATTTAGAAAAAGACGAAAGAATTTATAGAAAAGTAATTAGAATTATTAAGTAAATTCAGCCACACCACTGAATATAACACCATTATACAATAATCAGTTTATTCCTGCATACAGTATTTCCTCTTTATCCACAGAATATATGTTCCAAGACTCCCAGTGGATGTCAGAACCTTAGTACCAAACCCTATATGGACTATATTTTTTTCTGATACAGGGAAGACTATATATTTTTCTGATGCTGGTAGCATATACAGCATGGATACACTGGAAAAAATGATTCCAGGTCCTCAGCAGGATGGATAGGAACAGTGAAAGTTTCCATCATGCTACTCAGAATAGTACACAATTTAAAATTTATGAATTATTTCTAGAATTTACCATTTAATATTTTCAGAATATGGTTGGCTTCAGGTTACTGGAACTACAGAAATTAAACTTTGGGTAAGGGGAGGACGATGGTACAAGCAACAATTGTAAAGGAAATAACATCCATACTATTTACAACAGCATCCTCAAATCATCATGTATCTACAATAAATACAAGGAAAAATGTGCAAGAAAACATTATGAGAGAAATCAAATAAGATCTAAATAAAGGAGGAATAGGCTACATTCATGGATTAGAAGGTTCAGTATGATAAAGAAGCCAACAGATAGAGATATTCAGGATCTAGGATATTTAAGATTTATGCTTTGCTTTTTCTCTTTTTTGGTAAAGCAACAGGTTGATTGTAAAATTTGTTTGAAAATGCAAAGGATAATAGCCAACTATTTTAATAAAAAAATAAAAGTGGAGGGTTTACTATATAAAGAAGTATTATAAAGCTGCAGATAGTTAAGGGAGCTTACTTTTCATACAAAATAGAAATATCAAGCAGTATATCAGAAGAAAGTATTAAAAGTGTACTCTCATGAAATTCATACTTGATTTATGACAAAGTTAACACAATAGTGCATTGGTTAAAAGATATTTTTTTTCCATAATGGTCTGAGTCAGTTAGATAGCCGTATGTCAAAAGTCTTGATTCTTCTCTTACATGGTGTAAAAGATATCAGTTCAAGGGAAGCTACAGAGCTAAAGGTGAAAGCTAAAGTGATTCGACTTCTAAAAGTGCAAACAGATGACTCCAGGCAGTTTGCAATGCTAGTTCATCAGATACCCAGATTCTAGCTCCTGTTTGGGCCTATGTGGATCCCTGGTTCATGGTGGGCTGCAGGTAATAGAAATCCAAAATGGTACCTTAGGCCCATAGGTACTTGCTTTTCTACTTAAGAAATCTGGTGGGAGCTGGAACCTGGTGTTGGTTCAACCACTCAATTGAATCTTTGGGGAGACAAGTGTTTCCTCTCTGTTCACTCTGACATCCTGAGGTGTTGAGTTTTGTCCCTCATCCTTGCCATCTTGAGGCTGTAAAATGACTTCTGCAGTTCATCGCATCAAAACCATGTACAGGGCAGAAACAAGGGGAAGAGATAGGATAGCTTGCTGCTTGCTAAGTTGCTTCAGTCGTGTCTGACTCTGTGTGACCCATGGACTGTAGCCCACCAGACTCCTGTGTCCATGGGATTCTCCAGGCAAGAATACTGGAGTGGGTTGTCATGCCCTCCTCCAGGGGATCTTCCCAACCCAGGGATCAAACCTGCATCTCTTATGGCTCCCACCTTGGCAGGCGGATTCTTTACCACTAGCGCCACCTGGGAAGCCCATAAGATAGCTTACCTGTCTCATGAAAGCCTTCCCGTAACCCAACTTCATTCTCATCCTCAGCAAACTTCCTTGTGTCTCCTTGACCAAGACACTGACACCCTTAGATACAAAGGACAATGGAAAGTAGTAGCTGGTAGTTCAGGATAGCTCTTGCATAGCCAGCCAACAACGGCAGAAGGCAATCGTTTAGAGTAAGAAACAATAGCAAAGATGTACGGTCTACCTACAAGTCTGCATAATAAGGAGTTGGGTTTACCTGTTCAACTTGTCTTTCTTTGGGGACAGATGTGTACTTGACTAATCTTTCTTATGCAGCCTTTGAAATTGCTTGATTCTTCTTGTGTTTGCAGTGAAAATGAGGTTTTTCCTTTGGTAAATATAATGATTTCCTAATAAAAGTGCTAAATTATTTCATTGAGTGGTGACTCCAGACACTCCTCCCTGATACTCGTTTGAACATCAGAGTCAATTTCCCCAGTGTCATCCTAGACAGTTTGATGGAGGGAAGGAATGAGAAACCTCTGTTCAATCAAGTATCTGATTAATACAGGTGCGGTATGCAAATTGCTGACTTTCTAAAGATTCTAGTAAGATAAAAACATGCTTACAACCATTCTTACAGTGTCATTCTCTTTTTTCTGAATCTCTTAACATCTTCTCTGAACACTACCTGTTTTGGGTGGTAGGATGATATATTTTCAAGACTCTTTTTATTTTTTCCTCCTTTTCCCCTGACCCTAATTGCTTACCCCCCTGTCTTCTGTGCTTCTCTGGCAATCTTTGCTGACTGTCTAATGTGGGTGAAGCACAAATCCAGCTGAGAAAATGACAGGTTGGGAAGTGTTTACATGAGTGTTAAATCTAATCACAATATATGCCCTGATCTGGACATGGCACCTCCCCGTGAACAATAGATATTTATATACAAGATGTTTTTACGATCTAGTTCTTCTATCATTGCTGGTTGAATATCTCCAATCCTCTTGCAGTAAATGCAGTGTCAGGGAGTCTAGATTACCCTTCCCAATGTAGCGAGAGGAGAGACATTGATAAGCTGTTTCTGTTTTTGCGTCTACCTGTATTATGTGTGTACATAAATACAGTGTGTATTGTAAATTGTTGCTATTTTAATGATTCCTTCAGTCAAAACAGTCCACGACCCTGCTTGCAGCTCTCAGCGAGTTAAAGGTATGATGTAGTGAAACGCTAAACGTTTAAGGGAAAACCAAGGACAGAAGAGATGGTTTTAAAAAATGTAGGATGCGCTAAGTAAGGGAGGAAAGGCAAAGAGCCTGTACACAGGGTTTTAGGGCACAGCTAAGAAAGAAAATTAGACTTTTGAGTTCAGTGTCTGAGAGGTGGGCAGCCTGACTGATGAATCAGGTGGCTGAGGAATCAGAACTCCCAAAACCAAGGGGTTCTGCCTGCAGCCAAGCACCATCTCCTGCATGAAATACCCACCCAAAGCGGAGTTCAAAGCTCAATGGTGACAGGAAGCAGCCAAGGATGGGGAGGGGGAGGCAGTTAAAGAGAGCGCAAGGCTGCTGGCGGGAAACTCGACTAGTACACGCAGATCTTTAAAAAGACGTTCTCACAGACACAGTTTAATTGGAGCTTTAGGTTTTTTGCTTTTGCAAAATGTGTCTTTTTACTTGTTTGCATTTTAAACAATGGCTTTATTGAGATAGAGTTCGTATATCATATAATTTATCTGTTTGACATGTACAAATCAATGATTTTTGGTGTATTCCGTTATTAATCTTTTCAAATCATGGTGAAATGTATGTGGGCCTACATTCAGACTTCAGTCTGCTTTGTTCAAGACCCATTCACCCAACAAACATTTTCTGCAGGTCAGCTCTTGGCCCGACACTGGTTGTCTCCAGCACAGAGCAGGAAGCGGCCTGCCTTTCCAGCCTGTTGTTTTCCTTTCCCTGCCTCCCCGGCCGGGTGTGGCCAAGTGGAGAGGCACCTGGGTTTTTTCTCCCAGACCGCAGACTTGGGAAGATTCCACTCCGGCTGGTGGTGACTTCACTGTCTTTGGAGCCTGTCACCACTTGTGGCTTTTCCTCCTGCCCCTCCAGCGGGCGGCATGCCGCCTGTGATCCAAAGCTGCTCCTCCTGCGGGGAGCGCCCCAGGCAGGGGTGTGGACACACCTACGCAGCGCGCCTGGGTGCCGGGCTCTTCCAGCTCAAGTTCTTGGTGTGTTCTGTCTGCACTCCACTCGGCTCGCAGCGGCTGTTTGCGGATCCGGCTCAGCCCGCCAGCCGGGTCTGCTGCAGAGGAAAGGGGGGACCGTGATCCCCTCGGGGCCCCCTGCCCCTCCACTCTCCTCGCCCAGCAAATGTGAAGCAAGGTCTTTTGGGACAGCTTACGGATAATCCTGCCAACCGCCCGTTCCTGAGATCGGAGTATAGCATTACATCACAGTGGGCTGCCCAGCTGGCGCTAGTGGTGATGTGCCACGGGGCTTCCAGGGTGGCACTGATGATAACCTGCCTGCCAGTGCAGGAGACAGAAGAGACCCGGGTTTGATCCCTGGGTTGAGAAGATTCCCTGGAGGAGGAAATGGCTACCCCTCCAGTATTCTTGCCTGGAAAATTCCATGGACAGAGGAGCCTGGTGGAGTCCATGGGGTTGCAAGAGAGTCAAGCACGGTTGAGCCACTGAGCCCTCACAACACACAATGATTAGGATAAGGAAGATCCTGGAGCAGGGGTGGGGCTAGGGGAGGAATTCTACAGGGGATCTAGGGACCTTTTAAACTCTTGGATTCAACAGTTACTGAACTGGCTGAAGAGCCTCACTCCTTCCGGTTGGCATAATGGGATGTTTAAAGGCCCACTGTCTCAGCCCCTTTATCACAAGAGATATTGGATAATACAGCGAGTCCTCTATGTGTGAATGAGTTCCATTCTGAGAGAGTGTCCATACATCCAGTTTGTTCCCAGGTTAGCCTAGGTGCCCAGCTAATACAATCGGCTACACAGTACTGCACTGTAACAGGTTTACAATACTTTTCACACAAATAATTCATTAAAAAAAGACACAGAAAAATTTTTTAAATTTTAAAAAATTAAATATTTTTAATCTTACAGTACAGCACCATGAAAAGTACAGCAGTCAGTACAACAGCTGGCTTACAGGGACACTTTCACATCTTTGAAAGCTTGAAACTTGAAGGTTCGTACGTAGGGGCCTTACCATAGGTGAGATTTTCAAATTATTCCATGCCACCTCAATTGTGAAGTTCAAGCAAAGCTAGGAACTGGCAGTGAACTGGATTTCTAGTTCTTATACATTTTTTTTTCACCTGCTTAGTAGGTTGGAAGTGTGAAAGTGTTAGTCACTCAGTCGTGTCTCACTCTTGCGACCTTATGGACTGCAGCCCTCCAGGCTCATCTGTCCATGGAATTCTCCAGGCAAGAATACTGAAGTGGGTAACCAATCCTTTCTCCAGGGGATCTTCCCGACCCAGGGATCCAATCCAGGTCTCCTGCATTAGAGGCAGATTCTTTACCGACTGAGTCACCAGGGAAGCCTAGTAGGTTGGAAGGATCATTCAAAATCTTTGATAGGATCATCCCATTTAGCCAATTTTTGATAAAGAGGGCAACAGCTGGAGACGGGGGAATTATTGCCACTAGTAAGATTTGGGTGCTTCCTTCCTGACCTTGCTCATCTGGACGCAGCGGGGACTATACTTCCTTCTCAGGGAGGTGACATCAGGTGCAAGCTCGGCCCATAGGACTCTAACCTCCTGGAGGATGGGACTCCACATCCTCACCCAGCACCATAAGCGCCTGTCTAGCGGATCCTTCTAGATGGTCCACCTTCCTCCCTTCCATTCCTCCCTCAAACCACAGATGGGGCCCTTATCTCCTGGATCAGGACCTGGAGTTTGCTGGGATCCTTTTAATCTCTTCCGAATTTCCCCCACTTGTGGAAATAGCCGGTTCCAAAGAATAAATGACTTCCACATAAAGCCACACCCCAGAGGTTTAAAAAAAAAAAAAAAAAGGAACCAAAATGAAAGGGGGAAGAAAATGAAAAGATGAAAAGGGTGGGAGGGGAGAGTGAAGGGGTTGCAGGAGCAGGATGGACACCCACCCTTGAAGGGATTAGCAAACGGGCAGCCCGACCCCCAAGTGCCAAATACCTCTTCCTGTGCCTGAGTGGAAAATGGGAAGAACGCTATGCTGCAACTCAGAGCGCCTTTGAGAAATTATGCACACCACTCAGAATAGGCCAAGTTTTGCTTTCTGACCAGAGGAGCCTTTTCTGGCCCACATGGCCATGATAGCTGGTGAAGATGGCAAACTCTCCAAGGGCATGACCTCGAGCTCTGCCCTTCTGTCCCTGTTGAGTGCATTCTGTGTGCTTAAAAAGGCCACGCGTGTTTCTACAAGGAAGGTGAACATGAGGTATGTAGATAATGAATTATCTATCAATAGGGCCTTACATCCGATGGCCTGTTAGCAAAAATGTACCTGTAGGTCTCCATCATACCACTCAGCGAGATGACTGAGTCGTTTCTGACTTGACATTGAGGGAGTCAGGCTGGGACTTGACGAAGCATCAGGTGCACTTGCACCTGTTCTTAACTCATTTCCAGTTTGGGTTAATCATGCCACCCTTCAGTCTCAAGCCAGAGAAACCTGGAACAACCCATAGCTCGCCTCTCTCTCTCACCGCCGTCCCCCATACCCAGGTGGCTACCCCGGCCCACCTCCCTTCCCCCCATTCAGGTCCCATCTGTCCGCTTTCTTCACTGCTCTCCTCAACTTGATGAAGGAAGCCACCTCTCCTGGCTTCGAATCTTTCCTTGCTTTGGTTTAACCTCTTGGATTCTGCCAAATCTGGCTTCCTTTCCCCAGACCCAATCACATCGCTCCCATCTCCCCACCTCTACTGGATCCTCCTTGACACCAGAGAAAACTGCCAAGATGGGGGTGAGGGGGGTGGGAGGTGGAGGTGGGGAGTGTGGTGGGTGGAACTGTCCTGGGGATGCCCACGCTGTGGCCGGGGGTGGGGGGGGTGGTACCCTGGGGCCTGACTGGGCTGTTGCTCTGAGCCTTGATGAGTCCCTTTATTCAACCAAGTGGCAACTTTGATTAAGCTCATATTATGTTCAGGCAGCGTTCCAGGCCCTTTTGATAACCTTGCTGGACACAAAGCCCACCCTGGCTCCCCTGAACTTAGCTCACTGTGGACCAGCTTCCATGACAATCAAGCACGTGGGCAGAGGGATTGGGGCCAGGGTCCTCCTGGGAAAGGCCACAAAGAGCTAAGCAGGAGCCCCTGCCAGGGAGGCCCTCGTGGCATCAGTGATGGGGTAAAAAAGTACAGCTGAGCTCATCTTACATGTGTCAACCAGGTGCTCACTGAACAGAACTAAAGTAAGAGAGAAAGAAAGAAAAGACCGCAAGACACAGGCTTTCAGGATCTAAGGAGTTACTGTAATTAACAAGCAATAGAGAAAATGACATTATTTATTTCTGACCCTGTGTTCATTTATCCTCTGTATCGTATTCCTTCTTCCCCTCCTGATTCAGTGCACAGTTTTGCCTTTGGAAGAGCTGGGGCAGAAGTACTAAGTCGCAGGCTTTCTCTGTAGATTTAGAAACAGCAGAAGACGTGTCAGTTAGTTGCATTACTTATAAAATATTTCTTGTTCACCTTTTATGCTGTCAACATTTAAAAGATGCAGAAATATTCTATGAACACATACAGTTTAGCCATACCCTTAAATGTCTTCAGAATGTAAAAAGTACACTTACTTCCCATCTTCCCACCCCTCATGCTAAACAGTTTTAACTTCAAACCTAAACCTTGAGACACAAAGTCCTCAAATTATGAGCAACATGAGTTTCTGTAATTGATTTCTTCTCTCAGGTTATTCAGTGCCTCCACTAGAAATATGATTAATTAGATCTGCATTCATAATGACACATACCCATTTGACAAAATCTAATACTGTGTTAAGCTGCTTGGACCTTTGGTTCGGTTCTGAAAAGAAGTTATCATTTCCCACTGCTCAGCCCATGGTGTTTCCCACAGTAGAAGCTGAAAATGGATGTACCGATTAATTGTTGGGCCACTGTTTATGTGTAGGTGAGAGAGATTCCAATCAGTCAGTCAGCAAGCTTGCTGTCGCTTCTTATGTAAGAATCATGGCTCTAGCCTCTCTGAGTCAGCTCAGCCTGCTATAATAAATTACCACAGACCCGATGGCTTAAGCAAGACATTTCTTTCTTGTAGTTATGGAGGCTAGGAAGTCTAAGGTCAGGGTGCCAGCCGATTTGGTTCCTGGTGAGAATCTTCTTGGGTGTGGTCCTAAATGATCTTTCCTTGCTGAGAGTGTAGGCACAGAGAGAGGGTGAGACCTCTTGTCTCATCTTTTTATAAAGCCACTAAACCCCATCACGGGGGACCCATCCCCGTGACCTCATCTAACCCTAGTGATCTCCCAAAGACCTCACCTCCAGATACTGTCACATTGCAGGTTAGAGCTTCAGCATTTGAATTTTGCAGGGTTGACACAGGCCAAAGGTAAACAAAGCAATGAGATCCTCTGGGACTCGCGGTTCATAGACAGATAAACATACAAGCAAATGCAGCATTTAGGAAACAAAACAAAACAAAAAAATAAAACCGTTGAGTAAAGTGCCCTGGAGAATTGGGAAGGGAATAACGGCTCTTTATGAGTAAAGGAGCTAGAAGGATCTGTTGCGTTCAGAGAAGGGCTCCAGCTGATGATGACGATGGTGGCGTCTCTCCTCTGACCACCTTCTCCAAGGCTGTTGGACAGCTGCTGCTCCCATTTTTGCTGTCACACCGGGCTTCACTGACCAGTCCTCTTGGGATGTGGTTCTACCCAGTGAATCCAGTCTCTGCAAGCTACACTTTTCCTGTTGCCTTCTTTGAGGAGCCAAAACCAGTTTCCCAGAGTCAGTAAAGGCCACTGAGGCACCTGACCAAATAGGACAGCCAAGTTTGCTCTTCCTGTCTGTATTCCAACTGGTGTCTATGGGAGGGGCTCTCTCTGGCCACGTTCAGGTTGCTGGGCAGTCCTCCAGGTGTGCCCGGTAGAGATGTGCTGGGATAAAGGGGGAGCAGCAGGGTACGGCCAGGTCTAGGGTGGAAGCGGGACCCCTACCTCTGCTGGGTGGAAGCCACAGCTCCACACAGAGAAGCCCTAGGGATACTGGCTCTCCTGCAGCCCAAGTTTTAGGCATGCACCAGGGGCCAATCTAAAGGGCTAAGTGAGTAAATGGACGTGGGAGCCTGTGGGAGCCGGAATGCTCCATCTCAAATCCTCAAGCGGGAACCATGTCTCTATATGAAATGCAAAAAGTGAACAACAGAAACACCTCTCTGAAAATCCATCTTGCTGAAAACTCAAGTTCACAGAGTAGAGCAAGGATGATTACCCATTTGTCTCTCCTTTTTATCCTTGGCAGTGCCAGGGCCTGACTATCCGTCTTCTTGCCCCCATTTCTGCACAAAGCCTTGAGATCCTTCATCGAAGAGGACACCTGTGCTGGCACTTCCTGGTGCCCCAGGGCTCTCTGGGGCTCACACGCCAGTTAGGTCCTCACCATCATCATCCCTTTACTGTGAGACCACCTTGTTTCCTTCTGCTGAGTTTTGGTTCATACCACCCCCAAGTGCTAAGTACCTTCACCATTCTGATGTGAGGCCCGTCAATGCTTCCAGAAGTTTCCTGCCACCTTCACTTAAAGGAGTTTTGTTGATAACTATGGCTCTTTAAGCAAATCACTTATTCCCAGAATTCACATCTTAGGATGAAGGGGTAGAATTAGGTAATTTCTAAATGTCTCACCAAGTGAAGAGAAGAATACTAGCATCAACTCAGACTCCTCCTATACACATGGAATCCAGCGGAAAGTAAATTGAAAGGAAATGGGAAGGAGAGACAGAAAGTATTGGATTTCTCATTAGCCCCACTGCCTGGTTCTCATTAGTGAGCCTTCTGGGTTATGGGCACAAGGGCCAGGGCTTATTTTCATGGCTGAGTGGCACATGTGAGATGTAGGCTATCTCTAATCCATATTATATGAGCTCCACACTTTGCTATCTCCTAAAGTAATGGGCAGCGCTTGAGGAAAACCCCACCAGAATGACGGGCTAATCCTTGAGGGGGAAAATATTGCTGTTCTGCATAAGCTTTTGCTCTCTGCTTAATTAATCCCTAAAACTTTCAGGCCTTAATGAGAATAATTAGACTTGACAGTACTGAGCTTAATGCCCAACTACAGACAACAAAAAGCGTGTTCAGTCTGTAAGCTTCCCAGAGCTCACTGAAAGACAGGTTAATGTTATTTACAGCAACCCCAGTGAGGGGCCGGATGAGGGTTCGGACTTGAAATGTGGCTGAAGCTCCCCGGGGACCATTTCTCTGAGGAGCAGGGTACTGGAGCCCCCTCCTTTGTGGTTTTCACTCCCTAACAAACCGTGGTCTAGACACGACCTGGCTAGAAATTCCCTTATTACCACCCCAGCCAGACCACATTTATCATCACCTTGAGTGTGATGCTAGTGCAAGCCTCCAGGCCGCTCCCGTTCAAATAATGAATTGAGGGAGCCAGACCACGCACTCCAGTGTCTGCCAGCTTCTGGAAATACCTCATCTTCCAGAAAAGTGTTCATTTGTCAACAGAGGGATAATGTTAAAACCTTAAAGACAAATCAGACGGAAGGCAGGGATGGGAGAAGCAGGCAGGGGATGGTCTGGGAGAGACAGCTGCTTTGGTTCAGAGCAGCTTCTCTGATTTCTTAGCCTCATGCCAGCCTCTCTGGCTTCTCCAAGGAAAGGCTTAGGTCTCCCTTTGAAACAGTTTGGGTTCGCCCTTCCCAGAGGGAGCATCTAGAAGCATTCCTCGGGCGTCACAGGGATGACCAGGTTTATTTGTCTGTGTCTGTGGGGGGCTACCCAGAGACAGATGGAACGACCAGGCCGGTTCTCGGGTTTTTTGGTGGTGATGCTGTCGGAGCTGAGTGCGCAGACCCAGAGAAGGGATGGCAGGCCCTTCCCGCCTGGTGGGGTGACATCTGGGTCCTCAGGAGTGGGGGCGGATTTCTGCACGTTCAGTTGGCCGTAATTCCTGCAGGAGGCAGGAAGGTGGTAAGCAAAGCTTCCTAAGCCATTCTTTAGGTTTACAACAAGAGTTAGAACGTCCATTTGGAGAAAGGTCGTTCTCTGAATTGAAAAACAACAGCTAAGCAAAATGCCTGGTGCTTCTCAGTTTTAAAATAACATGAACTTCAGGGTTCTTGTAGATCTAAAGAGATGAAAGCAAAGAGATGCAGCATGTTATTAGAAAACCAACATGTGACCCTTTTAAAAACAGGCAGTAACACACACACACACACACACACACACACACACACACACACACACACA
>ML664180.1:11520133-11651584 GCA_007570785.1 Antilocapra americana | reverse complement strand
GGGGTTCTGGAAGGGGAACACATGCATACCCATGGCGGATTCATGTCCATGTATGGCAAAACCAACACAATAATGTAAAGAAAATAAATAAATAAATGAACTTTAAAAATGACATAGCCCAAGGACACAACATAAACCAATTAAAATCAAATGGGATCAAGACGGCAGACAAGACTAGACCTTGATCCTCAATCAGCAAGCTAAATGACACACCCAGAAATGCCAAGACACTGTCAAAAGACCAAGGAGTGGGTGGTGGCCCAATTCCTGGAAATCTCCACCCCTTCCCCCCAAATAGATGGAATAACCCTCCCACTCATTGGCATATGAAATTACCCAGGCTATAAAAACTATCCACGCCACATGGCCCACACTGTGTGGAGTGTGCTCCTCTCTGAATCTAGATAAATCTACTTCTTACCTATCATTTTGTCTCTCACCAAATTCTTTCTGCAATGAGATATCAAGAAACCTGATCTTCATTAAGTACTAAAACCAGGTATCTTGGGTTTTGGCTGAGCTCAAGTCCCAGCACATGGGTTCAAGTCCCAATCTGAAGTAAACGGTTTCATTAAGTCTTCAGCATAAGAATTTTCAGGGGCTACAAACCCCTAGCCCATAACAGGCTTCAATATGTATTTTGGGAGTACCCTAGATAACTACCCATGTGAGCAGCTACAGGGGTCACCAGTGACAGAGGGGTGAGTTCTCTGAGCTAGATCCTCCAGCGGGATGGGAGTCACAACCCCTAACATAGAATTTGGCCTCCTCAAATTAGTTCTTTAATGATCCAGCCATTTGATGTCGAAATCTGCATGGGGCATACCCCAATCTTTGGGAGGCGCAGGGGTTAATCCAGGTTAGTCTCTTAGGAAACAGAGCCAGCTAAAGCTGAGGGAGCTCTCTCAGGGAAATGCCAGCCCAGGCAGTGCTCCTGGAAGCTGATGTGTGTTAGTTGCTCAGTTGTGCTCAACTCTGAGACCCCATGGACTGTAGCCCACCATGCTCCTGTGTCCATGGACTTTTCCAGGCAAGAACACTGGAGTCGTTTGCCATTCCCTTCTGGAGGGTATCTTCCTGACCCAGGGATCAAAGCTGAGTCTCCTGCATTGCAGGCAGATTCTTTACCATCTGAACCACCAGGGGAGCCCTGAAACTGAGACTGAACTCGATCAGCCGTGTCCGACTCTTTGTGACCCCACGGAGCCCGCCAGGCTCCTCCGTCCACGGGTTTGCCCAGGCAAGAATACTGAAGCGAGTTGCCATTCCCTTCTCCAGGGGACCTTTCCGACCCAGGGATCAAACCTGGGTCTCCCGCATTGTAGGCAGAAGCTTTACCATCCGAGCTCCAAGGGAAGCCCAAGGGAAGCCCTGGTGAGCCACAAAGCAAAGTCAGTACATCTCCTCAATAGGAAACAACCCCAGGGGGGCACAGCCTGGCCAGGCTTGCCAATTTCCCCCCTCAGCACCCCATCACAGACCAGGGCCCTGTTCACACTGTCTACACAAGTACTGCCCCACAACTTTCCATTTCATACTCACAGTTCCTGCCCTCCATCCCCACCTTGAAGATCACATGATGGGGCTGGAGGCCTTCCCCAAGGACCAGCTCTCTCTGCTGGGTCTGCTCTCCAGACCGCCCCTCTGCCCTCTCTCCCCCTGCCCCGGGTATTTAAGTAGGCAAGTCTTTGTTTGGAAACACTGTGCTCACCACTATTAATAATACATAGAGAGGCACCGTCTCCAAGGAACTCCGAGTGCTTCACAGGCATTATCTAATTAGCCCTCACCCAAAGCCCTGCTCCAGCAAAGCCTCGGGAACAGCAGCTGATTCAGAGCTGCAGAGGGACGGAGACCTTGGGACTGTTGGTGAAATCTAAAAGTACAAGACTTACCCAGGAGATGGGGTGACACCACTTCCAGTGAGAAGATTATTCTAAAATACTCCCCTTGCTCCTGGGAAACTGGATTAAAAGAATGATTTGCAAGACCCCACAAGGGAATTTCTTTACTACCTGTAGAGGTAAGTCACCAGCCCTGGGGACGCTGCCATATGCCAGTCAGGACCCTCAAGATGAATATCCTTGTCACATGTTCTTTCTCTTAACTGTCCCATCACTGGGTGCCCACCCCACCTCCCTTCTATCACCTCCTTTCAGGTTCTTTTTCTTTTTTTCTTTAACAAAAACACCTTTATTTTTTGTCTTAAAAAACTGTTCTTTTTCCAAGATAATCATGATTAACTTACAAAACTGGGCATGAC
Organism: Antilocapra americana; assembly: GCA_007570785.1. Lineage (NCBI taxonomy): Eukaryota > Metazoa > Chordata > Mammalia > Artiodactyla > Antilocapridae > Antilocapra > Antilocapra americana. The sequence continues at coordinate 11,649,321 of ML664180.1, read as the reverse complement.
CAGGGCATCCTCAAAGCATTTCCCTTTAGTAGGAAACTTGGCTTCACAGAATACAAACATTGAAAGGTTAAAAAAATTTCTATTTTGTTGTCATCATAAGACAAAACAGGATCTAGCGTAAGTCAAGGAAATCCATTCATATACTTCAGGTCCTTCTCCACTAGGAACCAGCATTGTTAGACTATTTCCATTTCACAAAATCTGGCCTAATTTAGTAATTCTTCTTCCTTCTGGCGTGACTTCAAATTCAGGGACATCTTCCAGTTCCATATTGACAAAGTCATCCAATTCCAATAGGGTGCCAACAATCTCCCTATCACTCTTCATCACAATGTGAATTCTTGATCCTATACACTTGTCCACAAGCTGTACAGGGAGCGGCTGTGACGGGCTGGTGGTCTACTTGCAGCTTCTCTTGCTGGGGCCACCCAAAGTGGGAAGGCAAACCAGAGAGGAGCAATCAGTGTGATCATCAGAGGTGCCCATCTTCCCCTGAACCCTCCGCATCTTCCCACCTGACACAGTGCCTCCGTATGGAAAGTACCCATCATAGCCAGAGTGTTCAAGGCCCACCAGGTGAGGTCCCCCAGCCTCCCTCTTGAGACCCAAGTGGACCTTGCACATACGCTGGCTTCCTGCACATCCAATTAGCTGATTTACCCTTGGCACCTGGCTCAGCACCTCATTCCCACCTTGAAAATATTCTCTACATATTTGGTGATATGTAATGGGAATGTTAATGCTTTTATCCTCTCGAAAATCCTCTGTAGCAGATGGGGCTGAAATTTTTCTCTGCACAAATTATCAAAATGAGGCTGAATTGACTGGGGGACTTTCCTGGGGTCCAACAGCTCACAGATAGCAAAACCCTGGACAGAACCCAGATCCTCACATTTTCAGGAAGGAATTTTGCCTTCCTACCACATCCCACCTCACCCGCCCCTCTTGGAGATTTCAGAACACTCACATTACCAAAACCTAAAGTGAAGTGAAAGTCACTCAGTCATGTCCAACTCTTTGCAATCCCATGGACATGGAATTCTCCAGGCCAGAACACTGGAGTGGGTAGCCTTTCCCTTCTCCAGGGGATCTTCCCAACCCAGGGATTGAACCCAGGTCACCCGCATTGCAGGCAGATTCTTTACCAGCTGAGCCACCAGGGAAGCCCAAGAATCCTGGAGTGGGTAACCTATCCTTTCTCCAGCAGATTTTCCTGACCCAGGAATCAACCCGGGGTCTCCTGCATTGCAGGCAGATTTTTTTACCAACTGAGTTATCAGGGAAACCCTATAGAACTAAAACTACTTATCATTTATGAGGAAACAGTCCACAGTCATGGTGTGAAATGAAAGTACAAAGGAGACAGGGACATTTTCCCCTTGGAGAATATTTGGAAAATCAGACTACATTTGGGGAGAGTAGAGCAGAGTCAGAGTGGTGAACAGAGGTCCATAGGCAGAGTCAGCAATTGCCTTCCCTAAGCTCATTCCAGAACTGACAAGAATTGATGTTATGGTTTTACCTAAATAGAAGCAGTCAAAGAAGAGTTATAATAACTCTTACGTAGCACAGAGCAGTTACAAATGTGTGATGTACTGTCACATTCATTGGACCATACGAAGCCCCCGCATGATGAATCCTGCAATTCTTATTTTTAAAGTTGAGAAAACTGATGCTCAAAGATTCCTTGTGTCTAGGCACACAGAGCTGGTAAATTTCAGTTACACTCCAGCCCCGGATGCTCGCTGCTAAGTTGGTGCTCTTTCCAAGTGGATCACAGCCACCTCCCAAATCCTGTTATGATTACAGAACTATAGCCTTGATGTGAGCTTTCTGTTACTTGATATTAAAAAACAACCATAATAGTTTTAAACAACTCCCTCCTCAGAATAACAACCCACTGATGTAACGATGGCCAGGGAAGCCTGGCATGCTGCAGTCCATGGGGTAGCAAAGAGCCGGACATAACTTAGCTACTGAACAACAAATAATGGTATGTAGATATTAGGTTCTGGAGCTTTCCTGGTGGCTCAGACGGCAGAGAATCTGCCTGCAATGCAGGAGACCCAGGTTCAATCCCTGGGTCAGGAAGATCTGCTAGAGAAGAGAATGGCAACCCACCCCAGTATTCTTGCCTGGAGAATTCCATGGACAGAGGAATCTGGCAGGTTTCTATTATACGGTCAGCTCTGTGTCTTTTGAGGGCTCAAGTTTGATTTTTGTGAGGTCAGAGATGTTCCTTAGAAAGGTAACAAAGGTGAGTTTTCGAGTCAGGATTTTAAGCAGCATATGGTCTAATGGCTCATTTTGTAGACGAAGGAGGAAGGCACTGAAAACGTGCAGTCACTTCTCTAGGCAACCCTCACCGACACACCCTGACTTCTGAACCCATGGGCAGTGAGTTGTGTGGTCTCAGCTGGTTCTGGGAATTAAAAAGATAACATGCACAAAATTCCCAGTGCCTGCGATGGCAGTGTGGGTAATCAACAATGGCCCACTGCTTCGCATTGGTGACTCGCAGTGTGGTATTGGGGGAGGGATGTAAGTAACTGACACTCTCCTATCAGTTATTATAGTACAGAGAGACCTCACCCGGAGCGGAGAAGGAACCAGGCCCCTGAGCTTGACTCAGGAACCAGCCACGGTCATCTGCAGGGAGGCAGACTGACCCCGAGTCCCGAGTGATACCTAGGGTCCCTCAGCGGGGTGTGCCAAGCAACCAGGTATCACAGATCATCCTCACAAGGACTCAGCGCTTGTCACCATGTGTGAGGTGACCAGGACTTCTGGAAGAAACTGAGAAGCTCTGTTGCGAAAATTCTGAAAAACAATAGGGCACAGGCTGCCCAGAACAGGCAGCCCCCCGACTCCAGACAACTGCTGAGCATGGACGCCCCAGGGCTCATGGACACTCAGGGGCTCACACCCCAGTAGACAAGGCCCGGCAGGCCCAGACTTGTTGGCAGCACCCCTGGGACACTCCTGAGTGTTCTCAGACACACCTAGAAGAAATTCCACAGGGGCTGGAGGTCCTAGTGAGCCCACAGGAAAAGGGTCCACCATGGGGGAATGGCTGCAGTAAGTCACAGGGACCCCATGCCTACCAGGAGCTGCAGAAGCCCATGGAAACATGGACCCGAGGGGGCAAAGCCCAGCCCTGATTTAATAAATAGCAGGAATGGAGTTTCTATCTCCTAGGAATGGGCTGGATACAACTCAGAAAGAGGAGAAAGACTTGGTCCAAGGGAAGCCCAGGCCACCAAAAGCAACTGTGATCACTTCCCATCTTATCGCAAACCAGCCCTACAGAAAGCTAACAGAAGCACCCCCCTCCTTGTCCCCGGCACGAAATGATCACAAGATAAATGTCAAGTATCTTTCCCTGCTTCTCTTCCAAGAGTGAATCTCATCTGAAAATCAGTGGGACTGCATACACTCAAGTGGGTCATCCAAGAGCAGAGGCTTTTAGGTAGATGCAAAGGCTGGAGATGGGCCCTGTGCTTGTTAGCTGAGCATTTCTCATTCTCCTTGTTTATAAATGGGAGGTAACGCCACCCCTAGGCTACCTTCCCCATCTCATTGTGAAGATTAAATGAGATCGTGAAAAAGGAGAGGATTTTATCAGATGCCGAAGGGCTGAAAGGCCTTCATCATTCCTATTTGCCCAACACTTCTCTGAGGTCGGTGCACAGAGGCTGACAACACCCCATCCCCCGGCCCTGCCCCCTCACAACATCGAGGTGGCCACCCTCCTCTCTCTAACTGACACATTTTTTTAAGCAATAAATTCATGGGATTTATCTGATCACCACTTTGCTCAAGCAAATCGTTTTTCCAATCTAAATTCAGTAGCAGCTGCAGCAACTGTAAAATGACTTCCTCTTCTCAACACTTTGCTTCAGTGACAGGAGGAAAATGAGACAAACTGTAAGGTGTGTTCTGCATTTCATTCCACATTATGTAAGTCCCAACACAATAATCCTTTGCAATTATTTCCAGAGTCAGATGGAGCAGAAGGTGGGAAGAGGAAGGAGAGGGACAAAGCTGTTGTTGTTCAATCACTCAGTCGTGTTCAATCCTCTGCAACCCTATGGACTGCAGCATGCCAGGCCTCCCTGTCCATCACCAACTCCTGGGGTCCACCCAAACCCATGTCCATTGAGTCACTGATGCCCTCCAACCATCTCATCCTCTGTCATCCCCTTCTTCTCCTGCCCTAAATCTTTCCCAGCATCAGGGTCTTTTCAAATGAGTCAGTTCTTTGCATCAGGTGGCCAAAGTATCAGCTTCAGCATCAGTCCTTCCAATGAACACCCAGGACTGATCTCCTCTAGGATGGACTGGTTGGATCTCCTTACAGTCCAAGGGACTCTCAAGAGTCTTCTCCAACACCATATCAAAAAGATCTTTTTAAAAGGTGGGGGGCATTTATTTAGAGAGAAACACACTCCACAGACAGAGAATAGTGACAGACAGAAGGTGACAGACCCCGAAATATGGCATGGTTAGTTTTTGGGGGGTTGGGTAATTCCAAAGGCTAAAGAACAGTAGGATTATTCCAAGGACTATGGGTGAGATTTCCAAGAACTGAACCACTGCCCATTCTTTGATATTTGAGAGTTGACGTGGGAACTATCACTGCGCTGGTGGGTGCGTCACTTAGCTTATGCAAATGTATTACAAGGAGTATATAATGAGGTTCAGGGTTCACTGGAAGTCAAATCATCGCATCTTGGACCTGGTTGATTCTAACCAGTTTTCTGGCTTAAAACTCAACATTCAAAAAACGAACATCATGACATCCAATCCCTTCACTTCATGGCAAATAGATGGGGAAACAATGGAAACAGTAAGAGACTTTATTTTCTTGGGCTCCAAAATCTCTGAAAATGGTGACTGCAGCCATGAAATTAAAAGAAACTTGCTCCTTGGAAGAAATGCTATGACAAACCTAGATAGCATTTTAAAAAGCAAAGACATTACTTTGCCAACAAAGGCTTGTATAGCCAAAGGTATGGTTTTTCCAGTAGTCATGTATGGATGTTAGAGTTGGACTATAAAGAAAGCTGAGGGCTGAAGAATTGATGCTTTTGAACTGTGGTATTGGAGAAGACTCTTGAGAGTCCCTTGGACTGCAAGGAGATCAAACCAGTCAATTGTAAAGGAAGTCAGTCCTGAATATTCACTGGAAGGACTGATGCTGAAGCTGAAACTCCAAATTCTTTGGCCACCCAATGTGAAGAACTGACTCATTGGGAAAGACCCTGATGCTGGGAAAGGTTGAAGGCAGGAGGAGAAGGGGGCGACAGAGGAGGAGAAGGGGGCGACAGAAGATGAGATGGCTGGATGGCATCACTGACTCAATGGACATGAGATTAAGTAAGCTTCAGGAGTTGGTGATGGACAGGGAAGCCTGGCGTGCTATAGTCCATGGGATCACGAAGAGTTGGATACAACTGAGTGAGTGAACTGAACTCACCCAGTTTGTCAAGCAACATACAAGTTTTGGGTTTCCCTGGTGGCTCGGATTGTTAAGAATTCACCTGCATTGCAGGAGACCTGGGTTTGATCTCTAGGCTGAGAAGATACCCTGGAGAAGGGAATGGCAACCAATTCCACTATTCTTTCCTGGAGAATTCCGTGGACAGGGGAGCCTGGTGGGCTACAGTCCATGGTGTCGCAAACAGTGGACACAATTGAGCAACTAACACTTTCCCTTTTCCCTTTTCATCATTTTGTCATTCTTTAAAGGCTGTGACCCGTCCCCACCCTCCTGTTTCAGCAGGGTCATAGGTCAGGGTGGCCATCGCCTGCCCTCTTCCCCTCCCACATCCACACCTTGCCACCTGCTCTCCAAATCCTCTCTATTCCCTCTCAGCTCTTAAAGTCCACTCTTGGGTTCTAACAGAAGTCTGGGGTTTCAGCGTGGAGTCACCATTCTCCTCCCAGGTGGGGGCCTTAGTGCCTGCAGAATAGCTCAAAGAGATGCATCAGATTACTATGTACTTCCCTTGAAGGAGAACTAGGACTCTGTTTTATTGCAGCACTGTTGTTTCTTGACCACTTTTCTTTTCTGCATTCCCTCACTTCCCTAACTAGTGACTGAGCTCACTCTTTGGAACTCAGGGAATGTCACACACTAGAGCATGTGCTGGGGTAAAGGGGTCGAATGCAGACACTTTTGTCCCAAGGAAGGTCCTTTGGGGTCCCATTCAGTTTCAATCCCCACTTTCATATTTTATTAATTTTTTTTTCACTCTTTGGCTGCATCTCAGGGCATCTTAGTTCCCAGATCAGGGATCAAACCCACACCCCCTGCAGTGCAAGCTTGGAGTCCTAACCACTGGACTGCTAGAGAAGTCCCTTGGTTACTATTATTAACTCTATGTTGCCTTTTCTGACCGGACTGCATCCCTGTCCCCATCCTCCATCCTCCCCACGTGCACTCAGAACAACCTGTACTCCACCCCACCCCCTCCCTCCAGCATCATCTACCGTCCTGTGTCTTTGTTACCTTGTTACAACAAACTACCCCAAGACCAGGGGCTGAAAGTAATGACACATTTTTTTTTGCTCAAGAATCTGCATTTAGACGGCCTTGGCAAGGGTGGCTTTTCTTGACTCCTGTCGGCATCAGCTGGGGTGTCCTGGAGACTGGGATCTTAAGGCACATCCACTCACAGGCCCTGTGCTAGATGCAGGCAAACAGCTAGGACCTTTGCCAGGGCTCTCGATCAGAACACAGACCCATGGCCTCTGCGGGTGCCTCGGGCTTCCTCATGCGGGCTGAGTTCCAAGGGCAGGTGTCCCAACAGGAAAAGAGCCAAGTGGAAACCATATCGTCCTGAGTGACCTAACCTTGGAAGCCATACTGTTGCTTCCTCTGGCCTATTCCCTGAGGCAGTCACAAAGGTCCTCCAAGCACAAGGTCAGAGGAAATAGACTCCCCTTTCAATGGACCAGTATCAGATTCTAGAAAAGCACTTTGTTGTTGTTTAATCTCTAAGTTGTGTCCAACTCTTTGCGACCCCATGGACTGTAGCCTGCCAGGCCCCTCTGTCCATGGGACTTCCCAGGCAAGAATATTGGAATGGTTTGCCATTTTCCTTCTCCTGGAGATCTTCTCAACCCGGGGATCAAGGAGATCTTCTCAACCCAGGGACTGAACCCATGTCTCCTGCATTGGCAAGTGGATTCTTTACCACTGAGCCACCAGCGAAGCCTCCTGGAAAGCATGTGGGACCAGACATAATACTGTACTAGCCATGTCTTTTATTTTCTGTATTCTGATGCTTTGATATATCTGGGGCCTTGCTGCCCTTGGAGAGACTGCTCTCCCAGGGTTAACTAACCCCTAGAAATAGCCAACAACTTACCCACAAGTGCACTTTCCAAATACAAACCAGCCGATTCAGAGCCCACACGCCAACCACCCCCTTATCAGCTCGCACACTCTGGGCCACTCTGTACCTGCCCTCATCACCCCAGGACCCAGTACCAGACAATGAGGGACAGTCCCCTTGGCTCAGCGCCTGGTGGAACTATTCCAACAAGCCAGTCCGAGGCCTGTTTCCCTGCCTCAGGGCACCTTCCCCCAGAAGCCACTCGGAAGGCTCTTACCCACATTTTCTCCCTCCCTCTGCTTCCTGATGACACTGGTGCTTTCCCATGTAGCCTCTTATGGCAGTGCCTGCCCCCTCGTCTTAAAATCTGTGAGGATTACAAGCTATCTTTTCCATGGTTAAAGTCTCCTGATCTCTTGGCCTTACTATGTCTCAAATTTTCTATTCATATGCCATGTGTATTGTGCTTAGTCGCTCAGTCGTGTCCAACTCTGCGACCCCATGGACTATATAGCCCGCCAGGCTCCTCTGGCCATGGGAATTCTCCAGGCAAGAATACTGGAGTGGGTTGCCATGCCCTCCTCCAGGGAATCTTCCCAACCCAGGGACCGTGAACCTGGGTCTCCTGCATTGCAGGCAGATTCTTTACCATCTGAGCCACCAGGGAAGCCCATTAATACACCATATTTTAGGAAAATACTGTGGCCATTTAGGGGAACTACAATCTTCCACATTCTGTATTCTACTTGATTATGAACTTGCCTTTCTTATCCTGAATTTGTGCACACAAAAAACAGATCTTTTTATCTTTTTTTTTCCAATCTCCTCATCCCCTGTGCCCAGTACATAGGATGTTTATTGACAGACTAGCTGATGGAATTTCTGACAGCCATACGCCACCTGTGCCCTCCTTATTTCGTATCCAAGAAAGGGCTCTGCACATACCTTGAACACACTCAGCCACAGTGGTTGCACACTCAGCCTGTTCTCTGCTCCACCATGCTGAAGCACATACCCAAAACAGCCAGCTCCTCTTACCTCTGCTCGGTAAGGTCTCCTGGGATAGAACCAGCCTCCTGTGAGTCTCAGGGGTGGGACAGGTGTGGGGCCAGAGTGGAAACCCCTGAGGCGAGTCTCATCACTGGAAGGCTGCACTGGCAGGCAGGGCGCTGGGAGAAGCTGGTCTCGGAGTCACCTGCAGCTGTGTATGCAAACAGCTGGGGTGTCCCTCATCCAGGCAGCTCAGCCCCACTCTAATTTAGGGAAATTTCGCCAGGTGGTCCCCAAAGAAAGAGAGTCATGCTCCCAACTGCCCTCATCCTAGGAAAGCAGAGAAACAGCTTTGTCTCTAACAAGGATAGCAACAAGAAAGCTCAAAAGCAGGGAAATGTTCCTCCATCCTCCAGGTTTGCAGTCCCTTCTCCCATTCCTCAAATGAGGGCAAGGGTATCCCAAAAGGTCCAGTACCTGCCTCCTCAAGCCCACACAGTACAGGAAGGAAGAGTACTTGCGTGAGGTTTACAGCAAGTGAGGACGTCAGCAAAGATGCCCCACATCTCTTCCACCTGTGTGTCAGATGCTGGGACCCTTCTGACAATTAACCAAACCTAACTTTATCTAAGGAGAGATGAGATGTACAATGTTGATACTCCTGAGAGAAACAGCAAGTTGGCTGAAGGTCAGTTGGTGCTTATTCCAACAAACAGTCCTTCTTTGTGAGCAGATTTGATTGAAGGGCAGAAGCAGAGAGGAAATTCGGAGGTGGGGGGCAGGACATGTGTGGAAGGCGGAGGAGGGATTCTACCTCTCCTTCCCCCGGAGGCTTCCTTCCTTCTGCCAAGACCTCATCTCCTTATTCAGAGTGTCAAGTAGCTGTCAGAAAAGCCATTCCATTCACATCCCCTACAGCCCTCGGATCCCTTTCTCCAAGTCATCCAACCCACCTGAGGTGTCTGGTCCTTGCTCAAAGTTCTCCGCAGAAAAATATTCTTTTCATACATTGAGGGTACAATTTTTCTCAGCCATATTTCAGATTTTCAATGCAATATCATTCACACTAGCAAAAAGGTAAAAATCACCTGTGTCCATCAACAGATGAATGAATAAAGAAAATAAACACACAATGGAATATGATTTAGTCTTGAAAATGAATGAAGTTCTGACACACGTCACAATATACTAAGTAAGATAAGCCAGACACAAAAGGACAAAAATTATATGGTTTTACTTATATGAGGTGCCTAAAACAGGCAAATTTATGGAAACATTCTATACTAGAATGTGGTTACTGGGGGCTGGAGGAGGGAGGAATGGGTAGTCATCGTTTTATGGGTATAGAGTTTCTGTTTAGAATGATGAAAAAATTCAGGAAGTGGACAGTGGTGGTCGTTGTACAACCATGTGAATATATTTAATACCACCAAATTGTATACCTTGCTTTTCAGTCACCAAGTCATGTCTGACTCTGCAACTCCACGGACTGCAGCATACCAGGCTTCCTTGTCCTTCACCATATTGGTATACCTAAAAGTGGCTAAAATTTAAATTTTAGGCTATGTATATTCTACCAAATTTTTTTTTTAAATGTTAAGCAACGACCACTGTGGCCAGGCTCTCTCATGTCTTTTGCTCTATCTTTGACCCACTGCTCTATGTTGATTGAGCAACACCAAGCGGAGAAGAGTCATGTCCCGGAGCAAGGGGAATCTGGTTCAGTGAAGCTTTTGACCCCATGGACAAGCCAGTTCTTATGCCAAAAGCAAAGGCTGGGCTGTTTCCACACTGTCCCCACTCATACACCTGTGCAGCCTCCACTCTTGCATCATCCCTTCCATAACCACCTTTCACCCACAAACTCAAGATCTAACTCCTTAGGCCAGAGTTCAACACCCTCCCATCTGGCCCCAGCCCAACTTTCCAACATCCCCCTCACCAGCAACCTCTACAAACTACTCTGACCGTTTGGCCTATTCCCCATTCTCCAAACACACCTTGCAATTTCGCTACTGTATCTCCTGCCAGCCTTCAAAGTCCATCCTGAGCCCAGCGCCTCAGGGGTCCCTCCTCAAGCTGGTCCTCTTCACTGAGACGCAAGCCCTTCCTATACTCAGGGCTCGCAGTACTCTTGGTCAGCATACGTCTCTTTATTGCTTAGTTATACAACAGATCTACCAGTGCTGGGGATTCGATTCTAAGATAAAGCGCTAAGGAACTTTAAGAGATTATTTCATTCGACTCCCTTAATAGGTAGCGAGAACACCAAGCCTGAGCAATGACTTGCCAGGGGCCCCAGCACTCATTAGCAGCAGAGGAGGGCGGAGAATTCCTGCACTAATATCAGCTCCATCCTGTCTCCTCCATAGCACCACACGGCCGCTCAGAAGTGTTTTAAATGTGTCAGCCTTATTGTGCCCAACAGGGTTTTAAAGCTCCATCCAGGCAAGCAAGGGCCACACCCCATGCCGTTGGCATCCTCACAACACCCAGCACAGTCTTAATAATAAGTCCATGTTGAAACCAAAAAGGTGTTTCTAGGTCAGCCCCTTAACTGCTCTGGCCTAAAATTTCTCTTAATAGTTTAAGAATGCGATCTTTTTCTCCTCTTCCAATTTGGAATATCTTCCTTATGAGTTCTCTGGGAGCGAGTTGGACAAATCAAAACAAAAGCAGGTGGATAACACGGTTGAAGAAACTTAGCCAATTTTTGCAACCTCAGATATACAATTCAGGTTACTTCTTTGCCCCAACTGTGGACCCACCATAAGTTGAACCAGACAGACTTGCTCTAATTTTATCTCCACTTTGCAGGCAGACAGCGTCCCTGGGTTGGTTCACTTCATTTATTTCCTCCATTGCTCTTGCTGTCTCGGCCATGTGGGCGTTCTCTCAGTTGGAACATGCAGAAGCTCCGTACAGCTCTTAGAAAGGAAAAAGGAAAAGAACAGGAAAACACAGCTTCACCCCACTCATAACAGAGACAGAAGCCTCCTGGCAGGCCCGGCAGCATCTCCTTAGGGGGTGATTTTGCAGACGTCCCATCACCTGGGACAAGGCCAGCTCTCTGGTGAGTTCCTCTTTCCGAGAGCCCATCCCCTGCTCCAGTCCAGAGGAAGCCATCAGAGCCGGACATGAACTATGTCATCACAGGCCACAAAACCCAAAGCAGGGATGGGGGCCTTCTGCTGTACCCCCAGCACTGGGGTTAGATGGGGGGCGGGTGGGAAGGAGACCTGGGGAGCGTTCTGAGCACTGAGTAACTTCAAGGAGGGAAGATGAAGAAGAGAGACCCAGGGCCATAATTACAGAAGCCTTGTGCAAAATTTAATTAAAACTTGGACGGAAACAAATACCAGAAACAAGTGTCATTCATCACCTTAAAACACCGACGAAGGTAAACACTGCCACAAACTCCGGCAACGAAAGGGAGGAGGCAGGGAAAAGGGGGTGATCACTGTAGATATCAAGCAAATCAAATTACCCTCAGGGCCCGGCCAGACACAGGCATTAATCACTGGTTATCCAGGCTGCACACCTGTACAGGAAGGCAAACCTGGTGGCTCCAAATGACTCCGGCTGATGGAGCAGGCAGACGGCTGCCCTGGGCTGGACTGGGCTGGATGGTCGAGAGGGGCAGCGAAGCAGGTCTAGGGGAGCCTGATTGGAAGTGACCACGTGGCCGCCGTTCCCCACACACCCCTACCGCCGCCCCCAGCTCTCCCCAGGTCAGGCCGAAGGAGGCACACGAGCAGAACTGGGTTCAGGCTGATGAGCACAGTTGCCAGCTCTCTTGCCAATTTCCCTCCCGCTGCTCCTGTTTCTTTGCACAGCTTCCTCCAGAGCTGGCAAACCTTGCCCTGGGAGAGGGCAGGCTTCAGGGTGATTCTCAAAGATTGGGTGAGAGAAGGTCAGTTCCTAAATCCTTGCTGTGGCCCGGTTTTATCCTGTCTTGAAATTCAAAGTGGAGGGAGAAAGGAGAGGAGGAGGGTGGTAGGGTGAGGGCTGGGGTGGAGTAGGGAGGGGACCAAGTGAGCCTCTGACTTTGATTCCTGGCCTTGATCCACACCCAAGTGAGTCCCCAGGGCTGCTCCCAAGCTGAACCTCTGCACAAAGAGGGGCTGGAAAACAGCTCAGCCATCCGGGCTGGGAGCTATTTGCACTTGATGAGAAATTTCAAGTGGGAACCATGTGAGTCTGTGCTTATGTGAATGCGAGCGTACATTTAGAAGGAACAAATGATTTATTAGCGGGGCCTCCACAAAGTCTCCTTCCAAAAGGGAAGGAGAGTCTCCCCACCCCTTCCCCCACTCCCTTATCGTTAAAACCTTGGAGGGGTAGAATCCATTTGGGCTCTTAAGCCAGCCTGCAAGGGAGTCACAGCTAATCAGGCAGCCAGCTCCGCTCCTCCAGCCTTTCTCTGAGTACAACAATATGTATAAACTGGCAAAATGGACTGCAGGCCACTTTGATGTTAAACAAAGAGGGAAAACTCCAAGACGGCTAAAAACTGTATTCTTGTTTAACCCCTCCGTGTCCTTTCTACAGAGCAAATTTAAAACTCCCACAGCCAAAGAAGGAACCATGATCATTTCAGACAGACCCAAATGTTTCCTGGAAGAGAGAATGGCCAGTCTCACCCTCCGAATTACTTGCTCTGACTATAGGAGAGTGTCCTTTGAGTGGTTTTGGGGCCTGACAACCTAGGACCTCTGCCTACACCATCTCAGTCAGTCCTTGTGACATGTCTTGTCATCTGTATCGTCCCATTTTGAAGATGGAGCGGCAGAGCAGTTAAGGGACACACCTCTTACGTCTCAGCCTGTAACGAGGCGTCACACCCTGGTCTCTAGAGTTCCAGAACCCTCCTGGAGCACAAAGTTTGGGATGTTTCTCATTCTCCTGGATGAACTCCCTTTTCCTGGGAATGAGGTGGCTTACATAAGTAAACGTTTCAGATATCCAAAACTTATCCCTTTAGAGACAACAACTCCTTTTAAGTTTTTAAATAGTTTGAAAGAGAATTTTTCTCATTTTATGTCCCATAGCTTACAAAAGAGAAAATTCCTAGGGAATGTACAAAAAGGAATGATCCCTAGCCCGGCAAGAATTCCAGCCATTAGGTCCTCAGAGATGCCAAGGAAGGGATATTGCTATGATCCAAGAGGGCGAGGAACAGCCTCGCCCCTGAGGAATAAAAGCACCAGGAAGATTTTCTGAAGTGGAGTCAGAAAACCAGCCATGGATCAAGAAGTAAGAACCTTTTAAGATTCTGGCATCCATATTGTCCTATTCTTTCTTGCTAATAACCTCTAAAATAAAACAAAAAAATATTTTTAAATGAAAATGTGTGTGAGTGAAAATGTTAACAGTGATGACACTTGAGTGATTTTATTAACCTTCTCCCTTTTTGCTCTAAGGCTCCATTTTAACTTATATCAAAGAGGTGGATTGGGTACTCAACTTTTAGGCAAGCCTGGTACCCAAAGAGCTTGTGGAAAGGAAGACAATATCTGACTTCCATGCAATGTCACTGGGATCAAGGATGTTATTTTGTTGTGTTCAAACTCTGTGTCCATAAGTGTGGACGATGGGGAGGCCTTGGACCAGGAAGAACCAGCTTAGAATCCTAGCTCTGCCACTTACTTAGTAGAGTCACCCCGGACACTTAACCTTCCAGCTTTAGATTCTCCATCTGTAACATGGGACTAACATGACCTACTTGTGGGATGGTCATGTGAGTCAGTCCTTCATGGAGAGCCCTTCTCATTTCAGTTTAGTTCAGTTTAGTAGCTCAGTCATGTCTGACTCTTTGCGACCCCATGGACTGCAGCACGCCAGGCTTCCCTATCCATCACCATCTCCTGGAACTTACTCAAACTCATGATCATTGAGTCGGTGATGTCATCCAACCATCTCATCCTCTGTGGTCCCCTTCTCCTCCCACCTTCAATCTTTCCCAGCATCAGGGTCTTTTCAAATGAGTCAGTTCTCCGCATTTAGGAAAAGAAAATACTAAATGAACAGATGCATTCATGAGAGCAACCTTTTTGCCTATCTTCACAAATAAAACATCTTTATCTCCTACCCTCTCACATTGTTAAGTTAGGCTTTGTGCTCAGTCGTGTCTGACTCTGCGATCCCATGGACTGTAGCCCACCAGGCTCCTCTGTCCATGGGATTCTCGAGGCAAGAATACTGGAATGGTTGTCATTTCCTACTCCAGGGAATCTTCCTGACCCAGGGATTGAATCTGTGTTTCTTGAGACTCCTGCATTGGCAGGTGGATTCTTTACCACGAGCTCCACCTGGACTTTATTGAACCATAAAATTCATGGTGAGATAAACTGACTATGGACACCATTTTAGAGACTAATGGCAATTACCAACGTGCCAAGAGAAACTCATAGTTAAGACTGAGGCTGCAGTGTGAGACCATGTTAGGATAATCTACCAGGCAGAGAACTGATGAATTAGGCACCCAATTAAATGTATACCCTGAAAACTTTCCATGTCTTATTCTCACTTGTTAATAGAATAGCCTCATAAGGTTGGCATTATTAACCCCACTTTACAGAAAGTTTCGACAACCCCCTCATAGTCACAGAACTAACAAGTGGCATAACTGAGATTCATATCCAGATCTTACTAATACTAAAACCCCTTCTTTATACATCGCTTCATGTTGCTACCTATTTCTGTAATCAGCTCAGATCCTGGATTTGTATTAATAGCACCCAGAGCATTATTTAAGGCTGGACAATTCCAAGGAAGTTTTTCAACGGTTTATGACCCATGGATGAGTGATTCTGAATATTACTGGTGAAAGGCAATTTCTTCCTCCATCTGTCTTCCTCTTTCTGGTTCTGTCTCTTTCTATGCCTCTCCCCTTCCCCTCACTTGATAGTATTCCCATCAATATAAAGATAAGATTATAAACCCAAGAGGTTAGTCCAGTTTTTTAATTCTATTGAATGTATGAGAAAGAGAGAATGTATGTATGACAGAATGAGACAGAGAGATTATAAAGACATAGCCTTTAACTTCTGTTTACCATGGAATTTATATCAAAGGCCATTTACCCTAAGGCCACGGTCGTACTCGCAGTGTTCCTGCTGGCTCTTTAGCCAGTTCCCCAGCCAGTTTGCTGAAAGCCTGGGTGACGTCCATCCCCGTGGAAAAGAAATGCAAAAAAGCAAAATGGTTGTCTGAGGAGGCCTTACAAATAGCTGTGAAAAGAAGAGAAGTGAAAAGCAAAGGAGAAAAGGAAAGATATTCCCATCTGAATGCAGAGTTCCAAAGAATAGCAAGGAGAGATAAGAAAGCCTTCCTCAATGATCAATGCAAAGAAATAGAGAAAACAACAGAATGGGAAAGACTAGAGATCTCTTTAAGAAAATTAAAGATACCAAGGGAACATTTCACGCAAAGATGGGCTCGATAAAGGACAGAATTGGTATGGACCTAACAGAAGCAGAAGATATTAAGAAGAGGTGGCAAGAATACAGAGAAGAACTGTACAAAAAAGATCTTCATGACCCAGATAATCACGATGGTGTAATCACTCACTAGAGCCAGACATCCTGGAATGTGAAGTCAAGTGGGCCTTAGAAAGCATCACTACAAACAAAGTTAGTGGAGGTGATGGAATTCCAGTTGAGCTATTTCAAATCCTAAAAGATGATGCTGTGAAAGTGCTGCACTCAATATGCCAGCAAATTTGGAAAACTCAGCAGCGGCCACAGGACTGGAAAAGGTCAGTTTTCATTCCAATCCCAAAGAACAGCAATGTCAAAGAATGCTCAAACTACCACACGATTGCACTCATCTCACACACTAGTAGAGTAATGCTCAAAATTCTCCAAGCCAGGCTTCAGCAATACGTGAACCGTGAAATTCCAGATGCTCAAGCTGGTTTTAGAAAAGGCAGAGGAACCAGAGATCAAATTGCCAACATCCACTGGATCATCAAAAAAGCAAGAGTTCCAGAAAAACATCTGTTTTTGCTGTATTGACTATGCCAAAGCCTTTGACTGTGTAGAGCACAATAAACTGTGGAAAATTCTAAAAGAGATGGGAATACCAGACCACCTGACCTGTCTCTTGAGAAACCTGTATGCAGGTCAGAAAGCAACAGTTAGAACTGGACATGGAACAACAGACTGGTTCCAAATAGGAAAAGAAGTATGTCAAGGCTGTATTTTGTCACCCTGCTTATTTAACTTATATGCAGAGGACATCATGAGAAATGCTGGGCTGGAAGAAGCACAAGCTGAAATCAAGATTGCTGGGAGAAATATCAATAACCTCAGATATGCAGATGACACCACCCTTATGGCAGAAAGTGAAGAGGAACTAAAAAGCCTCTTGATGAAAGTGAAAGAGGAGAGTCAGTCAGACGGGTGCGGAGACGCTTCTGGAAGTAACATCGCGATGGCTGCTCAAAGAGAACCCCAAATTCAGTTCAAACTTGTTTTGGTTGGTGATGGTGGTACGGGAAAAACTACATTCGTGAAGCGTCATCTGACTGGTGAATTTGAGAAGTATATAGCTACCTTGGGTGTTGAGGTCCATCCTCTTGTGTTCCATACCAACAGAGGACCTATTAAGTTCAATGTATGGGATACAGCTGCTCAGGAGAAATTTGGTGGACTGAGAGATGGCTATTATATACAAGCTCAGTGTGCCATTATAATGTTTGATGTAACATCAAGAGTTACTTACAAGAATGTGCCTAACTGGCATAGAGATCTGGTACGAGTGTGTGAGAACATCCCAATTGTGTTGTGTGGCAACAAAGTGGATATTAAGGACAGAAAGGTTAAGGCAAAGTCAATTCGTCTTCCACCAAAAGAAGAATCTTCAGTACTATGACATTTCTGCCAAAAGTAACAACTTTGAAAAGCCCTTCCTCTGGCTTGCTAGAAAACTGATTGGAGACCCTAACTTGGAGTTTGTCGCCATGCCTGCTCTTGCCCCGCCAGAGGTGGTCATGGACCCAGCCTTGGCAGCACAGTACGAGCACGATTTAGAGGTTGCTCAGACAACTGCTCTCCTGGATGAAGATGATGACCTGTGAGAAAGTGAAGCTGGGGCCCAGCGTCAGAAGTCTAGTTTTATAGGCAACTGTCCTGTGATGTCAGTGGTGCAGCGTGTTTGCCACTTTATTACATAGCTAAGCAGAACATGTGCTTAATCTTTGGATGCTGAACGAAATGGATGGGCTTTGGAGTGAATGTGGCAGTTTAAAAAAAAAATACCTTCATTTTTTGGACCTGCATATGTAGGTGTTTTGGAACACAGTTGTTTCCTCCTTGAGTTTCAAATATAAGATTGCTATGGTCACATGACAATATTGAGAGGTGGAATCTTGTTTGTTACTGTCATTCCCATTCCTTTTCATTTAGAATCAGAATAAAGTTGTATTTCAAATATCAAAAAAAAAAAAGAAAGAAAGTGAAAGAGGAGAGTGAAAAAGTTGACTTAAAGCTCAACATTCAGAAAATTAAGATCATGGCATCTGGTCCCAACACTCCATGACAAATAGATGGGGAAACAGTGGAAACAGTGTCAGACTTTATTTTTGGGGGGGCTCCAAAAGCACTGCAGATGGTGATTGCAGCCTTGAAATTAAAAGACGTTTATTCCTTGGAAGGAAAGTTACAACCAACCTAGACAGCATATTGAAAAGCAGAGACATTACTTTGCCAACAAAGGTCCGTCTAGTCAAAGCTATGGTTTTTCCAGCAGTCACGTATGGATGTGAGAGTTGGATGGTAAAGAAAGCCGAGCACCCAAGGATTGATGCTTTTGAACTGTGGTGTTGGAGAAGACTCTTGAGAGTCCCTTGGACTGCAAGAAGATCCAACCAGTCCATCCTAAAGGAGATCAGTCCTGGGTGTTCATTGGAAGGACTGATGTTGAAGCTGAAACTCCAATACTTTGGCCACCTCATGCAAAGAGTTGACTCATTGGAAAAGATCCTAATGCTGGGAAGGACTGGGGGCAGGAGGAGAAGGGGACAACAGAGGATGAGATGGCTGGATGGCATCACCGACTCGATGGACATGGGTTTGGGTGGACTCAGGGAGTTGGTGATGGACAGGGAGGCCTGGTGTGCTGCTGCGATTCATGGGGTCGCCAAGAGTCGGACATGACTGAGCGACTGAACTGAACTGGGTCATGGTGGGGATTAGTGATGTCCTCAGACCTCAGGACAGGCAGGCGGAGCCATGGAGCCAGAGTCGTTGGGTACGTCACCTCCAGCCATGGCCCTTACCAATGATATCACTTCTGACTGAGTCCCTCGAAATGAGTAAGCTTAGGAATCTCTATGGGTCTGAAGTGAGGAGGCAAACCAAGCAGAAAAATCATTTGATAGAGGAATCTGAAACACTCTCCCCAAAATCTAAGGTGTCCATAGAGGTCACCAATGCTTAATCTTCTGTGGAAAATATGGGATAGATGAAGAGTCCAAAATCGAGACCTGGAATGTCACTAAACTCTGTCTGTGTCCCTCCCCATTCTGAGTTGGACCTAATACTTTCTTTTAAAAAAGAAAAAATGGGGCAATTGATGCTGCTGCTCTGCTTTCTGTAAGGTTTGTTTTTTATTCATTTGTCTGTGCCGGGTCTTAGTTGTGGCACACGGGATCCTTGACCTTCATTGCTGCACATGGGAAATTTTGTGCAATAAGTCGCTTTAATCATGGTGTCCGACTCTGTGCAACACTATGGACTGTATAGCCCATCACCAGGCTCCTCTGTCCATGGGGATTCTCCAGGCAAGAATGCTGGAGTAGGGTGCCATTTCCTATTCCAGGGGATCTTCCCAACTCAGGGATCGAAGCTGAGCCTCTTTCATCTCCAGCACTGGCAGACAGGTTCTTTACCACTAGCGCCACCTGGGAAGCCTGTGATATGTGGGATCTAGAGCCCCAACCAGAGATAAAACCCGGGCACTCTGCATTGGGAGCGTGGACTCTCAGTCACCGGACCACCAGGGAAGTCCCTGGACCTGACACTTTCTAATGGCCTCCGTTACCCTGATTTCTGGCTGAAAACACCCCTTCATGGTCCAGGGGCAGCTCAAGGAGAAAGCACACAGTGAGAAAGCAAAGAGTCAGCTGTTTTCATCCTTAAGTCACTCAGTGGGAAGCCAGTCATCTTCATGGAACCACAGTTGGACCTACAGTTGCCACCAAGAGTGTCTGGCGTTGGAATCAGCCTGAGTCTCAGCCTGCGCCACACATATTTTATTTTCCCACACTCCCCGCATCACCACCACCAGATGTGGTGTGCTTGACGTTGTTCTGGCTAATACAGGTCCACTGGAAGCTGCAATATCTTATCTCCTTCTGCACAGACTCCTGGGCCTTCCCAGGGTAGGGCTGCTACAGTGGGAATGAGAACAACATATGACTTGCTATTTTATCTTCAAACCACAAATTTCTCTTATTTGAACAACCATTTCTACCATAAACAGCTTACCTAACTCTCTGGACCTCCATTTCCTCTGGGGTAAAATAGGAACAACATCCACCTCAAAGGGCAGTTGTGCCAATTAAACGAGAAAACCTCTGTGTCATGTTTGACACAGAACCACAGGTCAGTCGGCTCCTTCCCTTCAGGCTTTGGCCAGAGTCTTCTCCACAGGTGATACAGCGCGAGGAGTTCCCTGATGCCGGAAGACCAGCAGGCGAAGGGTCCAGCCAAGGTCACAAGCTTTTCCTGAAATGGGATTAGGAGCAAAGATAAGACACTTCAGCGAGAGAGGAGTGAAGCTACACACTGAGCAACTAAGCCTCCAGCTCTTAGGCAATGGGGACTCCTGAATGCTAGCCTAACAGCCTTGACATATATATTTTTTAATTTCAAGAATCAAAATGAGATCGACAGCATTTGAGCTAGCCCTAGACATGCCAATAAATAATTCACTTCATGGTGGATATATGTCCCTAGGACTCCAGTGTAGATAACAAAGAATAGAGAATACATCAAAACTGCAAAATGGGCTGACATGAGGTTTTTTAGCTGTGTCCATACGTGCTTGAATTTCCCTAAGGCACTAAAACTAATGTTTAAACTACGTATGTGTCAAGAAGCACAAGACAGCCCTTCTCTTCGATCTAGTCTATCTCTGGGAACTTGTCACAAGGCAATCATTCAACAGTTCACACTAGAAACCTGAACGTCATTGGTTTAGAACACTGCTATAGACAAGAAATAGAGATACAGTGAACCTTGGTCCAGTCACTCGTATTTTCTGAAATTCGTAAGAAATGCCTACAATATAACATTTAATGAAAAAGGGACCAAATGTTAAATATGAATCTTGCTACAACTCTTTTTAAAATAAATACTCATAAATTAAAAATATTAGAAGGAAATATGCCAAACATCAATACTGATTTTCTTTGGGTGGTGGAACTTTGAAAATACTTTTCTTCTTTTAATTTTTGCTGAACGTTGTGGCTTTTTTAAATTGCAATATTATTTACCTAAGGAAAGTGCACAGATTTTAAGGGTACAATCAATGAGTTTTGACAAATATATACACCAATACCCAAAGAAAGCCACCTGTGTCTGTTTTTTTTTAATTTATTTTTAATTGAGAGATAATTGTTTTACAATACTGTGTTGGTTTCTGCCATACATAACATGAACCCTTTTCTTATTAATCTATTTCTCTGCCCAGTAACCACCACTATTCTGATTTCTATCTCCTTAAACTAGTTTTGACTGTTTTTGAACTTTATATAAATGAGATCAAGTGTGTCATCTCTTGCAAACGGCTTCTTTGACTCCAAATGGTGTTTTCAGATTGCCCCAAGTTGTTGGATTCCTTTTTATTCACTGCATAGTATTCCAATTAATGAATATATCACATTTTGTTTTTCCTTTTCCCTGTTGGTTGACATTTGGGTTGTTTCCAATTTTTTGCTATTAGGAACTAAGCTTCAGTCAACATTTTTGAAGATTTATGCTTTTATTTCTTTTGAGTAAACCTCTAAGAGAGGAAGAGAAAAATTGCTTGGTTCTGTATATAAACAGAAACCGCCAACAGTTTTCCAGACCAGTTGTACCGTTTTGTATTCCCATCAGCAAAGTATGAAAGCTCCAATTGTTTCACATATTCTCCAGCATTTACTATTATTGTCTTTTCATTTTTTTCCATTCTAGTAGATGCGTGGTGGCTTTAATTTCTCAATGACTTCAATTTCTCTTTCCCTGATGACTAACAATGTCAAGCGTATTTTCATGGCTTTATTTGCCACTGCTGACTCTTCTTTTGTGAAGTGTCTGTGCAGTCTCCTCTTTTTTCTTAACTCTTGAGTCCCACTGCCAGGCCTAGGGCCCCCAACCTCCAGGGCATCAGCCCAGCTGGACCCAGTGAAAGGTATCGGGGTGGACATCCAAAAGAAAGCCAAGAGCTATTACCAAAACGTAGGGTGAATGGATCTGTGTGCCCACATATAACAAATACCCATGACATTCCATTTCTCCCGCAAGCCTCCATTCTGCTCCATTTTGGTCTGTCGAAACACCACCCATCCTTCAAGCCCCAACCTAATCTCCGCATCCTCCAGGAACTTTTCCTGACCCCCTCCTGCCTTTCGACCACTACAGAAGATTGTTTTACTGTGTCTGTTGTGGCAGTTCTCTTACTCCACAATTTAGTATCAGCATTTATGAACCTGGATCTCATTTGTCCTACCACCTAATAACTTACATGCATTGGGTTTTTCAATTTGCTTCTGACATGCTTTCACACCGCCTTGAGATTTTCTTTCTTTTTCTTTTTTTTGGTAAGTGGGGAAGGAGCTGTTTAGGAAAGTAAGGAGCTAGAAGCCCCCAGGAAGAGTGAGCATCAGGGCACAAGTGAGCAGCGGGAGGCTTGTATGCTCACTTTGCTGGTGTGCAAAAGTGTGGGGTGGGGGAGGGGGAGGGAAAGAGCTGAAAAAGAGGTTACAAATGGTGAAGAGAAATCACAGCGTTTATTTCTAAATGATGACTCTTTATCTTCTGACCCCAGGCCTATTTGTTGACAAGCCCTTCTGTCAAAACGTGTTGGTCAAGGGGAGGGAGGCCCGGTGCTCTGGGGTGCTCGAGGAGGCCTTGATCTTGTCTCTGCCGGAATCCAGGCACCGCCCCCACCCCCACCCCCGGCCCCCTCCGTCACCAATCAGCCTCCTAATGGGCAGGAGGCCCCTCTGGGAATGGGGATTTGACAAGGCTTGTCAGAGCTGTCAGGCATTCTCATTCTCCCGTTCCTGCCCTGGGAGAGGAACAGCTCTGTAGGCTACTTGGAGGACAAGAGCTGAAACCACAGCGAAAAGCTGCTCAGACAGGAGCAGGGCAGGCGCTTAAATCCACCATATAAAAAAATATCTGGATGAAGAAAACAGGTACAGGTCAAGTGCACAGTGTATCTCGGGGCTGTGGGAATAGCCTCTGGGGAACTCAGTACAGTGAAGGACTCGCTTGCTTTCTCTGTCTCTCTCTGAGATTCCCTATCACCCCAGCAGCAATGAATTAAAATTGCCTGACTATCAAGCAGGTGGTAACAGGCTCTCCGGCAGATAAAGGTTATCCCGGGATGGACTTTTCCCTGAGGCTGACACTGTCTTGCTCAGCTCCACAGTGGACAGTCACACCCTTGCAGAAGAAGGGGACCCGTGGTGGAGAGGTGCTGCAGAGGAGCCCTGAGCAGGAGGAGGCCAGGGGCCGGGGGGCTCTCCTGGACCCCAGGGCCTTCGCGATGGAGGCCTCGCCATCCGTCCTTAGCATCCCTGCCCCCAACCCTCCTCTCCTGTCCTTCGCCCCTTACTCCCCACACCGCCCACCCCCCACCCTCACACCTCTTCCACCTCCCCCTCACCCCCCCACTGTCTCCTCCTCCCCCCTCACCTACCCTCCTACCACCCCCTCCTCACCCCCCACCCCGCCCAGAGCCAGAGAAACCCAAAGCCGGAATGTGATTTCTCCTATTTAGTACAAAACCAAGAAGGAATGAGGGACAGAGGGAAAGAGGCAGAAGAAATGTTCAAGATCGCTGTCCCATGTCAGCAGGATGTGTCCTTAAGGGTTGGATGAATGTAGGAAGATTGGGGAAGATCTCAAACTGCAAACAAGCGTCGTCCTATTTTTCCCTTTGCATAAACCCAGCCCCTCTCATGACACACACACACACCCACCGGTCCCAACACATCTGTCCTGAAGATAAACGTGCTTTCTGGAAACCCTAAAACCTGTCTCTCATTAATTCTGCTTCTCAGAGGGAAGCTTTCCCTGGTGACTGATTACAGAAAATTGCTTATTTCAAGAAATGTGGAACCCCTCCTGGAGACAATGGCTTCCATTCTGGTTTCAGAGACTTCTGCACCGACGGGCGAGACTAGCACTGAGGAGATCAGGAATGGGGGGAAAGATGGGAGAATAGTTCATACACACTCATGCACACAAACACACACATGCACACACACACACACACAGGCTGTCCCAGAAACTGCACCACATGACACAGCTACATCGGGGCTTCTAATTACTTCTCTGTCTAATTCATGCTAACACAGCAATTAGCGATAAAGCTCAAAACACTCATACACATTAGCCTGATGACATTTAATTATGACATTAGTTGTATTGAGATATGTGTAGCTTAGCAAAGAGTAAGAAATCTACATGTATGGCCGATCTAAACAGCAATGTACTAAAAATAAAGGAAAGCCATGAAACTCTCACTTATTAAAAGAAAATGGTGTAATGGGTACATTTTTATGTGAAATATGCCATTTCCAGAGGCTGAGAAGGAATCTGGTCTCCTTGGCTCAGAGAACACGGCTTGGACTTTATTTTTGAAAAGAGAGGGGAAAGGTAGATGGTAATGGATTATTGCTCTCCACCTCTGTGTATCCATTCTCACTGTCAGCCCCTTCGACGTCAGCAGAAGATACAGGGGGAAACGTGACATTGTTTTGCCAAGATGGTCCATGAGACATGCCATTTGCTTGTGGTTTACATGGGGCCTGTTCCTGAGACATGATTAATAGCTCAGCAGCACTGCCAAAAAGCACATAAATCTGGCCATCCGCGGAGTAATTGACACACTGCTCGTCTTGCAAATACCTGGAGCGTCGGCTTACCGCGGGCCGATCCCCAAGTGGGCATTCCAAGCAGCTGATTAGGCCGTGCTCAGTTGCTGACACTTCAGTTTGGGGGTCCGTTCCTCATAACACCCAATTAGCTGCCACATAAAGCCCTCCTCCCCTTGAGCAACCTTGACCAGGTATTAAGGACCAGCTGAGTGAACACAGCGACCACAGAAATTCCACTGGAGCACCCAGGCCCTGACAGAGGGGTCCTTGGAGTAGAAACCTCAATCTCCAAATTCTGGATCAAGCTGTCCTTCAGTTCAGCTTCTCAAATACCCCTGCTTCAGTTCCTCACGCCCCAGGCATCGCCATCTGGCACCCAGCCCTGCGTGGTAACCACTATTGCCCGGACCTTTCTTCCCCCACCTCCCACCTCTTCCTCCTTTCCAACCCGTTATCCATCTTCACCTTCCACACTGCCGTGCTCCAGGAACTTGAAAACTTCAGCCCCCCTCTCTATTCCTCCAATGCCTCCCTTTCTATGAAAACGTTTAAACAAACAGGCACAACTGACATAGCACAGGAGCCACTGTGGAGATTAAAGATTACATAATGAACCAGTTGCAAAGCACTTTGAAAGCATAAAATGCTGTAGGAGTAATTATTATCATTGTTATTAATCACCTCGGTTCATCACATATAGTAAACATGAGATAATAAAGAGGAGACTCCTAAATGCAGTATCAGCAGCGAGACCCATTTATTACAATGCTATTTGCTCGGATTCCATTACAGTTATAAAATTTTACGCTCATCTAGCACTTTTCATCTAGGAATGTCAAAGTGCTGCACAAGCGCAGGCTCTAATTACGCTAATCCTCCCAACACCAAGGAGGTGAGTGCGGGGAGCTGCAGAGAAAGGCCACCTCCACACGTAACTCGCCATGTAAGCAGATCCCTGGCCAGGTCTGGGGCAGACTCCCTGCTGAGGGCTGCATCTAGAAACTCCCAAAATCTGAGAAAGTTCATAGATGAGTCATATCTTTTTTCTAAAAGCACAAATAATTAATGTCAGATAGACATACATCCTGAGGTCTGAATGTTTTCTTCTGTGCAGGGATGATGTAGCCAATGTCTTGTGAGTAATCGACCTACCTTGATCTCATCATCTTGGTCCATGTTTTCTGCAAAAATATCCTCTATGTCTTATTGTAGGTAACACTGCCAGCCGGAAAGTTTTACACAGGGATGACCAAAAAAAAAAGATGTCTGAAGTTTATATTATTTATTTACTTAGGCTGCACAGCAGGGCTTGTGGGAGGGATCTTTGCTCCCCGGTCAGAGATTGAACCTGTGCTGTCAGCAGTGAAAGCCTGGAGTCCTAACCACTGGACTACCAGGGAATTCCCAGGGGTGATGATTATTGATAGTAAACGAGTGGTCTACCTGGGGAAACACATTGAAAGCAATGTATATAATCAATATCTTGTCACTTTGCCAGTGTAATACTTGTCTAGGGGGGAAAATTGGATAACTCATATAATTTTTACAATATTTCTAATACTTTGTTGTAGGTTTAGGTTCTGGTAAATGGATAGTTCCAGCTGTAGTCATCATTTTGACCTGCCACTAATAAGAGCAGAACAAATTACTTACACTCTTAGGATTTGACATCTTACACTTTTAAAAGTATATTATAACTCCAAAGCAAGGTACCTGCAACCCAGAAAACGACCTTTGAGGTCCAGGAAAAAAAGCAGAAATCATTTGCTGTACTTTATTCTGTTTTCTCTTCTTTTTTTGGACATGCAGCAGGTGGGATCTTAGTTCGTGACCAGGGATAGAACCCATGCCCCCCTCCCCACCCCCCACCCCAACTTGGAAGTGCAGAACACTAACCACAGGATGGCCAGGGAACTTCCACTTCATTCAAATTTCTTTGTAAAAACACTGAAATTAGTTTTACTAATGTGTTGCTCGGTTTGAAGACAGAATACATAGATATATGGATATGAAGAGTGAACACCCAAAAATCTGAAGAGTTCGAAAACCAAAGAGAATGAAAGAGAAGTGTGCTGAGTCAGACTCCACCTCTCCACCCAATTAGAGACGAGAGGACGGTGCGCATGTGTCTAAAGACTGGGCTGGAGTCCCGGGAACCAAAGAGGACTTGCCGATCTGCTATAGCAGTCCTCATTCACACATCAGACAGAAATGATTGTGTGCTCCCCACATAGCTCTGGACCACATTTAATTGTGACTGAAGCGGGTTATGAAGCATTTTGAAAACCAAAGAAACTTAGTCCAAGGTAATGCTGCTTTCTGTAAAAAAAATAAAATGAAAAAAAAATAAAATAAAATGGAAAATTTCTCGGGGTGAATTGTCCGCTGAAAAGGTCTTCCTCCAATTCTGGGGTCGGGGACCTAGCTTTGTGTTCCAGCCACACACCCGGAGAAAGTCTTTCATCCTCTGGCTCCGTCTCCTTAGCCCTACCTCACACCCAAATACAGCCCTGCCCCAGCCCGGTCAGAGTCAAGGCCAGGGTCTCCAACTCTGAAAAGAAGATCAAGTCCTTCTCGCCTAACCCTCTACCCCAACCTGGTCCCTTACAAGTACTTTTGCAGGGATCCAGGGGTCACAAAAGAGTTGGACACAACTTAGTGACTAAAAAGAGCAAAGGGCTTCTTGAGAAGAATTTCCACAGTAACCAGAGTCAGGGGCAGCCAAAGGCAGACACAGGGAAAAGGTCTGAGAGCAGCAGCATTTTGGAGAGAAAGGCAGGAGCCCTGGGGGGGTTCAGGGAGGAAGACAAGGGCCGGAGGGGCAGCCCAGGGCAGTGCTTTCAAGCCTTTCCTGGAAGCCACTCCATGCCACGCCTCAGCAATTTATAAACACCCTAGCACAGTGCTGCTGGGTAGAAATGCAATGTACACTGTGTGTTACATTTACACTCCTCTACATTAGTCACGGTTGTTGAAAAGTGGAAACAATATCCATGGTAAAACCCAATATCCATGGAAAAACAAAATGTGATCTCACACACACAGAGTGGAATACTATTCAGCCTTAGAAAAGAAATCCTGACGCATGCTATAACATAAGTGAACCCTGAAGACATTATGCTAAGTAAAACAATTCAATCACAAAAGGCAAATATATTGTAAGAGTCCACTCACCTGAGGTACCAAGAATACCAACTTATTAGAGACAGAAAGTGGAACTGTGGGGACAGGAGCTGGGGGGAAGGGGGAAGGGGGCAAGAGTGTATAGTGGGTACAGAGTTTCAGTTTGGAAAGATGAAAAAGTGCTGGAGGTAGAAATGGTGGTTCCCTAACAAACTGAGTGGACTGAATGCCACTGAACATAGTCCTAAAAATGATTAAAATGGTATCTTGTATATATTTTACCACAGCAGAAACTTATTTCGTGTATGTGTGTGTGTGTGTGCACACATGTGCTCATTCATGTCCAACTCTTTGTGACCCCAAGGACTGCAACCCACCAGGCTCCTCTGTCCATGGGATTTCCCAGGCAAGAATATTGGAGTAGGTTGCCATCTCCTTCTCCAGGGGATCTTCCTGAACCAGGGATGAAACCCAAGTCTCCTGCATTGGCAGGAGAATTCTTTACCACTGCACCACCAGGGGAGCCCCTATTTCTAGTAGCCAATTTAAAATATTTTAAAAGAAGCAGGGGAGGAAATTCCCTGACAGACCGGTGCTGAGGACTCTGCGGTCTCACTGCCAAGGGCCCAGGTTCAGTCCCTGGTCAGGGAACTAAGATCCCACAAGCCAAAATA
This sequence comes from Antilocapra americana, assembly GCA_007570785.1. NCBI lineage: Eukaryota > Metazoa > Chordata > Mammalia > Artiodactyla > Antilocapridae > Antilocapra > Antilocapra americana. The sequence continues at coordinate 11,621,092 of ML664180.1, read as the reverse complement.
AATAAATAAAAATAAAATAACAGGGGAAATTAATTTTAATAATATATTTCTTTGGACCCAGTATATTTAAAACATACCATTTCAACATGGGATCAACATAATTACCGATAGAAAACTGTACATTCTTTGTCTCAGACTTCCCCTTGACATTCCCAGGCGTATTTTACACTCATAGCCCATCTCACATCAGAGCGGCCACGTTTCAGGTGCTCATGGCCACACGTGGCTGGTGGTGACCATCCTGGACAGGCTGACCTGGGGAGGAAAGGCTTAGAAGCGCTGTACCGTCAGAGTCCTGGCCCCACTGCAGTGGGAGCGCAGAAAAGAAAACAAAGAAAAGGAAGGTCATTTCTGTACCAGGAGGACAGGAAGAATCACTGCAAACCTGGAAGTGGAGGAGAAAGCATTCAATGAAATGGACAGGGCAGAAAAGTAACCACTGTAAACGTCTCCTACATTTCAACCACGCATGCATGCTCAGCCACTTCAGTCATGTCCAACTCTTTGAGATGCCACGAATCATAGCCTACCAGGCTTCTCTGTCTGTGGGATTTCTCAGGCAAGAATACTGCAGGGGGTGGCCAGGCCTTCCTCCAGGGGATCTTCCCCACCCAGGGACTGAATCCTTGTCTCTTATGTCTCCTGCATTGCAGACAGATCCTTTACCACTAGAATCACTTGGGAATCCCCTTTATACCATGAGCTGAGCACTATTCTAAGTGATGGACCTCGGTGTAGCCATTTAATCCTCCCCACAGCCCTGGGAGGGAGAGGAAAAAGTGCCACCCTCACTTTAGAGCTGAGGAAATGCAGAGAGAGAGAAATTACACTTCTCGAAGTCACACAGCTAGTAGGGAGCAGAGCTGGGACTGGAACCCCGTCAGTGACCATGGCGCCTGTGCCTTAACTACTGCACCCTCTCACTTTCCGAGAGTTGGCCACGTTCCAGGGACACATCCAGAGGCTGGGGTGCATTGAGCATGGCAGTGATCCCAGGAAACTTCAAGCTGCAGCCTCCTGGTCTATGCAGGTGAAGTGGCAAACTTGAGAATGAGCAGATGTCCACAGGAAGAGAGAGAACCGGCCAACGGCCAGAGCGCCGAAGATTTCTAGGCGACCGTGTGACACGGTGGCACAGGAGAGCAGCCGTAGCAAGAGAATGCTGAGGTCCCAGAAGACCAGCCCCAGGTGGCCAGACCTGACCCTGGCAGTCACAGCAAGACAGCAACCCTGGAGGCAGTGATGCTCAGAAAGCGGACACCACCAGAGATTACAGGTGAGGCGCCCAGAGAGATACAGGGGGAGGGAGATTGGCCAGGAGGTACCACCGGAGGCGAGCAAGACAAGTGAGGCAGCAGAAGGACAAGTGAGGCAGCAGAAGGTACCCTCGACCCTCGAGTCAGTGAGACCCAGGTCAGAGAGTGAAGGGATCACGAAGATGACTCAGGTTAGATACACGTGTCCGAAAGTGGAAAGCATTCTCTGGCTCTAGCCTCTCCTGAGATTAGAAGTCTTCCTCATAAAGAAACCAGACAACGCAGTGAACTCCAAAACCTGTCTGAAAAAGCCCACAGGAGCCAAAACTTAGCCTCTGCAGTCCTTTCACCAGCCTTTCCTTCTCTCTCCCTCTGTGATCTGCTCGGAGGCGGCATAAATCAAAGAAAATAACGCTCATGGGAAATAATGTTTATTTCGGAACTGGGTGACTCCTCTGCCAGAGAACTCAAGACATGAAGTGTCCGTATTCTGGGTGATGGAAATCAGGTCAGGCAGGGCTGATAAACAGCGCAAGAATAAACAGCATAATTTTTCCTTCAAAGAGAAGAAACCAGCCTTGCTTCATAGACAATCTATATCACATGAGGGAAATTTCACTTCCAATGATCAGGTTAGTACCACAGAAACCCCCAGCCTCCCACAGAGCCGGTACCTCAGAGGTGAGCCATTCCCTATTCTGTCCTAATTGTCAACCACTTTGATCATGGCAGAGCCCACGCTGGGCCACCATTGAGCTTGACAGATAATAACAATAACAACAACGAAAAGCTCTGCCTGGAAAATTATTGTTGTTGTATACAATACACATCCGTTTTGTAGACAGTTTCCAAAACATCCACCAACCCACAAACATGTTCTACAGTCTCGCCCTGTGAGATGCAAGCACATCCTAAAGGCACACAAGCCTTCTCCAGGCCACTGTGGTCTTACACAAACATCATAATTAGTAGCATGCTTGCTTCTATTAGCATCAGCAAAGAAGAGTTAGAATGGCAGGAAGAGAGGAAAATGGAGTCCCAAGTAAAGAAATCGAAGTGGGCATGCTTTCACATTCATATTTATTATACAAAATAATACACACGATTAGTGGAAATTTAGAAAATACAGGTAAGAGGGAGGAAGAGAATTTGTTCCCTCGTCCAGAAACTCACTTGTCTTTCTGCATGATTTATTTCAAAAGGTATATTGGCGAGATAGAGCTTCCTGATGATTACTTCAAAGTTCAGTAATATAGAGAACAAACTCATCAGTCAGAAATCCCTCACCAGAAACTTTCCTGAAGAGTAAATGGGTATCTGGTGTGATGGACCCACTGGAGTTTTCTTGGAGATGAGTCCAGATCTACATAATAAGTGTTAGGTACCCAGTCGTGTCTGATTCTTTGTGACCCCATGGACTGTAGCCCGCCAGGATCCCTTGACCTTGGGATTTTCCCGGCAAGAATACTGGAGTGGATTACCATTTTCTCCTCCAGGGGATCTTCTCCACCTAGGGGTTGAACCCGGATCTCTTACATTGCAAGCAGCTTCTTTACCACTGAGCCAGAGAAATCCTTATAATAGGAGGTTTGCTTAGAGAACTCACTCTCATGGTCTTCATTCCAGACTCTCAGAGCAAAGAAGGTAGGAAAAGCAAAGAGAGGCAGTTGAAAGCCAGAATCTTCGGAGTATTAGCACTTATTGGGACACCAAAGAGCCAGGGTCCCCTGCTCTTCTCCAGTGACTTTTACTCTATAAGCCAAGGGGATAATTGCAAGGTCTGCAATACCAAGTAGTTTCCAGCAATAAGATAATTAAAAGTATAATGACTGTCACATGAGGCTCATTAAATCCTTAGATATTAACAAGGGGTCCTCACCCTCATAAAAATCTGAGGGCCATCACTCTAGGCTATCTTCGACTGCTAAGACTTTAGCACTTACATTATCTCCCATTTAAGCCCTAAACATCCCCACCCAGAGGATGAGCCAGGAGCCTTCTCTACCAGGGCCTCACCTCTTAGTTCAGGATCTCAGTTTCTCCTTAACACTGTCATTGTCATAATGATGGTAATAAGTGACACAAAGAGAATATCCAGCCTTCAAAGATGATCTGGGGAGAGATGAGATAATATGTATCTCATATGTATAGACATCTATATCCAAGAAGGATGTTACTACAATGATGCCAAGTTTTCTCAAGAACTCCAACACATCACTTGCTAAATCTGTATTCAAATTGACGTTCAACCACAGAAAATCTATTGTAAGTCTGCCAAATGAATACTTTCTCACATGGAATTCAAATGGACACTCTCACGTGGAATTAGTTACTCAAGATTCATGTCTTCTATTTCCACTCTTCACCACCAGAGTGTTATCTATATTCAATCACAGATTCTCAAGCTGCAAAATGCATTAAAAATTCACTCCATTGAGAATGTTTACAATTGATATTAGGGATACTATAAATTAAAAGCTTTGTTCAAGTTATAAGGTACTATTACACTAATATTTACCTTGAAAGATGATGTAAAATAAGTATATGAAAAATATCTAAAATATTTACTTAAAACATACCATGTGAAAGAAATATTATAGTACTTTTCAACCCATAAAAGCTAACCATGTCAACTTAACCCAGGAAACTGCTGGCCAGATATTATGTAGTATATAAACCCTAACCAACAGAAAATTGTGGAAAAGAATAGGATTTGGTATCAGAGACTTGATTTTAAGTATCAGCTATGTCACTTGCAGATTCATATTGAGTCAAGTCACTTTCCTCATTTCTAAAGAATAATATTCACAATGTTGTGAAAAGGATTGAATGTCATAATGTACATGGAAGCAAAATTGCTGTGGAAATACTGGCTGTTATGTTAGCATACAATGCATTATTCTCCAGGTCCAGCTAGCTTGTCAATGTCCACAACTTTTTTTTTATTGAAGTATAGTTAATTTACAATGTTGTACTAGTTCCAAGGGTAGGGCAAAGTGATTCAGTTGTGTGTATATACATACATATATAAACTTTCCCAGATTCTTTTCCACTATAGGTTATTACAGCGCATTAAGTATAGTTCCCTGTGCTCTACAGTAGGTCCTTGTTGTTTGTCTCTTTTATACATAGTAGTGTGTATATGTTAATGCCAAATTCCTGATTTATCCCTCCCCCACTCCTTCAATATCTCCTTTGGTAACCATAAATTTGTTTTCTATATCTGTGAGTCTATTTCTGTTTCATTAATAAGTTCATTTATATCATTTTTTTTAGATTCCACATATAAGTGGTGTCATGTGATATTTGTCTTCCTCTGTCTGACTTACTTCACATAATGTGATAATCTCTAGGCCCATCCCTGTTGCTGTGAGTGGCATTATTTCATTCTTTTTCATGACTGAGTAGTATTCCATTTATATACATACATCTTATTTATCCATTCATCAGTCAATGGACATTTAAGGTTGTTCCATGTGTTGACTTTTGTAAATAGTGAACCACAACTACTCTTGACTAAAGTGAGCTGTGGGGAGTGGGGTATAAACCTCCAGCCCTACAGAAACATCTGTCAGCCTTTACACCTCTCTGACCATCCAACAACCCCCTCTGAAAGAAACAAAAAGAAGCTCTCCTATCAAAAGAGGGTCCTCACCATAATACATCTGGGTTTGCAGTTGACACCTGTTAAAACATTTTTTCATAAAAACTCAACATCAGAACCATATGGAAGATTCAAAAATGGCTGTTTAGAAGTTTTTGTGAGAATTTCCATTTCATGTCTTGAAAATAAAATAGTGAATTCCATTGGTGACCATTTCAGAATGTATTGGGTTAGCCAGAAAGTTTGTTTGGGTTTTTCTATAACATCTACTGAAAACTCCATTTGAACTCTTTGGTCAACTCAATACAAAAATATCAAATTACTATATTGTATACTTGAAAGTAATATAATATTGTAAGTAAATTATACTTTAATTTCAAAAATTAAAATGTTAAAATAGCATATTTGATACAACAAAAGTATTCTTCTCTCCATCCCTGTTAGCATCTGTCATATTACCAGCCCCATCTTTGTACCAGTTATAATCATGAAAGCTGCATGCAGGACCATTTACTCCCTGATTGGAGCTGAGTTAATTCCTGGTTGCTCTTCACAATTGTAAGGGAGGAAAAATTGTTTCTAGGTGATTTTTTTAAAAAATCAACACTAAACTCTGGATTTTAGAAAACAAAGAGACTCGAGGTCAAGTATCTTCCCTCCACGTGTTATCACCTTTGGAGTTATAATCAAATTAAACCAACTCAATGGACACGACTTTGAATAAGCTCTGGGAGTTGGTGATGGACAGGGAAGCCTGGTGTGCTGCAGTCCATGGGGTCGCAAAGAGTCAGACATGACTGAGCGACTGAACTGAACTGAACTGAGAGGTTAATATATTAATAGAACCACATCTCTGAGCTTTCATCTACAAGGAGATTCTCACTGAATACATTTCTATGCAATTTTTCCAAGTAGTTTGTTTTTCTGCAAAAGAATTGTGATCATTATAAACATTCAAAAATAAGAGAATTTCACTCATAATCTCACCAACCAAAGACAACCATTAACATTTTGCCACATAACTTGGGGTCTTTCTTCTCTGTGTAAATTCCTTCATGACACACAATCATATGCATATCATATTTTCAAGTGTTCTCTTCTTACAGTCAGCGTTATTCCATGTCACACAAGCTTCTTTGATCTCACTTTAAATGATCCTATAGCACCCCACAAAGTGGATTTATCATACATTATTGAACCAACCCCCTACTGCTAGGCATTTAAGTAGCTTTCAATTTTCATTACCATAAACAATGCTAAGCTAGACATCCTTGCAGCTAAAGCTTTGGGCACATCCATGGAGTTGGTGATGGACAGGAAAGCCTGGCATGCTGCAGTCCATGGGGTAGCAAAGAGTTGGACACGACTGAGCGACTGAATTGAACTGACAACTAATTTTTTAGGATAAATAAAATCACCTTTCATTGATGAACAGATTGGAAGCACTGATGTGGGAAATGTGTCATTTGACCAAACAATTATTTAACAATTTATCAAGAACCTATCGTATCTGGCACAGAGCAGCTCCTTAATCTATGTGTCTTAAGTGAACCCTCAGTCTCTGCTCTTATTAGGCCATGTGCCCCATTCATGCTTTAGAGGAGCTTCTGCATGGTTTCTTAGCATCCTCTGTATAGGAATAAAGATGGTCAGTTTCCTTTGGCCAACTTGTCCCCAGAATCATCCACATAGAAAACCAAAACAAATATCTAAATAGAGTTCAGATAAATTTCCCACCCAATGTCTTAGAACCAGTTATTGATACAATCATAGGGAACCATTCTCCACATACTTATATATAGGAATGATGCAACAATTTTCCTTACTCTTTAACCAAAAATTCAATCAGGGATTTCCCTGGAGGTCCAGGGTTTACAAAACTTGGAAGGTGTGGATCCCTGGATCCCTTCCATAGACCCCTGGTCAGGGAGCTATGATCCCACATGACTCATGGCCAAAAATCAAATTTACAAAACAGAAGCAATATTGTAACAATTTCGATAAAGACTCTAAAAATGTTCTACAACAAAAAATCTTTTAAAAACAGTTCAATCCATCTCACATTTCTTGAAGAAATTCAACTGTAAAAAAAAAAAAAAAGACGAAACAGACTCCTATAAGTTAGGAAAAATTTTAGCCAATGTTTCAAAATTCTTTTTCTTTTTCTTTTTAATTTTCTTTGGCTGAATTGGGTCTTGCTGGCACCGTGTGGGATCTAGTTCCCTGACCAGGGTCAAACCCAGGCCCCTGCATTGGGAGTACAGAGTCTTAGCCACAGGACTGCCAGGGAAATCCCCTCAGAATTATTTCTAATTTAAGCACCCATTGTGTTCCCCAGCGGTACATGTAGTTACACCTCTATCACCATCAAATTGCTATTCTAACATTCCTTTCCCTTCCTTCCATTTCCAAGAGGTCAAAGGGAAAATCTCAGTAGCAAAAAAAAAAAAAAAAAATCAGGAAAACAGTTCAAGATTTAGGAAATTTTTTGACATCTTTTCCACAGCCATCAAAAAGTGATTATTTTTTTAAAAGTACTTGGCCATCCCTTGTCACGGTTCTCCCCCCGCAAAGCATAACTTAATACAGAAAACACTGTCAGGGACTACAGAACAAGTTACTACTGAGTGGCCATTGAATGGGACACATATTCCAAAAAGTAATCATTGCTCTGCTGTTGACACTGCCAGTGCTCAAATTTAGCTGAACTTGCAATCACTCATTTGGTGGCATCCAGGTCACTGCAGAACCCTGAGCTTAGAAAGAGAAATAGGTTATGGCTCTTGAGTAGCCTAAGATTGAGGTAGGACCACAGGGACCACATACCCATGACTGGGCACCACGTTCTCAGCCCAGCTGGGTGTTGAGGAACCTTGAGGAGCTCAACTGTGAGGGCCTGGAGGGGAGAGAGTGGATCTTACCTTCGCAACCGCTGGCACTCGCCCAGGGCCTAACACTGTGAATGAGGGAACTAAAACACTATCAGAAGTTACACCTCCAGAGGGGAAGATTTCCAGTGTTGAAATGTGTATCAGGGCAGCAACAGTGATAACCATCATTTTCCCAGACATAAAGTTGACACTGCAACCACAGGAGATAGCCCAGCAAAAAACAAGGGAGCATTAAAACCCCTCTAAATGTAGTCTTCTCTTCCTTTTTGCCGCCTTCACACCTAAGAGCCCTAAATCCACCTGCCCACTTTGCCACTCTCAGCTCATGTACATTTTCACCCTGCTGGTGGCTCTTCAAAACATGCTTAAAATTGTATTTTCTTAGGACTCAATTTGCAGGAAAAGAACAAGTCCAGGGAATCTGTGTTTCAATCTCAATTAACTTCTGAACATTAATCTCATCTGTAAAATGGAGAGATTCCCGACATCGTTATGCTAACTACTCATCGTGGGACCTGGCACAGCGCTTAACGAATGGGATTTGGAACTTTTATTATAAAAGACAGAGGGATCCAACAGTGTAGATTCATGAGGGAAGTAGAAGGTTGGGGAGACCTTTTTTTTTTAATTAAAGTATAGTTGATTTGTGGAGAAGGCAATGGCACCCCACTCCAGTACTCTCGCCTGGAAACTCCCATAGACGGAGGAGCCTGGTAGGGTTAGGGTTAGGGTCCATGGGGTCGCAAAGAGTCGGACACGACTGAGCAACTTTGCTTTCCCTTTTCACTTTCATGCATTGGAGAAAGAAATGGCAACCCACTCCAGTGTTCTTGCCTGGAGAATCCCAGGGACAGGGAGCCTGGTGGGCTGCCGTCTGTGGGGACACAACTGAAGCGACTTAGCAGCAGCAGCAGCAGCAGCGTAGTTAACCTGGGGCTTCCCTGGTGGCTCAGATGTAAAGAATCTGCCTGCAGTGCAGGAGATTCGAGTTTTATCCCTAGGTCAGGAAGATCCCCTGGAGAAGAAAATGGGAACCCACTCCAGTATTCTTGCAAAATCCCAAGGACAGAGGAGCCTGATGGGCTACAATCCATGGGGTCTCAAAGAGTCAGACATTACTGAGTGACGTAAAATATTGTGTTAGTTTCAAAAGTGATTCAGTTATATTTATACACAAGTGTATGTCTATTTTTTTATTCTTTTCCATTATAATTTAGAGGGACCCTCTTTAAAAGTAGTTAAATCACATCCTAATTTTTGATCTAAGCAAAATTGAACTAATCATAACAGAATGGTGACAGGTGTAGTGAGCTGTGAGAAGGGAATCACATTTAGCTAGGATGGCTAATTATTTAGGCTAAAAATCAAAATGTTACTGGAAAAAACTGATGAGGAAAAAAGAGAGAAATTCTTAACACAGACTCTGTCTCCCTCCCTCCTTCTCTGTCTTTCTCTCTCCACATACACACAGCTTTCAAGCAGCCTTGAAGTCGATAAAACTGTGACCCTAATACATTAAGAAAAATGCCCTAAACCAGCCAAGAGTGAAAATAAACACGACTGGAGCAATAAATTGGGATCTCCTTCACCCTCCTTCTACCTCCCACGTGCTTGGGTTTTGCGGGGAAACAACATAGACCATATGGAGGCTTTGGAGGAATCAAGACACCCCCCCTACCCCCTGCACAGGCCCTCCCCCAGGTGACTCCAGGCCCAGGCATCCAGGGGCGCTGTATAAACATGAGCTGATGCAGATGGAATGAGCAGATGTCTGGCATCCCGTCCCGAACCCAGGCTGTAAGGGACAGACCTATAGAGCCAGGAGGAGGCTTAGAGGGGAGCAGGCACCCCGTTTCCCTGCCCAAGCCCCTGATCCCTGAGTGCCAATGGAGGGAAGAAGTGCTCATTCCAACAGGTGGTGACACCCCCACCCCCATACCTCACCAGACAGCGACTCCCAGACCCAGACAGCATAAGAGTCAAGGCAGTTTAGAGGTCACCTAATCTGATCTGTCCATGTGACAGATGAGAACACTGAGGCCTGGGACCTTTAAAGCACTGGACCAACCTCATAGACCAGCTTATTACAAAAACCAGAAACAATTTCCAGGTCTCTTGCCTTCTAGAGCAATTCTCTTTTCTTATACTCGACTCGTATCCCTGATGGCTCAGCAGGTAAATCTGCCTGCAATGCAGGAGATTCAGGTTTGATCCCTGGGTCGAGAAGATCCCCTGGAGAAGGGCATGGCAACCCACTCCAGGATTCTTGCCTGGAAAATCCCATCGGCAGAGGAGCCTGGGGGCTATGGTCCACGGGGTCGCAAAGAGTCAGACATGAATGAAGCGAGTTATCATGCACACACCTGTCATGGCACGATCTAAGATCACCCATCCAACTTCTCATTAAATTCTCACTATGTGCCAGAAAGTGTTGCAGCTGATTGAATCAGTAAGATTCTTCCATGGCAGCAATAAAGCATCTCGCTGCAGATGCCAAAAACAGAACAATTACTCTGAGAACTTCTTGCTCTTCAACATCAAACAACTGGTAAGCTCCTACTAGGTGCCAAGTTCAATACTGGGTGCCAGGGGAAAAAAAAGAATGAAAGAAATGGACAAGACACTCTCCCTCCCCTCCTTGGGGTTCTCCTAGTTGAAGTTGGATTCCACCGAAATGGATAAACAGAGAAGAGATTCAGACCATGAATTCACATGGAATAAACACAGATAACAAACAGGCAAGATTAAATATTTAGATCATGTATTGGCCAGGGGTTAAGTGGATTAATGGAGTGATGAGTTGGGCAGAGTTATGGGATTTCCATGTTTAGACAGGGTAGATTAGGCTGTCCAGCAGATGGAAATGCAAATCGAAACTGCTATCATCAGCAATACAGCCCTGTATTCATCTCTAGAGGTGCCTTTCTGTCAAAGGGTGGAAGGTGCTGGACGGACCGCGTCTTGTCTCGCCAATCTTTATGACATCCTGGTGAGTCAGAGCCTAGGCTCCGGGTGAGGAGACAGAGCCTGGGGTGAGAGTGGAAAAGCCAAGAGCCACCAGGACCGAGTCCTGCCCCCCCCCACCCCCCTCCAGTCCAAATGCCTCCGGAGTACTTGGGCAACTCAGACAGGCACCAACATGATGACCCATTGTAACACAACCCTTTTGATCTTTTACCTCAGAGGAGGAGAAATTGTGAGCTACCTTGTAATTATTTCCCAAGTACTTCAAATCTACATCTTGGATTCTCTATAGAGCATAAGTTTCTTAAGGGCAGGGACCTACCTTGAATGCCCCTCCGTCCCTCCAGGCTCAGAAGATGCTGCAGACGTTATATCCTTTGTGCTGAACGAGGGAAGAAATCCCACGAAAAACAAGATGGCGTCCAGCGGGCACAGTGCCTGCTGTCCGTCCATTCTCACGCCTTGCTCCCCCTCTTGCCCCTGTGAAGCTTGGTCTTGAAACAAGTCTCTACACAGTCAGAGATTCATTTAGATGCCCTGAAATCACTCACTTGACTCCGCTGTCAACAGGTACAAAAAAGGTTCCTCATGAAGCCCTTGCTGCTTTGTTTTTCTGGATCAAGGAAACCCACGGCCATTCTCTCCTGGGTTCACAGCCCTCAGGTGCTGCTACTCAAAGAATGAAGGGCACAGGTTCCAGCACCAGGCTTGCGTTTGCTCCTCCGCGTAACTTCTCTCCCAAACCTGACAGCCACTCGCTATCCAGATAATTCGGAGAGTCTGTCTCTAAAATTATTAGCTTGTTGCTTCTTCACATCATTGTTAGGGGAAGCACACTGACTGAAACCGCCCACCCTGGCCAGGCAGCATAGTAGCTATTTGAATGAGTTGTTTTAGGGCAGGAGGTCCTGCTAAGGAACACGGAACTAATAAGCCACCCCCAACCGGAAGAGTTCGGGAAAGGTCAAAAGGAGACACCACATGTCCAACCACCTCCCAGAATCCTCCTCTCTGGCATCCATCTTGGATGAACAAGGCGTGCACCACCACGAAGGACTCTGAGTCAGAATGACTGGGTAAGGACAACCAGGAAACTACCACATCTTGTCTGTCTTCCAGACTCCTAATATGGAAAAGTGGTGATCTGCAAAGCAATTCTAAGAGAGGTTAGATGTGGATACAGTGCAGTGGAGAGATGAACATCATCAATCCGTACGCCGGACGCACAGTGAGGCCAAACAAACTGAAACACCGGATTTCGGAGCAGAGAAAGGTTTATTGCAGGGCCATGCGAAGGAGACTTGCTCATGCCCTTAAAAGCGCCGAGAGCTCTCTGAAGGGTTTCAGCAAAGCCCTTTTAAAAGCCAGGTTTTTGTGGGGGAGGTGTCGCAGGGTCTGTGTCGACTTATGCACAGTTCTCTAACAATCTGATGGAGAGGTAGTGGAATGGTGTCACAGGGGTTAACATTATCAGTCCTTAGGCTCTAGGAGGCCTGGGGCTGTGTGCTCTTGGTCCCCAAGTAGTTAACATCTTCCTTTTGTTGGAGAGGGGGAGGTTTTTTCACTTCTGTCAAACAGTCCAGGAAATGTGCATCAAATTCTATTATCTGGGCACTTCAGAGAGGAGCTAAAGCAGAGGATAGGAGGGAAGACCTGTTCTGGGAAGGCCCCATGGGATCCTACTCAGTTACAAGGTCTGTGTTTGATTCGGGTCCTGCCGCCATGTCCGCAATATGGCAGTTTCCTCTTTTTTTTAGTTTTGTCTGTGCTGGGTCTTTGTTGCTTATTGGGCTGTTCTAAGTGCAGTGTGAGGGCTTCTCATTGCAGTGGCTTCTTTCATTGCAGCTCCCAGGTTCTACAGCACACACTCCGTAGTTGTAGTGCATGGGCCTAGTTGCTCCATGGCATCTGGAATATGCCTGGCTCGGGGATGGAAGCCGTGTCTCCTGCACTGGCACAGATTCTTTACCACTGAGCCAGCAGGGAAGCCCCTGGCCGGTTCCTTCTAATGGAACCTTTTGATTTACAGACAAGCTGAGGCTCTGGGACCTTAAATAACCTACATTTTAAATGAGGCTTTAGTCCCTCACCTCCAAAAAGAGAAAAGTGTTTTGCTGCTGCTGTTGCTGCTAAGTCGCTTCAGTCGTGTCTGACTCTGTGTGACCCCATAGACGGCAGCCCACCAGGCTCTTCCGTCCCTGGGAGTCTCCAGGCAAGAACACTGGAGTGGGTTGCCATTTCCTTCTCCAATGCATGAGAATGAGAAGTGAAAGTGAAGTCGCTCAGTCGTGTCCGACTCTTTGCGACCCCATGGACTGCAGCCTACCAAGCTCCTCCGTCCATGGGAGTTTCCAGGCAAGAGTACTGGAGTGGGGTGCCATTGCCTTCTCCAGAGAACTGTTCTAGTCCATCTCAAAAGTCTATTCCAGCTCCATGCTTTTGACTGCACTTGCCCTGCCTGTAACCTTGTTGCTGGCCAGAAACTCCATCTCAGATAAGGTAAGGAACCTCACCTGTCCTTGCTGGGAACTCTTCCAATCTTTCCATGCGTGACATTCAGACAATTGCTGCAAATTGCTGCCAGGTGTAGGCAAACAGGCTCCTGACCTTTACACACCCTCCTATTGGGTATGCCCGGCCTCCTGCTTCATTTCCCTGTTTGAATACCCTTTATCGCCACCCTACACAGAGTAGAACTTGCTTCCTGACCCTGGACCATCTGTTCCACCCACAACTCCTGCAGTTCCTGTCAATCCACCCACCATGTCTCCCAGAGAGATGGCGCATCCTCGGCCTTCCGCTGTCTTCCAGCCCTCACTGACCCTCCACCCAATTTCTCCTGAGCACACGCTTGCCTCTGGTTCATCCTCACCTGGTCTTCAAAGTTAGTGCTTCTATTACTGCTTCCTCCATGCATTGTTTTCCCCCATGCATTTATTTCCAAAAAATAAATAAGAATGGAACACAGACGACTCTCAGCCCCTGAAAGACTGACTTACATGTTGCTGTCCTGCTGAGTCAGTAAAAGAAACTACTAGCTCAAGATGGCTTTGGCCTTCCTTGGCATCTGAAGGCCACGTTTAAAGGATAGGACGTGGAAAGTCCCTCAACAGTTAAAATATTCCTTGAAAATACAAACTGGCAGACTGAATTCATTATTGTGGGTGTTTTTTTTCTTTTAATGTAGAAAAAACATTTTTCAATACTCGGGTTATGTGCTTTAAACATTGTCCTGACATCTGTTCTTTAAAAACACAATAGAAGGCATGCTTTCAACTACAAACACAGATAAAATATGGCAACACAGCTCTGTATTTCTGAGCTACAGACATGCTAAGTAATAGGGATTTGCATGACTAAGCTTCTACTATGCTGACATATGCAAAATTCAGGAGCAATCCAATCGGTCTTTTTAGCCTGACAATGTTTAAATGAGAAACAGCCTTCACCCTGGGTCTGAAGACTTTGTGAGCTCACAGGAGAATCTGACTGCACCCAATTTAATAGCAATTTTAAAACAACTCTAAAGTCTTCTTAACTAATAGTGATGTAGGCAGTGATTCTAATTATGGGAACAAAAGGTCAGTAGGGATTAGATTAGGGATTAGGCAATAGGGCACAATTCACCTGAGATTCAGCGCAAGCTGGTTTTTAAAATCTCACTTTGCTTGCCAAAAATATATCTATTAATTAATTAGAAATTTTTACGATCTGGAACTGGATGAATATTTATCCTGAAACTTACTTCATGCTAAGTTTTTGTAGCAACGTTTTTGTTTTTCCTTTAAGATGTGCTACCTTGTGACAATGAATTCTCAAAAGCTTAGTCAGTTAAACGCTACAGTGACAGCATATGTTTTGTTCTTTTCAATGGCAATAAAAGATGAGAGGTTCTAATCAAATTATTTTTCCCCAAACATCAGTTACCTACCCCTCGAAAGACTCAGATTTTGAATTTCCTGAGTCAGCCTTAATTTCAAATTTTCTGTTGCCATTTCCCAATAAGTAATTAAAAATGTCCTGGAGATTCTTAGTTGTTTGTACTGGAAGGAGGGAAGCTTATAAATGGCATTGAAACCCTGTGTTAGCTGGCATATCTTGACACTGATTCAGGAAATGTACTCATGGTCCAAGCTGTGAGAAAGTTTTAGTGGCCCACTCATAAAACCTATGGATTATTTCAAAGGGGCCCCAGTACCATGGATCTATCCTGAAGCTGAATTGGGACTGGCTTCCTTTCATGTTTCCCCATGCTGTTCCCTGGCTCTAGTCCACTGCTAGAATGGGGTATAGGGGGTGTGGGGGGGTCACTGGCCAACCACACCTGAGACCCATTTCACAGAGTCTCACAGTGTGGCTGACAGGTAGCCTCTCCTGGACACCATCTCCCTCCCTCCTCAGGAAAAGCAATTGAGATGCAAGAAAAGATTGTTGGCCCCAAGGGTCTGGGGTTTGATGGTTCTCAGCGGGTAGAGAAAATGATGCTGGTGCTTTGAGAGTGGCAGGGACCCACCCATCCAGGTCCCCAGTGGTGGCAAGATCTCTGATGGAGCATTAGAGGCTCAGAGGAAATAGAAATGCCTGCCTTCTAATCAACCACAAAAGACTAGACACTAAGTAATTCAGTAATAATCATGAAGACCTAAAGACCAGTGACCCTTCCAGAAACAGTCAGGACTGACAGGCCTCTAAGATTCTCACATCAGTGCTTCCCAAACTGTAATGTGCACACAAATAACCTTCATCTCTTGTTAAAATGCAAATTCTGATTCAGTAGGTCTGGGATGGGACCCACGATTCTGTGTTACTAATAAGCTTCTGATGATCACACTTTGAGTAGTGTCTTAGTCATTCTGGCAACTAAACAACAGAAATTTATTTCTCTCAATTTTGGAAGCTGGAATGTCCAAGATGGAAGTGCCAGCAGATTCATTGTCTGATGAGGTCCTGCTTCCTGGCTCTTCTTGCTGTGTCTGGGAGAAGGGGTGAGGAAGCTCTCTGGGGTCTCTTTATAAACACACTAATCCCTGGGACTCTCTGGCAGTCCTGTGGTTAAGAGTCCACACCTCCACTGCAGGGAGCACAGGTTCAATCCCTGATCAGGGAACTAAGATCCCGAATGCCAAGTGGTGTGGCCAAAAAAACAACACTAATTTCTTTCATGAGGGCTCTACCCTCATGACCTAATCATCTCCCAAAAGCCCCACCTCCCAATACCATCACCTTGGGAGTTGATTTCAACCTATGAATTTGGAAGAGGGCAAAAGACATTTAGTCTATAACAGATAGAAAGGTCTTAATACAAACCTAGGAAAGTAGAGAAGCCCGCCTTGGACAAGTAATGATGGTCAAAATTACCAGCCCTGGGAGGAGGCTCTTAAAGAAACAAATGCAATTTGATATATAAAAATTAAATAAGCGAGATTTCCTATATCCATGTATTGTGGAGAAAATGCATACTCATGACTTGTGATATATGCTAGCCCATTAAGTAATTTTTAAAGCTTTCAAACAGCTGTTATCCATCAAAATAGACCAGTCAGCAAGGACCAGCTCTACGTGAGCTGTTTTTTGTTTATCTCTAACAGACCACACTATCTCTGAGCCTTCTCTCCGGTCACCAAATAGCCTCAAGATCTCCCACCTGCTATAGATTCTACTTCCCAATGGGCCATCATAACTTTTCCAAATAAAATAGGAAAATATTGTGTGCCAGGGGCTATATCAACCCTTCTCTTAACACCCATTTGCAGCCTTCCTGTAAAGGGAAGACTGCAGTGTCTAAAGGCTTAAGAATATGCCTGATCTTGGATTCATCTTAATTTTCCAGGTTTCTAATAAGAGTTTCATGAGATATCTGCAATCCTTTTGGAAAAGCTTCTCTAACAAATTCTCTATTCCTAGAGGGCTGAATGCAGCTTCCTTAGGGTTTAAGACACTATGGACATTACCAAGTCTTACCCTTTCCTAGAAGGATAAAAGTCTCTAGAGGGGTTCAAGATGACACTCCGCCTTCTCATTGAGAAACTTTTCCAGGAATTCACTGAGAATTTCCCACATCCCTGAGACACGTGGTGTTATTAGGTCCACTAGTACAGGGACTCACAGAAGGCAATGGCACCCCACTCCAGTACTGTTGCCTGGAAACTCCCATTGTCGGAGGAGCCTGGTAGACTGCAGTCCATGGGGTCTCAAAGAGTCAGACATGACTGAGCGACTTCACTTTCACTTTTCACTTTCATGCATTGAAGAAGGAAATGGCAACCCACTCCAGTGTTCTAGCCTGGAGAATCCCAGGGATGGTGGAGCCTGGTGGGCTGCCATCTATGGGGTCACACAGAGTCAGATACGACTGAAACGACTTAGCGGCAGCAGCAACAGTACAGGGACCATGGCTTGCTGCTAAAATCATTAGTTTTGTATTCTGTGTCTTTTAAGTCAAGTGGAAATGTGCATGACACAGATTGGCATTGCACCAGAAGGCAGGTAGCATTGGGTAGCCAGGGAGAGCTAGATCCAAATTAGACTCTGCAGCTTACCAGCTGTGACACCTTAGGCAAGCTACTTTATTTTTTCTGAGTCTCAACTTACTTAACTGTAAAATATTAGTCATGAGCAAGAATAAAAAATATTAATTATGAAGTTGATCAAAAGGTTGTTGGAGGATTAAGTGGAATATCCTATGAAAAGTACATGGCCCCGAAGTTGCTATTCAATAAAATGAATGGGAGCTCTCTCACAAGGAAGAAGATTTCAGATTTTATTCCCTTCACACTCTTTATTTAGTCTGATGGGACTGGAGGGTAGGGGGAATCCCAATCACTCTTGTATTTCTCTTCCCATCAGCTAGCAATCCATTTTCTGGCAAACAGTCAGGTCCTTTCCATCTTAGTCAGACTGAAAGCCAAATAATAATAACTTTTTAAAAAGAAAAAGAAATCTTATCCATCTAGGTATCATTAATTCTTCTAAGATTGTAAGTTAGGCCAAGTATGGGTCAAGATAAAATTTTGTCTTCTGGGATGATGTGTTGGACCACGTCTTGATTACATTAGATCTTATCTAGATGACCTCTTATTGCGCTTCCAAAACAGCTGAGAAATCCAGGCTGTGCTTTGCCCACAGCTGTGTACATCAACCCTCCACCTCTCAGTAACACCTCATCAGTCCTCTATATTGAACTCCTATCCTATAGTTATCCAAACTCTACATGCAACCCAGACCCTGTTTTGTTTTGTTTTTTCTTTCACTCTGTCTCAGAGTTACCTGGCTAAAGTAAATTGAACCAAGTCTGGGTTCAAACCCAGGTCAAAATGGTCCCTTTTCCTCTCCTTACCGTCCCACCACCATGCCCCACCCAAAGCCCCCAGGACTGAGCACACAGAGCTAGGCGAGGGGTTGAATGACTGAATGAATAAATGAACAGTTGTTCCAGCAGGTTTGGGCACTGTGTCAAGTGTGTTGGGACCCAGGCCATCTGCTTTGTGTCCTGACACCACGAGGTGTTTGTTTTAGTCGCTTCTTTTAGGTCCCTCCAGCCTCCCAAGCACCAGGGTACTTGGGTCATTCAGGAACACCTCTTAGCCAGGGGATTCAAAGTAGTTCAAGGTGATTGACTATAATGAACCATCATGAGATGGTATCTATGTGAAAGGGGGAGAGAATTGCAAAGGTAAAAAGAGGACTCAGGTATCCTTGCCTACAGGGTCAGCTGCCCACCCCTCCAAACTGCACAGATGATCTTCAGTGTGTCCTGTCATTGACCATCACATACCTTATGCTCAGACGCGCTAGTTCTTGCTTCTTAGACTCTATGTTTGAACCATCAGCAGCAGCATCACCCAGGAACTTGTAAGAAATGAATGCATGATCTTGGGCCCTCCCCAAATGTCCTAAATAAGGATCTGCCTTTAACAAAATCCCCAGATGATGAAAACGCTGCTTGTCTGGAGGCTATCCATACTTCAAGTAGCACGGCTCTAGATTACCCATCATCCTCTAAACAAGCCCCATGTGCTCATACCTCCAGGCCTTTGCTGGTATTATTCCTTTTGCTTATGATACCCTTCTCCAACTTCTCTCCCGGAATTCTAGACAATTTCATCTCATGTAGAAATCATCAGAGCACCCATCTCAGCACTCGGCAAAGAACTTGCTGATCAGACTACACATCTGCATTCCTAACCACCTTGGCTTGCAATTGGTTGTTTATATGTGTTGGTCTCTCCGGCAGAACTGTGTTCAACAGTGGGGACCATGCTGATTTACCACCCAGCATATGATATGTACTCAACAAATATTCATTGAATCCACATTGACACTAGCCCTATCCTCTCTGTCATTTTCACATCTTATAGATTCCAGAAGAGGCCATGTGGCTCGTGAGACATCCCACCAAATTTTAACTTTTGCCATGATTAGCATCCTACAAACTCCCATGGGCTTGCTGAATGGCGACCCACCTTGACACAAAAACTTGAAATTATATATACTGTTGTATTTTACATATGCCCTCACTGATGTGCTAAGACAGAATGATGGTCTGCTCTGGATCGTCTTTGGCAGATGATTATAAGTTGCAGAGAATAAATGTAAAGACTGATTTGTAACCCATCACTAGGAGCCTTAAGGGTCCTAAACAGGCCCTCACAATGTTTTTCTTTGCCAGTCCAGGAATACACAACAACAAGCTTTGTGGGTAGGTAAGTTGACATTCAGAGGGAAAAAAAAAATTTAAAAACACACTTTGAAAATGGAAGGCATTGAAATAAATTATAAATTCATCTCATTATTTTCCTGCTTCTTACTTCAACCTCATTCATGACTAACAGCTTGTTTTTCAATGACTGCTACTATGAAAATTCTCTCCTTTCTCAAGGCCCCAGCCAAACCCCACTGGAAATGAAAGAACTGAGCAGAGAGATGGTTGAAATTTCCCATAAGTAGAGTTTTTTATTATGGTGACTGCTGCTTTAAAAGCCAGTCGGAACACATATGGCTTAGAAATTATTGCCTCATGTAGGAAAACCAAAATTCTCTTTCTCCAAGTAGATGTACACTTGCCCAAATCCTATGGCATGGTTTACATGTTTAGTGTTGAGATCCTTTAATAGCACCTCTGCTGTTAAAGGCACCACAAACAAGCCTGGGAGAACTTATATATGGTGCCTTCCTCATCACACATGCTGTGATAATCCTGGATTCCCGGGATGTATGTTCTGGGGATCAGTCACGGATAGTACATGACTAACAAGAGTTTTAGAATTTTAGGTTGAAGATTAATTTCAAGGTTATTTCATCTAATGCTTGGATCTCTTAGGTAACATCCCTACCAAGTGGCCATCCAGCCAAGACAAGAAAACCTCCAGGGACCGGGAACCCACTATCTCCCAAAACTCTTAAGTCTCTTAAGTCTGGTCTCTGCTTGTTCACACTCCATCTTTCCTGTGCAGGAGCACAAAAACAGCATCTTTAGGATCCCACTATCAGGAGAATTAGGGTCCAGTGGTTTCCTAGCTTCAAAACTATTGTTGCTCAGTTTCTCAGTTGTGTCCAATTCTTTATGAACCCATGGACTGCAGCACGCCAAGCTCCTCTGTCCTTCACCATCATCTCCTAGAATTTGCTCAGATTCATGTCCACTGAGTCGGTGATGCCATCCAACCCTCTCATCCTCTGTCATCCCCTTCTCCTCTTGCCTTCAATCTTTCCCAGCATCAGGGTCTTTTCCACTGAGTCATCTCCTCATATCAGGTAGCCAAAGTATTGGAGCTTCAGCTTCAATATCAGTCTTTCCAATGATTATTTAGGACTGATTTCTTTGTAAGATTGAATGATTTGATCTCTTTGCAGTCCAAAGGACTCTCCAACATAGCAGCTCAAAAGCATCAATTCTTCAGTGCTCAGCTTTCTTTATGGTCCAACTCTCACAACCATACATGACCACTGGAAAAACCACAGTTTTGACTGTACAGACCTTGTTGGTAAAGTAATGTCTTTGCTTTTTAATATGCTGTCTATGTTGGTCATAACATTTCTCCCAAGGAGCAGGTGTCTTTTAATTTCATGGCTGTAGTAGGTTCAAGTTCCACATTCCAGGGAAACAGAACCTGCTTAGTCTAACTGGATGTCACTCCTTGTCCAGAGAAAGGTCAGCACCACCCAGACCATCTGCATCAGAGAAGGGAGTCCTCCAAAGTATTATAAAAGGAGGCGTTGAATCCAGAAAAAGGAAAAACAGTGCCAGACTGACAAAAACTGTCAGATGTTTACAAACCCACAATCCTGCTTTTTTTTTTCTCCCACATTCCTGCTTTTGCTCAATCCTGGAATAATCTCTTCAACCTCCAGACAATTCTAACTAATAGCCTGGATCCCACCTCCCCTCCATTTCCAGCACTGCATCTGCCTTGGTGTGTAGATACCCACGGGCTTGGACATCCCCTTCCCCTTACCAGACTGTAATCTCCTGGAAGGTGGTAACCAAATCTTGTAGCTTTCTTTTTGTCTTTCACAACACCTATACAAAGTACATACTTACACAGAGTTGCTGTTTTCCAAAACAGCGGAAAATGTCTTACTTCAAGTAGATGAACATCCAGAAAGTAGGGTGAAGGACAGGAGGTGGTGATTACTCTGAGTGCTTAAACTTCTTCCTTTTAAGATTTTATGGCAAGCGGGACTTCTACGGGCTAAGTAAAGATTTCGTTTTCATGATTGTAGTGTGAAATTGAAATATCTCAGCATATTAGTATTCATCCTCTGACATTTTAACTATCATTTCTATTCTCTCATGCAGCCGACTACCAGGAATTGTCAGGATTCCGAACAGAAATATGAGCATCACATTTGTCTCTGCCCTCAAGGAGCTCATCAGCCTTGATAAGTCCAGGGTAGAAAAATAATAAATCAGGAATCCCAGGATGAGAATCAATACTCCAGAGATATAGACTAAGTGCCTCTCCAATCCTCTAAGTCAGAGTCTCTCAAAGTACGTCCTCCTTCTGCAACAAACTCACTCCTGGCACTTCTTGTGCTGCGGACCTCCAACCCATGCCTGACCTATAAAATTAAGCATTTAGCCTAGTGCTTGGAGTCGAAGAGTCTCTAAGAAGTCCCTGAGTGGGAATTTCATACACATCATAAATTGAGAGCTACAATTCTACTTATAAATTTTTGAGATTTGAGCACACAGAATGTTATAATATGGATATTCCAAAGCCAAAACAAACAAACAAAGCCTGTTAAAATCCCAACAAAACAATGTGTGAACTCACACTAGCTTATCATCTGATGAAAGGAAACTCTCGTGCACTATCAGACTTGTTTCCCATGGCTCACCAATTACCAGCATATACTGTTCCATCGTTAAACCCTGCAGGAGATGGATGCCTTTCTTGACAAGAAGTTTTCAGACTGGCAAGTGACTGGAATATTGTCTGGCCTGTATGTGGGTTAGAAGGCTGCAGCAGACATCAGCATATCCAGGTTACATTTCGGGGTTCCTGTTAACTGCGACCTGCATCATTTGTCCTCCAATCATTTGTGGACCCCATGACAGGTAGGTTTTTTTCTGACAAAGGGAGAGATGCAACAACTGTAATAAGTGTAGCTGAACTGGACAATGAGCCATTGGTTCAGTCAAAGAAGTATAATCTAACATCTCCCTTTTCTAACAGCCATGATGACTATCAAAACGTTAAAACTAAAATCTGTCTTTCTAACAGTAAGTCAGAGATTTTCAAAGGGCAATGGAACAAGCCTGGCCTCAGAGCTGAGTTTTAGCTCCCCTTCCCTGCTGCCTTGTGGCTGATATGGGAGCAAGTCCCCTACCTCTCACCCAGCCTCTCCCCTGTCCAATGCTGGCAGTACCTGCCCAACTTCTGGGGTTTGATTGGATCCATGGTTCATGGATGCAATGGAATTTCATATGCTCTAAGTCAGGACTTCTCACCCAGGTGTCCAGGGGTCCCGGTGGCTCTGGCTTTAGGGCTTTAATGAGCATCCAGATGTTTTATTTTACTTATGTAAAATACGTATGTGCTGTGCTATGCTAAGTCACTTCAGTTGTGTCCGGCTTCTTGCAACCCTGTGGTCTGTAACCTGCCAGCCTCCTCTGTCCTTGGGATTCTCCAGACAAGAACACTGGAGTGGGCTGTCGTGTCCTCCTCCGGGGATCCTCCTGACCCAGGGACTGCACCCATGTCTCTTACGTCTCCTGCCTTGAATAGACATATTTTTTCCTGGGGAAAGGATCTGTAGCTTTCATCAGATTTTCAAAGGAGTCTCTGACCTAAATTGCTATCCTGTTCCTTTTCTCTGTAATTAATTACCAAGTGTTTATTGAGCCTTTACTGTGGAATCTGTCATTAGTGGTGCAGTGACCCCCACTTCTCTTCTAACCTTTGAGCAGTCGAGGATGGTTTACAGCATTTATATTGGTTTGGGTTTCACTTTAGAGGAGGGAGCGGTGAGGGTCATGCACCGAGAGACGCCTGGGAAGCGTTACCTCACCTCCGGGGGAATCTACACCCACGGGGTGCTGTCCCGGCCTCCAGCAGGGCAGAGTGGGAGGCTGTCGAGCCTGTTCTGAGTCAGCACAACGAGTTTTCCACTCCAGCAACACCTAACATATGGCATGTGCACTGATGCTGATGAAAACAGTGATTCATCCTTAATCCTTAAAAAAAAAAAAACACACATACACACAGTCGACCCTATGTGGCCTTGGCTCTCCTCCCTGAATGCCCTTCTGTTCTCCAAAATGTCTGTGTTGTCACCTGCCCGCACCTGGTCCTGCTTGCTCCTTGGTCTCACTCTCCTGCAGGCTCCCTGCCAGTCTTCTGATCTCTGTCTCCTTCTCTTTCCATTGCTCTTTCTCTGCTTCCTCACTGTCCCTTCTGGGGATTTCAGCTGCATGTCCTCAGCCTTCTCTGCCATCTAACGCCCTTCCCTCTCACTCCTGCCTGGCCTCACTGTCCCACAGCTGGTCTGCCCTCTGCCTTGACCATCCTCCCCCACCCCCTGCCCCTTAGAAGGAATAGCTCCCTATCTAGGGGGAAGGAAAGAAGGTGAAGGGAAATGTAGGAAACACTGGGTGATGGGATAAGGAGGAGAAATTTGGGGGAAGAAGGATAGCAGGATGAAAACATTGAGAATCACCAACTTTCTCCTGCCTTTTTTTGGAGGGGAGAGGGGAGGGGTCACAAGGCACAGCATGTGAGATCTTAGTTCCCCAACCAGGGATTGAACCCAAGCCCCCTATAGTAGAAGCATGGAGTCCTAACCACTGGACCACCAAGGATGTCCCTCTCCTGCCATTTTGATGTACTTCATAAGGTCTTTTGTTTGATGCCCAGCAGGGCAGAAGACACGGGTGTTATATTCTGGGAGAAGACTAAACTTCACCAGCCTTGTAAGAAAATAAAAGCAGAAAGAGAAGAATAGAGAGATAGATAAGAAGAAAAGAGAGAGGAAGCATCAGGGGATAACAGGGGGAAAGAATAAAAATGGATAATCTTATAGCTTAACTCTAAACCAAAGCAGACCTTCATCAATAGATAAGCAAACAGAGAGAAAAAGAGTCATATCTGAAGACAAAGGGAGCCAGTCATTGTCACTAAGCTTTGGAATTTGGGCAGCCTTGAATTATGCAAGCAGGTGTGTTCTAAACATTGGTTATTGGCGGAGACTCAAAACACAATTTCAAAAAAAGGCAGTATGATGCAGAAAAGTCAGAAAAAACTGGGTGAATTCTAGTTCAATGTAACCTTGGTCAAGTCACAACCTTTCAGAGCTTCAAATAAAGATGAGCATACCTTCACAGAAGTATATCTCTATTGCAGGATTGTTGTGACAAATGACGACTCGTGTCAAGGGCCCTGAATACAGTGGATGCTCAGTCAGTATGGTTGTTATTATTATTACTATCATTAAAACTCTGCTGTATATGGTAGTTAGAATCACAAGGGAAAATTGCAATAACTCATAATGTGCAATCTACCAGATTGCACAGTGCTTCACAGTGCTTCCATGGGGGGCTGTACAGAGTTCAACCACCAGCAGTAGGAGTCAATGCTTCTCCAAGGACACCCTCTACTAGAATCTGTCCTGGAGGTGGGGTGGAGAGGCTGGGTATCCAGCAGGTTGGGAGTAGAGAGAGTCAACCTTATAAGTAGGAGTCAAGTTTCTAACTCTCAGTCCCTCATCTGTAGAAAAGGACAGTCATGTACACTGCACTGAATACAAGTTGGGAGATTAAAAATCAACCAGTATACCAAGCCTGTGTTTTCTGGAACATAAGCTCTATGGGATATTAATGTGTGTGTGTGTGCGTGCGTGTATGTGTGTGTACGTATGTGCATGTGCTCAATCCCTCAGTTGAGTCTGACTCTGCAACCCCATAGACTGTAGCCCACCAGGCTCTTCTGTCCATGGGGTTCTCCAGGCAAGAATACTGGAGTGGGTTGCCATTTCCTACTCCAAGGGATCTTCCCGACCCAGGATCATACTTGTGTCTTCTGCTTTGGCAGGCAGATTCTTTACCACTGAGCCACCTGGGAAGCCTAATAAGTGTTACCAAAATGGGAGAATGCTGGGTCACAAGGAGGTCGCATGCGTCCTTGTGTGGACAGACAAATGAAAGCAAATTTGCGGTGTCTACCAGTATTGCAAATGCACAGACTTCTTGACACAGCAATCCTGCTAATGAGATGCGAGGGAGAGATTCAATTGATTTCTTATTGCAAGACTTCTTCAGACAGGAATGTGATCTGCAGCTTTTCCCAAACATATTTAAATCCAGGCCCCTTTTCTTGTAGAACATCTCCTGGGACTAGTGTTCCAAGGAAGACATTTGGAAACACTAAATTAGATCGTGCATGTGTGAGCTGGTACAGATGGTACTCCATAAGCCTTTTCTTTTCTTCTGATGGTCCCAGGCTTAGCCCGAGCCCTCCTGTCCCATCACCACCATCTGTTCACTATGACCAAAGTCTCTCTTCTCCCTCGTCAGCTACAAAACATGACACAGTCCAATAACTTCTCCCGGATGTCCTGTCTCTGAAGTACAGAATCCCTCAGAAGTTTTCTAAAGCTCTTCGCTGTTTAGAGCAATGAGAAATGAAGAACGAAACATTTTCTCCTCCAGCGCCTTTCTCTGTGTTCGCTTTGTCTCTATATGGACTGACAAGGCTAAATACAGTTCAGGTACTAAAGGTGAGCATCGGAGACTCAAAGTGAAATTCACTTGGCAAACAAAAATTAGTTGATGTATCATGGGTTCTTCAACTGCCAAGTCAGGGGAGCAGGGCCTGGGAACTAGAACACAAATCAGAGCAGAGACTGGAGAACCAAGAGCAGTCCGATAGAAGCAGCTTCAGGTATGAGCTTCTCTTTCCTTTCTCTTTTGTTTAAAGATTTATTTATTTGTTTGTTTACTTTTGGCTGTGCTGGGTCTTCATTACTGTGTTCGGGCTTTCTCTAGTTGTGGCCAGTGGGGGCTAGTCTCTAGTTGTGGTCCATGGCCACAACCTTCTCGTTGGAGTGGCTTCTCTTGTTGTAGAACACGGGCTCTAGATGAGTGGGTTCAGTAGTTGTGGCTTGTGAAGCTCAAGAGTGCTGGCTCAGTAGTTGAGGCGTATAGGCTTAGATGTCCCACAGTGTGTGGAATCTTCCCAGAGCAGGGATCGAACCGCTTTCCCCTGCGCTTTCCAGGTTCTTAACCACTGGCCTATGAGGGAAGCCCTCTTTCCTTTTTTGAGTCATCATTAAGCTTTCCCCCTAGGGTCTGATGGGGTGCCAGTGAGAAAATGTGTGACAGGTCAGGGAAGGGAGGAAGAAGGCAGGGGAGTGGTGAGTTTTGAAAGGGAACACACTGTACTCTGTATATGCTAGAGCACTGGTAAATGAGGGGTTCCTCCACAGAGCAAGTCTGAAAAAAATCCTTGAATGAATGAATTAATGGAAGAACGACCAACCAACTAGATAAAGATTGAGTACAAATCAGAAAACCATAGTCACTGTTCTTCAGAGTAAGAAAATAAAGTTCTTGGCAACAATCAGAGCCAGTTGAGCAAGACAGACTGTTTGACCAGGTAAGGGGTTCTCATGTCACAATAGCAGTGGGACTCACCATAAGAGAAATACCTAACTGAATTGCTTTTGTTCCAGTTCCTTCTCAGAGGTGTAGAATCCCAGCAAGGGGTTGGGGGAAGGTCATTCTTCTAGCCTCATTTGTCAATAGACCTGAATTTTACCCTAATCTGCTCAGAGAAACTTTCTCTTCCTTTGTTTGGCTTTTTCTCCCCTCTGAAGATTGCCTCATCTCCATCTAGATAGTAGAGATCTTCACCAACTAGTTGTCACCAGGGGTTTGAAACTGACTGTGGGATCTTTGAT
This sequence comes from Antilocapra americana, assembly GCA_007570785.1. Lineage (NCBI taxonomy): Eukaryota > Metazoa > Chordata > Mammalia > Artiodactyla > Antilocapridae > Antilocapra > Antilocapra americana. The sequence continues at coordinate 11,593,979 of ML664180.1, read as the reverse complement.
ATGCCTTAAATATGACACAAACACAATGGAGACTTATCTTATTACAGACCAAAAGACGAAAAAGAAAATTTAACATGGCCAAAACATCAATATTTACAAAAGATGCCAATTACTATAATAATTGTTGTGCAGTATCTTATAGAAGACAGTGGAATGCCATACAACTGATGAGGAATGCATAAAATCTTAAAAGCACATATTAACTCTGATACACAGGACAAAAAGGAATTATTGTTTGGCCGAGAAAGATAGATTTAAAAGTCAATATATTTAAGCAAAATATTATCAGGAAGATAAATCTTTAACAAGCAAAATATGACCTGCATTCAAAACCAAAGATAAAATTTTTAAATTATTCATTGATTTGAATTATGAATACAAATTCCCCCTATATTTCACTGTAAATAATTGAGAGTTAACTTGAGAATTAAATTTTTTTCGAAATAAAGGAGTTTAACTCAAAAATTTAACATTTGATAACTTTCTGTGGTACAAAGTGATGGAATTAGGAAAACTAACATAAAGAAATAAAAACTAATAACAGGAAGAAATAAAATTTGAATGCATTCATGGATAAATGATTGGCAACAAGTGATGCTGGAAAAGATTGAGGGCAAGAGGAGAAGGGGGTGACAAAGGATGAGATGGTTGGAGGGCATCATCAACTCAATGGACATGAGTCTGAACAAACTCAGGGTGCTAGTAAAGGACAGGGAAGCCTGACCTGCTACAGTCCATTGGGTTGCAAAGAGTCAGACATGACTTAACAACTAAACAACAACAATGGGTAAATAAAAGTCATGTTTTCCTAACTGAGGATGAATCTAAGAAAATTCTGATTGAAAAAGAACACACACTTCTCCAGAACCTGCTCAATATTATATTTTTTCCTCTAATGACCTTTTGATTTGAGTTCCCCTTCTTCTTTACAAAAGATAACATCTATTCTTTCAAATCACTTCTGTTGGTTAAGATTAGCGAGTTGGAAAGAAGGTGCTCCTAAACAATTCTGCCTCCAGCTCTGGCAGATTAATTTGTAACAGAGTAACACTCCCCCTAAGAACATCAGAAAACATGAAGATGGAAAAGAAGAGGCTGTTTGAGGGCATAAGAGTGGTACCAAGGCGCCTAGGACCTGAGGGGGCAAAATTCCAGAGAAGTGGGACTCATTGGTTTGAACTTGATATCTGTCAGCTGAAGCAGTTTTTCTCTGCAGGTCATTTGATAATCCAGATCAGCAGAATAGTGATCAAGAAAAAAGAAAACCAGTAATCTGGGTATTATAAGTCAATGCAGGGATCTCACAAAAGTGTCTAATTTCAGCTGAATGTATTTTCCTAAGCATCAATGAAAAAGGCATTACCAACCTTTCCAAATGGGCTCTCCATGGATATTATGCCCAGCCTTCATTTGGAGTTGTTAATTGTCTCCTGAGCCATAATCAGAATTGAATATTTTTAAACCTTCACAAAATAAACATTGTAAGTTAACTCAGTAAACAGTCAAGTTGACCAAAGGTAAAGAGCCTTATGAGTGAATCAAAGACAAGAAAAAATCATTGTGGGTTGGGTTCCCCAGAGGCAGATACTGAGGTGGAGTTTGCAGTATAAAATTTTTATTGAGGACCAGCGCCTGTGAAAAGAAGATTGGATGATGAAAATGGGCAAATGGGGAGTTGAAGTGTGATGTAGGCTCAGAAAATTTTCAGTTTACCTGGCAGGGAGTTTTAGAGTAAAAGAGTACCATGTGAGCTGATCCCCATTGGACCAAGAGCCACTTTTACCTCCTCTTGTATTAAGTCACGGGATTCAGAATATGACATGGCCTTGAGTGAGGAAGTCACGTACGGATGTGAGAGCTGGACCACAAAGAAGGCAAAGAGCCGAAGGACACTTGAGAGTCCCTTGGACTGCAAGGAGATCAAACCAGTCAATCCTAAAGGAAATCAACCCAGAATACTTGTTGGAAGGACTGATGCTGAAGCTGAAGCTCCTTGGCCACCTGATACAAAGAGCCAACTCACTGGAAAAGACCCTGCTTCTGAGAAAGATTAAAGGCAGAAGGAGAAGAGGGTGACAGAGGATGAGATGATTGGATGGCATCACCAATTCAATGGACATGAACTTGGGCAAACTCTGGGAGATGGTGAGGGACGGGGAAGCCTGGCGTGCTGCAGTCCATAGGGTCGCAAAGGGTTGGACATGAGTTGGCAACTGAACAATAACAAATTGAGCAAGATGGCTTTCTGCAGATAAAGCTCCTGGAGGAGCTGACATTTGAGGACTTTCTTCTGACCACAGTCTATGCAGCTGGGCAGCAAATCCATCCTAGAAGGAGGAGCTCCTCCTGCATCATCCCTATTTCCCTGAGCAGGGATAGCCAAGAAAACACAGCACAGGATGCTAACGGGGGATGGACTCAGGTGGGGTTGCCAGGGCATACATCCTTCATTTGACATTCCCCAAGCTTTCACTGTGGACTTATTCTGAGCCTAGAATTCTACTAGGTACTTTAGATCCAGAAAAGAGGCTCACATTCTCCCTACCTCTGAAGGATATCCCTCCAGCAAGGGAAGGCAGCCAGGAAGTGAGTCCTCTGAGAGCAGAAGGCACAGCAGCAGGGGGCAAGGGGCGGAGAGAGCACTGTGGGACAGAGGAGGGGCACCTCACCCAACCAAACTGGGGAAAGAGAGCAGGAATATTCTTAAGTTTCCATCCAAGTGCTTTCTGGTCAGGAGTGTCTGCTGTGTAAATAACTAAGCATAAGTGGCTGTCTACCGGGGAGCAGGAAATGGCAACCCACTCCAGTATTCTTGTCTGGAGAATCCCATGGACAGAGGGGCCTGGCGGGCCTACAGTCCATGGGGTCGCAAAGAGTTGGACACGACTGAAGCAACTTAGCAAGCACAGGGAGGCAAACCCAGGTGATTTTATGGAAATAGTCAAACATAAGGGGCAAAGATGACTTAGCTGTCATCCCCAGGAGTCATATGAAGGAGAATCATCATCAGCTTCCCTAGGCTTTGTTTATTCATCTGTAACAAAGGGGAACTCTATTTCAAAGAACAAATTAATTCCTGTGACATGTATTCACTGTAATTACAAAACTTGGTCAGGATTACAGAAAACCTGAGCTTGGTTCTCCCAGTTGTGGAAGGCCCAGTCAGTTAAATTTACAGTCTCCAGCAGGAACTGAGAAAGGGGCTATTTTGTCTTTTTTTTTTTGTAAATGCAGATGCAAAGTTTATTATTAGAGACACAGCACAACAACACGTGGGACAGCCCATAGAAAAATGGCTTGTTGAGATGAGATAGAAGCAAGGCAGAGATGCACACCAAGAGAGAAAGGGTATGGGCATCCACTTTAGGGAGGAGGAGGGCCCGTCTGTTCATAGGGATATCCCAGCTTCTAGAACAAGTGGGAAACTATATGCCCCATCTCCCTTTTTTTCCCCCTACAAAAAGCTTTATTGTTTCTGCTTGGTCCAAAGCTTGGGAGAGAACTCCGAGATGATTAAAGTGCTGCCTAGGGGGCTGTAGAGAAGGGCTTCAGACAAAAGCCCTGGGCTCACAAGGCCTCCTGAAAGGTAGCGGGTCTCCAGAGGCTCCTAGTCATGTTGAAGGGTGAGCATTTCCATGAGATGCTCCCCCAACTCAGCCTGGGGACCGGCCAGCCACTGCAGGTTGGTCACATGGTCGCCTATCTTCTCTGTGAGTTTCATCTGCTCATCCAAGACACAGCTTTCCTGGAACCACAGAGGTGGGGGTCTGCTTGGGCAGAACCCAGGGCCCACAGGTCCAAAATGGCCTGGTTCAGGTTCTTCTCCATGAGAAGGGCAGCTTCCATAGCATCCTGGATTGTCCCTGCTTGTCTCGAGAGGCTTCTACAGGTCCTGGAAGATGGTGCGGTCACTGCGCTGGTTTTGCATTATTCAAGAGACACTGGGTGCTTCTCCTTGGCCAATTCATGGAAAAGGGGGCCCACACCCTCTGGAGCTAGATCGTCATGGTCAAAATAGAACCCCAGGATGAAATAGGTGAAGGAGGCCCACAGATGCAGGTTGACTGAGTGGTTGACCGTGGTCTCCACCTTGGCGAAATAATTCTGATGAATCTGGGAGCTCATGGTTGGTAGGTAATAAGGAGTTAAGCTCAAAACGTGGTGTTGGCTGGTCCCGGTGGTAGAGGACAGTTGAGTGGCTGATTCTGAAGGTTGCAAAAAGAGTTTGGAGGGTGGTCAGAGGCTGCAGTGCGGGACATTCCTGGGTCCATTCTGTCCAAACATTGTTGAAGCAGGAGACAGATCCACGGGACCGTGGAGCAAAGCTACTGAAAGCTCAGTCTCCCTATCTCAGTCAGTGAGCACAGTAGAGACATTTCCAGTTGGCTAGTGAGCACACTAGGGTGATTTCCAGCCTCCTCCATCTTCCCCCGACCCCCAGCCTCCTTTCTCCCCTCCTCACCCCGCCTAGGACCACCTCTGAGCTCAGTCTGTGGATTGGAACATCTGTGAGTGGCTTCTCCAAGTGGCCAGGGCTTCCTTACCACATGGCAGCTGGGTTCCCGAGGTGAGCATCCTGAGAGAGAGGGAACCAGACGAAAGCCACATGACCCTTCATGACCTTGCCTCAGAGATCAAACCCTATCACTTCCACTGCATTCTATTGCAGTTACAAAGATTTTCTCAGGTTCAAAGGTAGGGAACGTGCCTCTCAATGGGGAAATGTCAACATCGCATTGCAGAAAACAAAAACAAAACATGTGATATGAATATGGCAGACTACATTTCCCAAGGGGCATCTGTATATATGCCAGAACACTCTTAATAATGCAAATACAAGACGTCTCTTGCATTTGCGTTATCAGACATTCCTGACTCTACCCTGTACATTCTGCTTGAAATGCTCAGGAGCTCTGCAAAGAAAATATGAGCATATTGGCTCTCCCTTCCATTCCTGCCTAAACTCAGGACCTGGTGGGGCAGCGGATGCAAAAATGGCAAATTGGGAATGTTTATCTCAGCAAGTAGAGGACTCACTCGGGCTCTGGGTGACGTGGGAGCAAGGCCACACACAACTGTCATCACTACCACTTGTGTCAGCGTGTCATTTCTGTCCCTTTCATTCCTCTTGCTCATTATTTATTTGTCAAACATGTTTGGTTAATGTTACAGGGCCTAAATCTTCTTGGGAAAGAAGACATTCCCCAAACAACATTAAATCTCCACTTTCATTTCTTTATGCCAAGGCTTGTGGCATCATTAGGAATTTTAAGCTGGACTCACGCCAAGTGGCGCATTTGACAGGAAGTGAATTTCAAGCTAAGTCAGTACTCAGGCAGTCATTCCCCTCAAAGTCAGGGTGCAAATCAAGTCTTCTTTATTTCAGCGGATGTGTTCTTTAGCTAGAGTTAAAATAAAGAGAAGTGAAAACTGTCTTCCAACACTATGAGTGGACTGAAATAAAATTCAGAATGCTTAGATTGAAAAAAAAAAAAAAGGCATTATTCAATTTCCAAGCACAGTACCTCCAATAATGAATTTAAAGAATTCGTTCTTGCTTTATTATTGGTGTGGCTTCGTAATTGTCCTTTCTGTTTTATTTCTTGGTGGGAAGATGGGGGAGGGGTAACTAATGCAAAGCACCAACTTATGTTAAGCCATAACTGCTTTCCTGTATCCTAAAGCCTCAAGCTTCCCTGGTGGTTCAGAATCTGGTGGTAAAGATTCTGCCTGCAATACGGGGAACCTGAGTTCGATCCCTGAGTTGGGAAGATCTCCTGGGGAAGGGAATGGCTACCCACTCCAGTATTCTTGCCTGGAGAATCCCATGGACAGAGGAGCCTGGCAGGCTACAGTCAATGGGGTTGCAAAGAGTCAGACACAACTGAACAACTTTCACTTTCACTTTCAAAGCCTCAAGAGAGGTTTCTGAAGACAGGGGGAGGGAGCGAAAAAATCAAACCTTATCCAGTGGAATTCAGAGAGCTAGGAATAAAATGGCCTTCAAAGTTGTAACAGATACCCTTCTGCTTTATGACCATGTTCTCTAACATCTGTTGAGGGACATATTCTGACCAAAGGGCCTGTCAGTATCAATAAGGAAAGACGCGTTCCTCATTGTTCTAGAATCTACGGTGTCTAGGGTTATTGAAATGGATATATACTGTAGTTCATACCAGAGGATGGAGAGGGAAACTAAAGATGGAGAAGGAAAACGGAGTGAGGATTAAAGTGTGGAGTCGCTCCTGACCCTGCTTTGAACTCTCCCTGGCTTTTTGGAACTTAACCAAGATCAGACAGGCAGTTGCAGCCAGCTCAAGGCCTCTGGTTCTCTGTATAAATTTCGAAGTTGATTTTGAGGTTAAGATTATGACGTTTGGTGGTAACGTTAAACTGGAAAGTATTGCATTCACCTTTTATATTCCCCAAAGAAAGGAGAAACGTCCAGCCATGTAATGAAACTCCTTTCAATCTGACCATTGTGTTAGGAACAGATTTCACACTGAGCAAGTCTTTGCAGCCAGACTCAAATGTTTCCCATTAAGGCTGTGCACGGGTATAAACGTGCAAGGGCCCGCTGCAGAGTGTGCAGTTCTCCAAGCAAATGCACACGCTTGGGGACTTGGAAAGAGTATCAAAAACAGATTCATGGTTGAACACTTGTTTGCACTTCTTGTTGCCATTGCTTAGAGCCCAGACAATGAGAAAGGAAATTCCCTAAACCATCTTGGTGGTGGCAGTAGGGGCGTTGGGGGGTAGGGGTGGGGAGACACCCATCTGATTAGGCGGAGCATACGTGTCTCAGATCGTTGCAGTCTTAATGCCTGGTATCAGAATTGCTGATCAGCAGTGGTTGCAACATATCTTACTAGAACCCTTCACAGTCTGGCAACCTGTGGTTCAAGGTAAAACAAGTGCTCGAAAATGGAGGTTAAGACGATACACAAAATTTTAGACTATCAAAACAGGAGATTTCTCTTCAGAAATTGACTTTTACTATAGTTGAAAAAAAACACTACATTTTGCAGGAAGTTTCAACCTGTTAAAAGATAGCTCTTGTGATTATTTGGGGGGGCTGAAGGGACTTTCTTCCCTTTGTCTCAGAGCAAATGACAAAACCAGGCACTTCTTATAAAACTTACAAATTATCATTTGTTAAGGCAAATTAACTCCTAGAGTTGGTGATGGACAGGGAGGCCTGGTGTGCTGCAGTCCATGGGGTCACCAAGAGTCTGACAGGACTGAGTGACAGAACTGAGCTGAACTGAAGGCAAATTAAAGCCCCCAGGTGTAACTGCAGTCATGCTAATGAGAAGAGAAGCAAGGACACTTGTAAGATGCTGTTAGGAAAGTTTGCAGATGGTATCTTATGACTCCTTTTTGAATAATGGGCCTGGTTATCTCCACTTTATCAGTGGGGCATTCAAGGCATCCAAAGATAACTTGCCAAGGTCATAAGATTCCTCAGAGCCACCACCAGAAAAGAAAACCCGTAATAGTGTGTGTGCTGCTCAGAGATCAACTTGGTATGCATACTGCTGGGAGTAAATTGCAGACGATGTACTCGCTGAAGGAAGTGCTGAAATAAGACAGGAAAAGAATAAAAAGAAAAATGAAGTCTGATCAGTGACTCCTCAAAAAACATTACTTCTACAACTGTTCTAAAGGAGACAAATCAACTTTACTTCAATTTTAAAAAAGAGAAAGACCATGTTTTACTCGTACAAAGCTTTGACATAATTTAATACAACTTGCATGACTCAAATACATATTTCTAAAAGTTTCTTTATTTTTCATTGACACATTATTGATTTATAATATTGTTAGATTCAGGTGTACATCATTTTTTCAGATTTTTTCATTATAGCTTATTATAAAACATTGAATATAGTTACCTGCACTATACAGTAATCTGCTTCTTATCTATTTTATCTAAATCTCATATTTCTTAGTTTACCCTCCACCCCAATTTCCCCTTTCTAGTTGCACAATTTAAATTTATACTGAATACTTTCAGCCAATGTTTCAAACTTACTGTAGTTGCCTTCAGTATTTTAACATTTTAAATTGATTTCAATATGTATTATGTCATCCGAACATAAATATAGTTACTTTCTTATATATTGATATCAAAAAAAATCTACAGTAAAAAGATATTTCCGCTACTCAGTTTGGAGAATTGATTTTCAGTGCTGTAGGAATTATTTCTGTTGTCTAGAATTTATCCAAAGAGTCACTGTTACTTAGTTTGCTGTTTTGTTGCTATTGTTTTTCCTTCAACTTAATTTTTTTTATTTGCTAACAGTACAAATGATTAAGGGGGAAGGGTGACATTTTTCTCACCAGAGAGCAAAACCAGCATCCAGCAAAACTCTCATTTCTTCTATCTTCTTCTTCCCATTCTTTTTGGTCCCAATTCCAGTCATCTTAGACTCTCACCAAAATGCTCACTGACTCCAGTTTCAGGTAATATTGACCCAGAAGTATGTGCAATGTCATAGTGAGACTTTTGAGGTCCAGCAATTTTCCAGGGTCCAAAGGCCATCATTTGTAACGGTAGGATTTCAGGTGCGTTGACAGATAGGGGAGGGGAGCCATTTTTGAAACCAGAGTCAATTTTCCTTCATTCATGTTACTAAAGAAATTTGTTATGTGTAAGGCAAGTTCTGAGTACAAGTGTTGATTATTTTTTTAGCTTGTCTTAAATTTTAAAAACCTATCAAAGCTGGAAAGTAGCCGATCAAAGAATGAGGGTCGTGGACTCTCCAAGTCCTTAAATTTCAAACCAGAGACAGACAACTCCCTTTGACCTCCGGGGCCGTCTTCACTCCCACTGCTACAGGGGGAAGGGGAGGGACAAAAAAAGCAAGAAAAACTACAGGCCTGAACACAGGATTTTCCAGGAAGTTCTGCCCTACTTAGAACCTCTCTAGACACATAGATGGCTGATGCCTATGCATATAGGAGTGCCTGCTAAGTTGCTTCAATTGTGTCCAACTCTTTGTGACCCTGTGGACCAGAGTCAGCCAGGCTCCTCCGCCCATGGGATTCTCCAGGCAAGAAGTCTGGAGTGGATTCCCATGCCCTCCTCCAGAGGATCTTCCCTACCCAGGATTTGAACCTGTGTCTCTTACATCTACCTGCATTGTCAGACAGGTTCTTTACCCCTAGTGATACCTGGGAAGCCCCCAGTGCATGTAGGTACAACTGAAAAATCTCTTCCTCCCTCAATACAATGAAAATATCCTGGAAAAAGGTCACATCTTATCCACTAACCTGACAGTCTTATCTCAAGACCTTATACAACAGAAATCCTTAAAGGTTTTGATGAAACTGAAGATCCCTGGACCTCAACACAGAATTACTGAAAGAGAATCATGGGCCCCAGGGCTCAGAAATTTGAATTGTTAACCCAAATTCTCACTTGATCCTTGTGCCCAGTAACAGGAGCACCTCAGAAATAAGGAGGAAGCCAGAGAGAGAAATAAGGAGGAAGCCAGACCAGGAGATGTAGGACCAGGCTTGTACATGGAAGCAAAGGTAAACATCATAAAGTACGGTCTATTTGACAATTTAAGCCAGTCTTGGAAGGCACAGAGAGGGCCAAAAAGGAAAATCAATGAGAAAAAAGGAAAGGAAGAGGGCACAAGTTTTATGGACCTGCCACAGCCCTCTGAAATGTTTTCCTGCTTTAACTAGGTCTCAGCCACCTCATCAGGGAAGGAGTTTTGTTGTGACTCTTCCTTTTTTATTTCCTTTTAGTGTAAAAAGATTCCTTTCATTATTCAATGCATAGAATTTTGCTGTGGGAGCATGGGTTTTGTGGAAAGTGAGAAAGGTATTTTTTTTACAAATGAATGCTTTGTACTTAGTAATCCCCTATCTTTTCCCATGTTAGTTGCTTCAAGGATTTCTACAAAGATGGTACTTTTTCTACAAAGATGGTATTTTTTTAAAATACCACCTCACTTAAAATAAGCAAAACATTTTAATTCACACAAATATCTTTTACGAACTCTACCCAATATTATTGTAGAAGCTTTGTAGGCTCCAAAGACTGGCATGATTAACCTTCTCTGGATGAAATTTCAGGGATGTGCTCTGAACCCACAAAAGAAATTAAATGCACAGTTAAGACTGATTTTCATCATCAAGTTGCAACAGGGAATTGTCTTTAAAGCCATCTCCTGCTGCCTTCATTAGAGTCTTGATCTCTTGCTGCAAATTTATATTCCTTTGTGGGTTTAAGGCAGATATTGGATATCCTTTTAATCTATATTTATTAAGCGAGCTATTGACGAGTCTCATTCTGCCACAAATTCATGAACAATGTTCCCATGACCACCCTAGTGGGAGTCTTAAGTGAATACAACATCTTCAGGACAAGTGGCCATTTTTCACAAGGTAAATGGACATTTTTTTTAATTGTACAAGTTAAAAACAAATATCCCTTTGACTTGTTTCACAAGCCCCTATCAACCAGTAAATAAAAAATGTATGCCAATAATAGAACACCTAAAGAAATAAGTATCTGTGTTTCCCACCCTGCCCCTTACCCCCCAGCCCCTAATTTCCCACCCTCTCCATTTCCAGAGAGCCTTTCCCAATTAAGAACATTCTATGTATTTCTGAGCCAACCTTCTGATTAGGAGAAATTCTGACCTAGAGAGGAGGGACACTTTCTCTGATTGTGGTTGGCTCTGCTCTTCAGGCTTCCCAGGTGGCTCAGTGGTAAAGCGTCTGCCTGCAATGCAGGAGCTGCAGGGGACCCAGTTTCCATCCCTGGGTTGGAAAGATCCTCTGGAGGAGGAAACGGCAACCCACTCCTATATTTTTTCCTGGGAAATCCCCTGGATAGAGGAGCCTGGCAGGCTAGGGTCCATGGGGTCACATAGAGTCAGACACGACTGAGCGACTGAACACGTGTTCTCCGCTCTGCATCACAGGTGAACTGACCTGCACAAACGCCATCTCTCAGGGCCCTTTGCCTCTGGCATCCAGATAGGTTCAGTCAATGGGGGCACCGGGTGGAGGTTGGGTAGCTGGAGGAAAGAAGCCCGAATTTTTCCCCTTCACTTCTGTTTTAGGCAGCATCTTTGGCCATGGCTGCACCTCCTCTGTGGCTGCAGCTCCCCCAGGGCAGCCTCCCGTTGGCGGAACCAAGCTGGAATGCAGTCAGCAAGGGAGTCTGGGAAATGCCTCTGCAGATCAGCCTGTCGTGCATGGTCCAGAGCAGATCAGGAAAAGTACGAGGCCTGGATCTGAGAACAAACAGAGCCCAGCACAGAGGGCTGACTTAAGGCTCACCAGCATCCTCTTTAGCTTGGTAGGGCCAAGTGTGACCGCGACTCTGGTGCAACAGTGCATTGACCAAGTGTCAGGAGTTGCGCTTGCTCTAAGAATGCAAAGAGAGAGAGGATGCGGTCCCAGCTCTTAGTCTTCAGTTCAGATCCCAGCCCTGCTCCCTTACTTGTCTTTGGCTTTGGGCAACTGACTTGACAGCTCCAAGCCACCTCTTCCTTTCCTGTTAAAGAGTGGAGGTCATAGTAACAACCCCTCCTGGGGTGCTTGTAAGTGTTCCTTGAGATCATTGCTTACAGTAGACATTTAGTGAGCATTTGTTAGATAAAACCGTGCCTACTAGCTAGACACTTAGGAAGTTACACTTCACTAACTGCCTCCCCTATTTTAATGCCTACATGTACCAGCATGCACTGTAGCCCACCAGGCTCCTTTGTTCACGGGATTCACCAGGCAAGAACACTGGAGAGGGTCACTTTGCCCTCCTCCAGGGGGTCTTCCTGACCCAGGGATCAAACCTTCATCTCTTAGTCTACTAGCACCACCTGCGAAGCCCACATCCATCAGCAAGGTGGGGTAAACAAGCAGTTTCAATACAATGTGGTAAAGGGCTGTAATAAAGGCACCCACAAAACGGTGCTGGAAACACAGGAGGGGAAGAACCTGTAGAGACCTCATAGAGAAGCTCTGGGGGTTTTTCTGGGGGAAGGGAGAGAAGGAGGCAGGGGCAAGAGAGACAGGACCTTGCAGTAATAACAAGTTAACAGGATCTAAACTCACCCAGAGCCAGGCTCTGAGCCTCAGCTTTCACTGAGTCTTCCTCCATGGGAAGCCCTAGCTCCCTGTCAAACCCATTTTGCAGAGAAAGAACTAAAGTCTAGGGTTTGAAATAGCGTCAAACAGCTACTAAAGTTTAGGGTCAGGATCCAGACCCATGTGCCTGACTCCAAAGTCAATGCTCTCAGGAATTGCAGGAGCCTTTCTAGCTTTATGGGTAGTTAACCATTCATAACAGCATAGCAGCCACAAAGGACAGATCTGTGTGCTAATGTCCATCAGCCTGTCATCTCCTTGGGGTAACTGTCAGGACAGCCTGATTCTGATGGCACTTAGTGGGGTGACTACCCTGGGGATCCAGTGGTTAAGACTCCGTGCTTTCAATGCAGGTTCACTCCCTGGTTGGGGACTTGAGATCCCACATGCCGCATGGTGAGGCCAAAGAATAAAATAGTAAAATTAAAAATGAAGGCACTGGTGGCTCAGACGGTAAAGCATCTGTCTGCAATGCAGGAGACCGCGGTTCGATACCTGGGTTGGGAAGATCCCCTGGAGAAGGAAATGGCAACACACTCCAATACTCTTGCCTGGAAAATTCCGTGGATAGAGAAGCCTGATAGGCTACAGTCCATGGGGTCGCAAAGAGTCAGACACGACTGAGTGAATTTACTTACTTAATCCTTTGGGTAGTTCAGAGCTGCATAACCCCAACTCAGCAGAGGACCAGGGGACAAAGGGCTCCATACTCAGGTAGGGAGAAATGATGGTATTGGGTGGGAGGAGAGGAAGGGTGTTGTGGAAAGGGGAAGGGGAGACAGGAGTCTGTTCTCTAGAGGTAAGCCTAAGCTGGGTGGCCTTGAGAGGGAAGTTAACCCTTTCAAGACGCCAGGCTAATATTGGGCTTAATTATCACTTCCAGGGTACTGAAGGCGCTCTGACAGTCTCAAGCAAATTTCTCTTTCAAGTGGGAGCCACTGACCAACCCACTTAGGTGTCAATTCTCCTGTCTTTTCTCTTTTAATTTTATTCATTTATTTTTGGCTCTGCTGGGTCTTCCTTGCTGCTTGCAGACTTTCTCTGGTTATAGTCGGGAGGTGGGCTGCTCTCTAGTTGTGACATGCAGGCTTCTCATCGTGGCACCTTCTCTTGTTGCAGAGCACAGTCTCAAGACCCCAGGGCTTCAGTAGTTGTGGTGCACAAGCTTAGTTCCCCTACGGCATGTGGGATCTTCCCGGACCAGGGATCGAACCTGTGTCCCCTGCATCAGTCAAATTCTTAACCACTGGACCAACAGAGAAGTCCCAGTTCTTTAAAAGTCCAGTTGCAGGATACATCACTACTTCTCCTCTTAAAAAACAGTGGGGCAAAATCCTTAACACCTCCCAAGGTGGTATTTAATTTAAAAATTGATTATTTAATTATAAATATTTAATTAACAAATTACAAAATACGAATCCTTATTTTTCCTATTTCTCCAACCTTCTGTGCTGCTGCAGGGGTGGGGTGAAGGGTAGGGATGAGATATTTTGCAAATAAAATATACACCTTTTCTTTGCATTTCAAAGCCACTCAATTATCAACACTGCCACCTGCAAAGCTGGAAATCAGTTCAACTGCAGTCTTCTTTAAAGGGTTTTCAATGCAACTGCTAACCTGTCTAGATGTTTAACTTTCAGGTTTCAAAACCTGTCAGTTAAAACTTGCTTACTGTTACTCCTTTTCTCTGAAGCTACAAGCCTGAAGAGAAATTACGTAGCAAATTAGAAACAAGGAACACAAAAGACCAGAGGATGGGCTGGGCTACAAGAAACTGCAACCCCTGTTCTGGAAATGAAGGAGGATTAGAGGGCTCGTCTACCCCCCACCTCTAATGAGGTTGCCTCTTCTCAGTTCCGAAGGCCCCGACTGATCCCTTCACAAGAATACCTGGGCTATTCCGAGAAAAGGACATTAGTCAACCTAGCTGTTGGCTGAGTTTACCAGCCAGTTCCGTTAAATTGTGGCATGGGGAACACAAGGTGGACTTGGCTCATTAAAAACCCCAGTGGGGAAATCCTAAGGCCACAGGGGGTTGTCATTACTGAACCAATTCTATGAGCCTGAAAGAGTTAATTCAGCTCCTCAAGGGAAGCAGGGTACTTCCTGTTCCCTAGGATGAGCCGGCCTGGCTCCCAGCTTAACACCGCCCCCTCAACCCCAGCCTCCCCTCCACTCCCGGCTGAAGGCCCTCTGACAGCTGACAAGCCCGTGATGGACACCCTGGGAGGGTCACCTCTCATTCCCCAGTATGGGCCCTTCTAGGCCTCAGACAGGCTGGGTAATGCTGAGTAAATCCACACAAGCAAGGAACAGCCACAGGACAAATCCCTTGACTTTTGAGTGTCAGGATTCTAAACCTCTGCTCAGAACCTCACAGCACAACCAGATCAATCTATCAACGAGGGTTAGCTACGGGCAGGCTGATTCGTATGCACTCTTCGCAGTGTATCAGTGGGCACAGAGTATGCATGTAAGCAGCCTGCCCAGGCTCCCAGCCTGGCCTGACGGAGAACACAGGCCTTCATCCTCCCAGACCACAAACGTCCTCTTTGCAAAAGAGCAGAGAGCCACAGAGGACACAGAAGCGTTAAATGATTCACACGTTCCCTTCCAGATACTTTTTTAAACAATTTATTATGAAAAATGTCAAACATGGATCAAAATAGACATATTATACTGGCCCCCTATGTACCTATGACCTAGCTGTGACAATCAATAACTTACAGCTAATTTTATTTCAGCTGTACCCCCAGCCACTCCCCAACTAGGTTATCTTGGAGCGGATCCCAGACTTTCTATCATTTTATCCATAAATATTTCAGTGCATATCTCTAAAAGATAAGGGCTCCTTTTTTTAAACAAAGCACAAAACAATTACTACTCTAAAAAAAATACCCCTTTTAGATGAACCTTGATGACACCATGCCAAGTGAAATAAAACAGTTACAAAAGGACAAATATTGTATAATTCTACTTACATAAGTTTCTTAGAGAAGTAAATTTATAGAGACAAAAAGTGAAATGGTGGTGGCCAGGCACTGGGGGAGGCAGGAATGGGGGTTATTGTTTAATGGGTGCAGTTGCAATTTTGCAGAATTAATAGAGTTCTGGGGCTAGATGGTGGTAAATGTAGTACAATGTGAATATATTCCACACCACTGAACTGTACGCTGAACTGAAAAATGATTGAAATAGTAAATTTTATATTGGTGTCTGTATTTTACCACAATTCTTTTTCAAATGGTAAATTAAAAGTAAAGCCTCTCATATCGTAAACTATCCACTAAGTATTTAATTATCTCCATCATACATTTTGTTCAGTTTGTTTACTTGGATCAGAATCCACACAAGGTTCACAGACTGTGGTTGCCAGTTCTTATCTGTTCCCCTGCCATTTATTTTTTCTTTTTTCCATCACTGTAATTTATATATTGAAGAAATTTTCCTATAAAGTTTCCCACAATGCAGATTTTCCAGTTTGCATCCCTATGATGTCCTCCGTTTCATTTTCTTGAAAATTCGAAGTTGAACCAAGATCGGATTCAAATTTGCTGTTTGGGGCAAGATCTCTGCATAGATTTGACTATACTGCCAAAATGTGAGTGCACAAAAATTAATCAACACACTGTCTTAACTGATTTAGTGTGAGCTCTCCACCGCAATTGGCCTTGCGATGGGGACAGAAGAAATAAGAGGAAATACCAGAAAGATGTTTTAACAGAATCCCTGCCGTCAAGGAACCTGCAGTCTTGTTTAGGAGGCAAAACTGATAAAACTGAAACAAAGAAGTTCACAACTGTGCTGTGACTGTAAAAGCCATTTCATTCAAATAGTGAGGTCATCTGAAAAGAAGGCTTTAGGGCAGATAAGGTTCCTGAAATGGGTCCTGAAGGACTGATAGATTTTGGAAGAAAGCAGATATTTTAGGAAGTAAAACTATGCAAAGAAAAGCAGAGAGGTTGCCTTTTGGGGGTGGGGGAGATGACTACAGAGGGCGATTCACACAGGTTGGGCATGAGAGCAGAAAGACAGGAAAAATCAGCAGAGACACGAGTGGGAAGAAATCTACTCATTCTAGAGATTAAGGCAAATCACAGTTGACTGAGGGTTTGGTATGCTAACTTTGGCAAGATTCTCGAGGTGTGCAAGTGTCATGGTGTTTGGAGAATCTGATTTCCAGTATCTTTTAGGAGAAGAATTGAGGTTTCCCCTTATCCAAATCTTTTCCAACTGAGTTGACCCTTTCTAGAGATGAAACCCATGAGAAAGAGTTTCATGAGAAATGCAATTAGAATTTGATAAGATGTTAAGGATGAGCCTCAAATACTCTGGAGGGGAAGATGGGGGACATATAGAGGGCTACTGAAGACAAAAGACTGACCAGGAGTTGACAGTTGTTGGAGCCGTGTCATGGGTCCATAAGGTTCATGATGCTCTCCTCCCTACTTGCGTGTATGTTTGAATCTTCCCATAATAAGATGTTATTTGTAAACCTATTACTGATGGGGTCAAGGGTCATTCCCACATCCCATGTTTCCCGTGTTATATGAAAAGATTCGCTGGCCCAGAAGATGTGGCGCTTGTCTCTTCTGTGACTAGGCTGTTTAACTCTGAGCCAATTACTTCACCTCTGTGGACCTCAATCCTGTCTCTGTAAAATGAGAGGAAAGGGCATAAGAACTAACATTTATTAAATGCCTACTGTGTATAGGAATTGGGCAGTACACTCAATTTTCAGATGGATGGATGCCATGTTCTCCATTGTCTCCAAAGTTTCTTTCTGGCTCTAGGGTCCACCAACTATCTGTTTCACTTTGATTTAGTTTTTTGGTGAACCCATGTGGCAGATACTTTGCTATGGGCTTTGGAGAAGAGATAGCTCCTGTCTTCAAGGATTTTATGATTTAAAAAGACAGACTAGTAGGAAAGGTTATAATCCAACTGGCAAATGTTATGGGTAAATGTTACAATAGCTGTGTTTATTGAACAATAACTACATGGGTAAGATGCTAAATGTTTTACTTTATATATCCCTACAATATATATTAAAAAAAAGTGAGATGGTTTAATTAATAAAAATAGTATCATGTACTCCTGGGTCAGGTAAGAGGAGCATCCATCCCAGACTGAAGGGGTCAGAGATGTCTATGTTGTCTTTTTGAATTAACTTAATTGTAGCAAAATAAAGACAACATAAAATTTACCATTTGAGCCATTTTCAGTGTTGGGTTCAGTGGCATGATGTATGTTCCCATTGCTGGGCCACCATCGCCACCATCAGTCTCCAGATCTTTTTCCATCTTCCCAAACTGAAACTCAGTATCCATTAAACACTAACTCCCCATTCTCCCTCTCCCCAGCCCATGACAACCACCATTCCCCTTTCTGCCTCTATAAATGTGACTGTCTAACCACTTTATATGAGTGGACTCATGGAGTATTTGCTGTTTTGTGACTGGCTAATTTCACTTAAAATAATGTCCCTAAAGTTCACCCATGTTGTAGTATGTGTTAACATTTCCTTCCTGTTTAAGATGGAATAACTTTCCATTGTATATACAGTCAGCCCTCTGTATCCGTGAATTCTGCATCTGCAGATTCTACCAAGAGAGAATCAAAATATATATATATATTTTTTTTCCCCAAAAGATCCAAAACGCAAAACTTGAATTTTTCATGCAATGGCAACTATTTGTATAGCATTTACGTTGTATTAGATATTATAAGTAATCCAGAGATGACTTAAAAAGTATATGAGAGGCTGTGCATAGGTTATATGCGAATACTTTGCCACTTAATTTAAGGAACTTGAGCATCAGAGGGTTTTGGTATCTGTGGGGGTCCTGACTCTTCAAAATAAATGCCTCTTCAAGACCCTGCTTTCAATTATTTGAGGTATGTACTATGTTACGTTCTGAAAAAAAGAAGGAAGAGAAGAGAGGCGTTCCACGAAGAGTGAGTGACTTGTGCGAAAGCACCAAGAGCTATCATTCGGTTCAGCTGAAGAGTGGGGGTAGGGGTGAGATACGAGGCCACAGAGAGAGGCAGAGACTGGACTGCAAGGGCCTCGCACAGGAGGGGAACGGACAGCGGAGGCTACAGGCAGAGCTGAGATCAAATCCCTCCTTTTGCTGCTATTCTTAAAGTGTCTGCATGTGTGCTCAGTTGCTTCAGTCGTGTCTGACTCTTTATAACCTTACCGACTATAGCCCACCAGCCTTCTCTTTCCATGGGATTCTCCAGGCAGGAATACTGGAGTGGGTTGCCTTGCCCTCCTCCAGGGGATCTTCCTGACCCAGGGATTGAACCCGTGCCTCATACGTCCCCTGCATTGCAGCGGATTCTTTACTGCTGAGCCAGTAAGAAAGCCCCTAAAGTGTCTGGTGGTTTAGTCACCAAGTCCGACTCGTGCGACCCCGTGGCCTATGGCCCACCAGGCTCTCCTGTCCATAGGATTTTCCAGGCAAGAATACTGGAATGGGCTGTCATTTCCTTCTCCAGGGGATCTTCCTGACCCAGGGGTCCAACCCAGGGTCTGCACTGCAGGCGGATTCTTTACTGACTGAGCTAAAAAGCAAAGACTTCAGCCCCTATGGGAAATGACCCCTAGAAGATGTTCGTGCATTGCTTTTGAGCCCAGTTTTCTGTTTCTCTGACGATAGGCCTCCTTACTCTATAGGTGTTCAAGAAATAGTTACGGAATGCTCAATAGACCAGTTATTTGTGGCCAATGGATTGATGCTATTTCATAAAATCTTTTGCTCAAAATAATAGTCTTTAATGCACTGCTTTTATTTGTCTGAATTCTTTTCAGAATCAGCTAAGCCAGAGCACAAATCTATTTATGAGATTCTGCATCCAACTCTCCAGCTTGCTCTCTCTAATACAGGATGAATCCCTTCACAGTGATAAAAAAAAAAGGTGCCAGGTAAGCTCAGGGCTCCACCCAGCTATCAATGATTTTATGACAATGCAATACCTCATCTGTTTATTTCTATGAAGAATCGTAATCCCCTGTGAGGGTTTCCCTGATGGCTCCAATGGTAAAGAAACCTCCTGTAATGTGGGAGACCCAGGTTCAATCCCTGGATCAGGAAGATCCCCTGGAGAAGAGGATGGCAACCCACTCCAGTATTCTTGCCGGGAGAATTCCATGGACAGAGGAGTCTGGCGGGCTACATTCTGTGGGGTCACAAAGAGTTAGCCATGACTGGGCAGCCAACACACACAAACATAATCCTCTGTGAACTCAATTACACTCTAGAGAAATAGATGGCATGGTGTGTGTGTGTGTTTAACACTTGGGTGGCATTTGGGTGTTTCTCACAATACTCATAAGCACTAACACCGTAAACGAACAAGCTCTTCTCCCAAAAGGACCCATGAATTGTGCCTGTGTATTCTTCAATGTGTTTAACTTTTCTGGTATTCATAATGATGCTTTGATTTATAATGTGGAATATAGTAAAAATCAAGAATCACTAGAATGATTTCTCAACAAAAGCTATTTCTCCAATGAAGGTTTGGTCTATGTGTGTGGTGGAGGAGCAGGGGGATGTCCTGCAAGGGGGAGGTATACAGCTGAGGTCACTTCATTTGTCACACTCTAAGATGGTTCACAGACCCCACAGTGCTATCAAACCAGAGCTCTGGACCAGAAATCCTGCAGCATGGCTCAGAAGAAGGAGGTGGGTTTCTCAGTGCCCTTAGGTATATAGAAAAATACAGCCTTCACCAGTGAAGGATGACCCCAATACACTGATGAAGGTGCAGTCGTAGCAACGGAGAGTCTAATTCTAATCTTTTAGAGCTGGTCAATTCACATGAAGTCTGCTGTTCAGCTCTGATGCTCATCATGATGCTTAAAAGCAATTCTGGGGACTCCCCTGGTGGTCCAGTGATTAAGACTCCACGTTCCCAATGCAGGGGGCCTAGGTTGTATCCCTGGTCAAGCAACCAGATCCCACATGCCACAACTAAGATCCAGGATGTGGCAACTAAGACCCAGCGCAGCCAAATAAGAAAAAAATTTTTAATAAAAAAATTCAATGATATATTAAAAAAAAAGACCAAAAACTATGAGGCATGTAGGCAATACGCATTACTTTTCATTATATTCTTTTATTCAATATGAATGTTCAGATAGATACACTCTATCACTTAGGATTTAAGTTCAACTTCATATAACAGAGCTCCATCTCAACTAGTCCAAAATAGCTTAACCAAGATGGTAGTTAATTTCTCCCTTTGGGAATTCCCTGGTAGTCCAGTAGTTAGGACTCTGAGCTTTTCACTGCCAAGAGCCCTGGTTCAATCCCAGGTCGGGGAACTGAGATCTACAAGCCCCGTGGCAAGGCCAAAAAAGAAAACTTCTCTCTTAGATATAAACACGACTATAGGCAGTTAGGGATAGTAGATGGCTTGTTACCACTCCACCACCCCTAGATGTTGCCTCACTACCAGTCCTTGTTATAAGCCCCAGGGCAGAGGAAGGTGGGATGAAGGGGTGTATCACCTCTCTTTAAGAATGCACCCCAGGAATGGCCAGAATTCATCCCAAGGCCACTGGAAGGCGCAGAGGCTGCCAGGCACTGTCATCACCGCGAGTAACGCTGGGGCTCCACGACAAGGATGGAACATCTGTAGGGGGACCCCCAGCAATCTCTGCCACATCTGTTTTCTTTTTTCTAATTTGAAAATGGAAAACTGATTCACAAAGAGGGAAAACTCCCCTAAGCTTACCTGGCCAACACCCACTTATTCCTCTTATGTCAGCTTAAAAGTCACTTCCCCCGAGAAGCCTGCCTGGGGTTTTCCCCTCCCTTTCCTGCACCCCCGGTGGCCCCAGCTAAAGGAGGTGTCCCTGTTACACTCTGACAACACTCCTCTGCGAGTGTCTCAGCTTCCCAGAGTTGCAGTTAATGACTCACCGATGTGGCTGTCATGTCTGCCTCCAGAAGGGTTCTCTGAGCCCTGTGAGGACAAGGACTGAATCTGTCATGGCCACATGGGCCCTTGGTAAGCATTCAAAGCGAATTTTCTCAAATCAGTTCATAAGTAAATGGGGAGGCAGAGGATTGTGCTCAAGGTCACACAATTAGTGCAGAACCAAGACTGAAATTGGGTCTTTAAGCTCGTTTGTTCTTATCATGCCACACAGCTTTTCGAGGTAACAAAATGAGGACCAGAAGGACAAGGTCACTTACTTGAACTTGTACAGATAATTCGTGGCAGGACACAACCTGGAATCCAGGATGCTTAAGGCTTAGCCCACTTCTCTTTTTACCAAATTATAATAATGCTTTTATTTCCAAACCCATGGAGCGCCTATCTCAGAAAGACTCAGGGTATTCACAGATAGATTCTCCTTCATAGGCATAAACAATGTGCTTAAACTCATTTGAGTTTAAAAGTAAGTCAGAATAATCATCTGTATCATGTGAACCTTGATGTGATTCTAGATGGTGGGGGAGTGGGAATAAAGCCTATCAAAGGTGTTTTGGGAACAATTGGAGAAATGTAAATGTAGATTATATACTAGATGACAAGTGCTAAACACATGTTCGTGTACTTGGATGTGGTTGAGTAGAAG
Source organism: Antilocapra americana (assembly GCA_007570785.1). NCBI lineage: Eukaryota > Metazoa > Chordata > Mammalia > Artiodactyla > Antilocapridae > Antilocapra > Antilocapra americana. The sequence goes on along the minus strand of ML664180.1, from coordinate 11,572,270 downwards.
AATATCTCTTTTCTTAGAAGATGCCGATTACAGTATGGTATGAGATTGAGCAAGAAGTCTTCTGATGTCGACATCATAAGGGACTATCCTACCTCTGAGTTCAGCCTGGAAGACAGGGTCGGGGAGGCAGTCACCTACTCCTCCTGGGGAAGAGTGGGCATCTTGACCATCACATAAGTTATTAGTGATTGATCATAAGTTATTATTTTGACCAGCAGAGACTAAGGCATTTTCCCTGACAGTCCTGATTGGATAAAAGACTTCACCTAGTCCAACTTAGTGACACATGATAATACAACTACTTTTTTAAAATTCTCTTTACACATCCTGGGTCTGCTCTGTCAGGGAGCACATTACAAGAACGTACATTACAGGGTTTCCCTGGTGGCTCAGTAATAAAGAGTCTGCCTGCTGATGTAGAAGACACGGGTTCGACCCTAAGCTGGGAAGATCCCACACGCTGTGGAGCGCCTGGGCCGGGCACCACAGTTACTGAGCATGCGCTCTGGGCCTGCAGGTCACAACTAGTGAGCCTGCATGCTGCAACTGCTGAAGCCCGAGCATCCTGGAGCCTGTGCTCCATGATAAGAGAGGAAGCCCGCCCTCGTACAGCAAGTAGAGATCAGCCACGCAACAACAGAGACCAGAATAGCCAAAAAAAAAAAATGTTACAAAATATTCTGTTGCTTTTAAAACATAACGGACCTCACCAAAGAAGGCCATGTACTCTTGGCATGCAGTTATACTCCATTTCTGTGGTCTCTGAGAATCATTTATGGTTAACACATGCTATTTTAAAGAATAGCAGGAACTCCTAAACAACTGAAGCTCTCAGCTCTAGAAACAGAAGTTCAAATCACAATATTCTAAACTAAGAATTTGTTGTTGTTGCTGTTTAGTCACTGAGTTGTGTCCAACTCTTTTGCGACCCCATGGACTGTAGCACCAGGCTTCTCTGTCCTTGGAATTCTCCAAGCAAGAATACTGGAGTGGGTTGCCATTTCCTCCTCCAGGATGTCTTCCCGACCCAGGGATCGAACTCACATCTCCTGCATTGGTAGGCAGATTCTTTACCACTGAGCCACCAGGGAAGTCCAAAGTAACCAATATGCCTCCCATGTGTTTTTGTTTTTCCTGCCTTCTTCTCAAACTTCAGTCACCAAATCTGTTATTCCAAAGTTATAAAACTATAATTTTTAAAGTAAAGCATTATTAAAGGGGGGAAAAAAAGCTGTTAGGTTCTACAAAGATGGTAAGAAGACTCAAAGAAGACCTACTAATGATAATGTTTAACACTAGTATAGGCAACTAAGGGAAGGTCTGTAATCTCCACCCCTAGAGAGCACTGAAATAGACTAGACCACCACACGCCTTGAATGACTTATGTTTCAGATGTTCTGGGGCAAAGGTCTTGACCACACTTTTTGAAATACCTTCTAGCATTAATATTCTGTTAAAAAATTAAAGCAGACCACAAAAGTGAGGTCAAACTGTGTTCGTGGCATTTCTGTGTATATAGCAATCAGAAGGAACCAGATTCAGATATCAAAGTGGGTGACCCTAGGTCGTCTCCAACCATGAAAGTGAATTGGGGAAAGGGCAGGACGTTTACTGTTGATTAATCAGGGAATAAGCATAAAGCAAAGTAGCCCCTACTGTCTATTTACCTAATGTGTTTTCATCAATGTCTTCAAGATGGGCCCACCATATTACCTTTTATTTAATAAAGCTCCTTAATCAAGATGTGAACATGAGGAACTTCCAGTGTTCCCAGAGAAAGTGAGAGGATGCTGGTAGAATTTTTCTAAATGGAAATATCTACTGCTGCTTGAGAAAAGCTTCCAGAATATGACCAATACCCACTGGACCCATCGATTTATGGCCACTCATGAAGCACAAAACCTTAAGATTTTAAAAAAAAAAAACCACCTTAAGACTGGTAATATTTAGGGAGTCTAATATAATTAATATCAGGGAACATCCAGAGGAAAAGCCATAAATCATTTTAGAATATTAAAAAGTCCAATATGGGAAGTCAATTAGTTTTTGTCCTCATGTCAGGGAGAGCCACACCATGAATGAGGGCAGACATGAAGCATGTTTTGCAGCAACAGCTAGGAGCAAAGGAGGGAATGGAACCTATCAGCTGCTATGGATTGTTTTTCCTTTCTCAAATCCAGATACTAAAACCTATTTCCCCCAGTGTGATAGTATTAGGAGGTGCGGCCTTGGAAGGTTATCAGGTTGAGACCTCTAAAAGCTTCCCTTCTGATGAGGAGAAGGGATAGTTAGGGAGTTTGAGATGGATATACACAGACTTTTATTTAAAATGGATAACCAACAAGAACCTACTGTATAGCACAGGGAACTCTGCTTGATGTTATGTGGCAGCTTGGATGAGAGGGGAGTTTGGGGGAGAATGGACACATGTGTATGTATAGCTAAGATCCTTTGCTGTCCTCTTGAAATGGTCACAGCATTGTTCATCAGCTATACTCCAATACGAAATAAGAAGTTGGGGTTTTTTTTGTTGTTTTTTTTTTTATAAAAGCTGCCCTCCCCTTCTGCCATGTTAGGACGTAGCTGCAAGATGAGTGTCCATCTCAGGAAACCGGCCCTCACCAGACACCAAATCCACTGGTGCATTGATCTTAGACTTCTCAGCCCCTAGAACTGTGGGAAATAAGTTTCTATAGTTTATAAGCCACCCAGCGTACGCTATTCTCTTATAGGATCTCAAATGGGCTAAAATATCAGCTAATTTGGAAGCATTCTCCTTACACCCAGTCACCTGCTTGCGGCTAGGCTGCTGACATTACTCTCCTCCGTTTGCACCCAGGCCACCTGGATTAGTTTCCTAAAGGCTGCCATAACAAACTGCCACAAACTGGGTGGCTTAAAACCACAGAAAAGTGTTCTCCCAGAGCTCTGCAGCCTAGAAGTTTGAGATTGCGTTGTCAGCAGGACCATGCTCACTTTCCTAGTTTCTGGGAACTGCCAGCAATCCCTGGTGCTCCTTGATGTTACAGTCTGAATCTTTGTGCCCCCCTCAAACTCCATATACACTGAAACCCTAACCCCCAAAGACCATGATATTGAAGGTAGGGCCCTTGGGAGGTGCCTCCATCCTGAGCAAAGAACTGTCATTCCAGGAGAGACCCCAGAGAGATCCCTATCCCTTCTACTATGTGAGAATATATAGGAGTCTGAGGCCCAGAGAAAAGTCTACAACCGACCAGCCTCCAGAAATGTGAGAAACGAGTTTCTGTTGTCTACAGTAACCCAGTCTATGATGTTTTGTGATAGCAGCCCAAGTCAACTAAGCGGCCAGGTTTGCAGCTGCATCGCCCAAACTCTGCCTCCAGTCACATGACCATCTTCCTTCTGTACACACAGAAGGTACAAAATATGCCAAAAGATCAGCCACAGTTGCTTCTGTATAGCGGGATTAGGAGAGGTTTTCTTTCGTGCTCCTTCACAAAGTGTTCGCGTCTGTGTGGTCTGTGTGTGTCTTTCCTCTTCTAACATAGACACAAGACATGCTGGAATTAGGGCCCACCTTAATCCACTCTAGGGGCTTCCCTGATGGCTCAGATGGTAAAGAATCTGCCTGCAATGCGGGAGACCCGGGTTCGGTCTCCAGGTCAGGAAGAGCTTCTGGAGAAGGGAATGGCTACTCACTCCACTATTCTTGCCTGGAGAAGTCTATGGACAGAGGAGCCTGGAGGACTACGGTCCCTGGGGTCACGAAGAGTCAGACACTACTAAGCGACTAACCTAATCCACTCTGGATGACTACTCTCTCCTCTAAGAGAGCTTACAATGTGATCAAGATCTTAACTTACATCTTAATTACATCTGCAGAGATCCTAATTCCCTATTCACAGGCACCAGGGGTTAGAACTTCAGCACCTTCTCCCCATCGCCACCATCCCCAGCATATTTACTGAGCATCTACATAACTTAGTTAAAAAGAAAAACCTAGGCCAAAAGATTTTTTTTCCTCGCAAGGATTAGGAAAAGAGCAGTTATTAGAAAAACAATTTGAAAGACCATTAAATGCTAAAAAAAAAAAAAAGTTTCCATCAATGCTGTTTGCAAAGTTACAAAATGCAAAAAGACTAATTAGCCAATTAAAAGGGTATATAAAAGTAGGATGACCAAGTCAATCCTAGTTTGCCCTGGACTCTCTAAAGTTCTGTGTCCTGAGAATCCTCTCCAGTCCAAGGCAAATAGAGGTGGTTGGTCACCCTATGGAAATATAGTAAAATAGTATGCAGTTTTCATTTTTAAAAATGCTAATAAGGACTTTAAACGAAATCAGAAATATTTTTAATATAATGTCAAGCCACCAAGAAAAGCAGAATTCAAAATGCTATACAGCAGTAAAATCATAAGCATGTAAATTACCAAAAAAAAAAAAAAAACTGGTACAAAATATGCCAAAAGGTTAACCACAATTGCTTCTGTATAGTGGGATTATGAGAGGTTTTCTTTTATGCTTCTCCATACTTTAGCATCAAATTTTCTATTGATGAATATGTATTGCTTAATCAGGAAAAAATTAAGGAAAATTTAGTAATAAATTTCTGGATGGAAATTAGCCTTCTAAATTCCTACTACTTTGACTCTCATAGAGTAATTTAAAAACAGCTATTAATAAGTATTTACTTGGTGCTGAACACTGCTACTCATTTAATCATTATTCCTTAAATAAAACTACAACGTAGGTCCTGGTGCCATCAACACCTTTGAGATGAAGACACTGGGCCTCACAGAGGTGAACTAATTCCCCAGATGGAAATTGAAAGAACTGGGACTCGAGCCCCTAATCTGGACAACTCCTCTCTCCACTAAGAGAACTTGCAGGGGGATCAAGATCTGTAGCAGAATGTTCAGGTGGTGGTGGTGGTGATTTAGTCTCTCAGTTGTGTCCAACTCTTGCAGCCCCGTGGACTGTAGCCCACCAGGCTCCTCTCTCCATGGAATTTCCCAAGCAAGAATACTGGAGTGGGTTGCCACTTCCTCCTCCAGGGGATCTTCCCGACCCAGGGATGGAACCCATGTCTCCTGCATCGCAAGTGGATTCTTTACTGACTGAGCAACCAGGGAATGTTCCGAACGTTTAGAACACCCCAGTATTTCCCCTAAAGTGTTCCTGTGATGGGTTTCCCTCGAGCTGCTAAAATATACAACTGAAAGCAAGTTTGATATGAAGCAGTATAAGTACACAGAAAGTGAAGAGGAGCGGGGACAATTATTAACAGAAAAAGCAAAATTTGTACAAGGAGTGAACACCTATCACATTATACCACATGGCTAAGTTATGATTAACATTTACATAGTAATAATACTGTACATACTTCGTATTGATCCAAACTAAATGACAGTTAAAAACCATATTTGGAGAAAGTACATGTATCCTCCCCTGGACTGAGGGAGAGACCTATGACCTCACTCCATTATTATTAAGTCAACTGATAATTCCTGAAACTGAAAATTCAAGAGGCAAACATATGGAAAAACTTATTAAAAATGATGAAGATGAATGTCGAAATAATCAACTAAAATTGTTGGAAGTATCTGTTAGTTGCCCAGTCATGTCCGACTTTTTGTGACCCCATGGACTGTAGCCCGCAAGGCTCCTCTGTCCATGGATTCCTCCAGGCAAGGATGTTGGAGTGAGTTGCTGTTTTTGTCTCCAGGAGATCTTCCCAACCCAGGGATCGAACCCTGGTCTCCTTCATTGCAGGCCGATTCTTTACCATCTGAGCTACCAGAGAAATATCTGAGGAGGGGGAAATTGGTAGAGGTGTTTTTAGTAACAAACTTTGTAGAATTATTTCACTCTTAAAACTGTGTGCATGGATAATTTTAATTAAAATAAAAACTGAAGAAACATTAAAATAACCGTACACATTCATGTGATGTCTTTGCACTTATGATAAAATAGTTTATAAAAACTGAGATTTGGAGGTCAATGAAAATTTGTATTTTAAATCTTGGTGTATATTATACAACCAGGTGGAGAGGGAAATGGCAACCCACTCCAGTATTTTTGCCTGGAGAATCCCATAGACAGAGGAGCCTGGCGGGCTGCAGTTCATGGAGTCCGGAAAGTCAGACAGAACTGAGCAACTGAGCACACACAAACAGCCAGGAACCAGAAGGGGTAGATAAATTTCAGCTACAATCAGTAAATCCATGATAATATTCATTTCTGAGTCCTTCATCAATTTTTCATCTCTGACAATACGATAGAAATATGACATTTCATTTACATTCTTAGATTATTAAAGCTACTTCTCTCAGTAATAATTATATAAATGTGATGATTATTGGTTATTTTGTTTTAATTCTTTAGTGAAATTGCCTGTTTATATCCCTTGTCAATTTTTTCTTTTCTGCTTTCTCTTGTTGATGGGTAAAGGGCTCATTGTGTATTATCGATGTTAACCTTATGTTTCTCACATATTTTGCCAAAAATTTTCCAAATTTGCTTAAATATTGTGTGGCATATTTAGAAAACCTTTTTCTCTGTCCCCAAATTATTTTTCAATCATTAGTATTTTATAGTACTTCATATTTTATTTTTAACATCTATTCTTCACCCATTTGAATTAATACTGATGACAAAAAGTGAGATAGTGATAAGTCATTCATTTTGCATTAATTTCTGAGTGTTTCGCTTTAGCAGGAGGCCCCTGGCTCCCCGAGATAGATAGCAAAAGCAAACACTGTAATGTCTAGATTCCAATTTATTGTGTTTTCTCCATTTTTAGTGGAATTAGAAATCCCTTACCCTTATTTTCAGTTTTGATTGCATTTCAGTAGCAATCAGTTATCTTAAAAGATGAACAAGAGTCTAATTACTTAAACTAAGAATTTAATAATTTTTTGGCATTCAAACTGTTGCTCATTTTGTGTTCTTGCTGCCAAAATGGTAAGCATTTTCTAGAAATTGATAGCAAGATGGGGTTTAGAGAAGAAGGAATTTTAGGTGCTTTTTAGCTTCTGTGAGTTATTGATAGAGTAGAAAGAACAAAAGGGTGGGGTGTAACAAGATTTCCTTGCTCTCAACTGCAACTTTCCAAGAATATTAGAAGAAACAGTGTCCTCAAAGTAATGATAAAAGAGGTGGAACCTTCTTACTAATTTCTGATGTCCCTCATCTGGGTGTGAACTGTGTAGAACTAAATCGTGTTGTAAATAAATTAGAAATGCCCAGAAACATGAAGACAACTTCACAGACACATACATCCACGAAAGAGAAACTTAATGAGGTGGTCTGTAGGCTTAAGAAGGAAAGTGCATTTTCTTAAATAAGAGACAACTTAGTAAACGAAAAACAAGGAAAATGTCCACCCACAAATTTTAGCAATCTTAATTGATTTGGGGAGAGGATATATGAAAATTGTTAAGAGAGTAAATCCTAAGAGTTGTCATCACAGGAAAAAAAAAAAGTTTTCCTTTATTTTGAGATGACGGATGTTTACTAAATTTCTGGTAATCACTTCATGATGTATGTAAACCAAATTATTATGCTGTACACCTTAAACTTATATAGTGCTATATGTCATTATACCTCAATAAAACTGGAAAAAATATTTTAAAAACTGAATATGACAGAATAAAGCACAATAACTATCCTGATTATTTCATTAACCTATGAGTAAGAGCAATTCAGCGTAATATAAAAACATCAGTGGAGTGTCTGTCATGTACTAGACACTGGGCTAGGTCTAGGATGATAAAAATAAATGTAGCATGACCCTGACCCAAAAGGACTTACAGTCTGGAAGTTTCCATTAGTTTCGATGCAGGTAGATGCACAGTGTTCTCTGCAGGTGAACATTCGAGAAGTCTTCTGGGAGGAGCTGATGACTGAGTAAGAGTTAGTCAGGAGAAACCTGCATAGGCAAAGCCACCAAGACATAAACCATGGAGTTCACAGAGGTATTTACAAGAACTTTGCTATTACAACAGCAATGGAAGAGAGAAGCGAGTAGGTGAGAAGACAGTCTGGAAAGTGGATAGAATCTGAAGGAACAGCGCTGCATCTTTAGAACTTATTCTGTATGTACTGAGGAGGAGCCAGGAGGCAAGGGGCAAGAATGAGCTGGTTTCTGGATGCCCTGGGCCCCAGGTGTCCCTCGACAGGAATAACTTGTGTAGGAATCATTAAGTCCTCTCATACTTAGAGGCCTGTAATTCTATAACAAGAAATATAATTGATGTGCCTTATCAATTGATTTATTTTGAAGGGATCAGAATATGCCACCCCAAACATGCTGGTTTGACACAAGGGTTGTTCTGAGCTGAAAGCAATTAAGCAGTGGCAAGCACAGAAAGAACCCTTTGCCCTGCCCCATCTGCCTAAAAGCAGGTCATAAATTTCCCTTTGTGAAGGTGTTCCCCCCTCCCCTTTCCTGTAGAAGGAGGAGGAAAACAACCATTATCACTAAAGACAAAGTCAGCACTGAATGGGGTCTGTGTAAACAAACCTTATTAAAATAATCCTTATCTTCTATTAGTTCCCCACCCCTGACCAGCACATCTACCTTCCCTCAATTTACCAGCCCTAGGAGCCCAAAGGTCCGTAAAGTCGAAGCCTTGGTTTTTCCAGTTGTCATGTATGGATGTGAGAGCTGGACCATAAAGAAGGCTGAGCACTGAAGAATTGATGCTTTTGAACTGTGGTGTTGAAGAAGACTCTTGAGAGTCCCTTGGACTGCAAGGCGATCAAACCAGTCAATCCTAAAGGAAATCAATCCTGAATACTCATTAGAAGGACTGATACTAGAGCTGAAGCTCCAATACTTTGACCACCTGATGTGAAGAACTGACTCATTTGAAAAGACCCTGATGGTGGGAAAGATTGAAGGCAGGAGGAGAAGGGGACGACAGAGGATGAGATGGTTAGATGCCATCCTGACCTGATGGACTTGAGTTTGAGCAAGCTCTGGGAAATGGTGAAGGACAGGGAAACCTGGTGTGCTGCAGTCTGCGGGGTCGCAGAGTCAGACACGACTGAGCTACTGAACAACAACAGGATCCCAAACCTTTTCCTTTGTCTTACTTCTCCATAGATTTATCATCTCATATTTTAATCACCCCTTGAGCCACTCATCACTGAGTATTCCCCTGTGTATGCATGTTGCATGCATAAACAGCATGGTTTTTCTTCTATTAATCTGTCATTTGTCAGTTTAATTTGCAGGCTCCAAGTACTGGGCCTAAGAGGACAGAGGAGAGAAGTTTTTTTTTCCTATCCAATAGTTCCTACATTTAAACCAGCCCTCATACCGGGGGAAAAAGTAGATAACTTTTTTTTTTATCAATATTGTTTTATTTCGCGTCTTAGTTGCCTCATGCAAGATCTTTCATTCCAGTGAAGGCCCAGTAATTGTAACACGTGGGCTTACTTGCCGTGCGGCATGTGGGATCTTCCTTCCCCAGCCAGGGATCAACCTCCATCCCCTGCATTGTGAGACAGATTCTTTTTTGTTTTTTTAACTTTATATTTTGCATTGGGGTATAGCCAATTAATAATGTTGTTATAGCATCAGGTGAGCAGTGAAGGAACTCAGCCGTACATAGACATGTATCCATTCTCCACCAAACTCCCCTCCCATCCAGGCTGCCACAGAACATTGAGCAGAGTTCCCTGTGCTATAGGTCCTTGTTGGTTATTCATTTTAAATATAGCAGTGTGTATCCATTTTAAATATAACATCTCAAATCCCCTAACTATCCCTTCCCCCTCATTCTTCCCTCTGGCAACCATAAGCATAAGATGGATTCTTAACCGCAGGACCACCAGAAACGTTTCTGAATATCTGAATAGTAACAGTGGAATTGTGACAGAGACTTAGGGGAAGAAGGCCATGTGAAAATGGAGGCAAAAATTAGAGTTATGTTAACATAAGCCAAGGAACACATGTGGTGGTCCCAATAAACTGGAAGAAACAAGGAAGTGTTCTATTCTAGAGCCTTCAGAGGAAGGATGACACCAGGGTCACCTTGATTTCAGATACGTAGCCTCCAGAAATGTGAGAGAAGGAATTGCTCTTATTGTAAGCCACTCAGTCAGTGGTACTTTGGTTGGGCACTCTAGAAAATTCACACCACCTCTGTACTAGAACATTATCTTTCTGAGAGGAGAAAACTATGTAGTGAGTGATGTCAGAGAATTCTAGGAGGAGAGGTAGGTTCTCAGGACTGGGGGAGAGTAGGATGTGTGTTTCTGGATCCTACTTGAAGTTTCTTCAAGGTACAGAAGCCAGTCACCCAATCTGGGAAAGGCTCATTCTCACCCTCTCCATACCATAGCAGTCACAAGCCACTGACTGTGATGAGACTAGATCATTGACGTGCTCAGCTCGCCCTGAGAACATAATCCATGACGGAGAGACCAGGCCAGGTGTGCTCCGCCCGGTGTATGTCAGTGTCTGGGGGCTGTGGTTGGGCTGGAGGACAGAGTGGAGGGTATTCAGGGCAGGCTCCGCTCACCAAGGGGCAGCTCCCCCAGGCCCACCCTGGGTTCTGTGGCCAGTTGTCTCCTGCCTGGAAGGGATGCCTGTCTTGACTCACCCTGTTAGTGTGGTGCTAGTCGCTCAGTTGTGTCTGAATCTTTCTAACCCCCTGGATTGTAACCCATCAGGCTCCTCTATCCGTGAAATTCTCCAGGCAAGAATACTGGAGTGGGTTGCCATTCCCTTCTCCAAGGGATCCACCCTAGCATGCATAATAAAGTAAAAAGGAGATATCATGACGCTAGAGACTGGTTAACACCCTGAATTAAGCAGGAATTGAACTCCAGCCATGGAAGTAGTTGAGTTCCAGAAAAACATCTACTTCTGCTTTATTGACTACACCAAAGCCTTTGACTGTGTGGATCACAAACTGTGGAAAATTCTTAAAGAGATGGGAATACCAGACCACCTGACCTGTCTCCTGAGAAATCTGAAGGCAAGTCAGGAAGCAACAGTTAGAACTGGACATGAAACAATAGGTTGGCTCCAGATCGGGAAAGGCTTACATCAAGACTATATATTGTCACCCTGTTTATTTACCTTATATGCAGAGTACATCATGCAAAATGCCAGGCTGGAAGAAACACAAGCTGGAATCAAGATTGCTGGGAGAAATATCAATAACCTCAGATATGCAGATGACACCACCCTTCTGGCAGAAGGTGAAGAAGAACTAAAGAGCCTCTTGATGAAAGTGAAAGAGGAGAATGTAAAAGTTGGCTTAAAACTCAGTATTCAAAAAGCTAAGATCATGGCATTCAGTCCCATCATTTCATGGCAAGTAGATGGGGGAAAAAGTGGGAACAGTGACATATTTTATTTTCTTGGGCTCCAAAATCACTGCAGATATTGACTGCAGCTATGAAATTAAAAGACACTTGCTCTTGGAAGAAAAGCTATGATCAACCTAGACAGCATATTAAAAAGCAGAGACATTACTTTGCTGACAGACATCCGTCTAGTTGAAGCTATGGTTCTTCCAGGGGTCATGTATGGATATGAGAGTTGGACCATAAACAAGGCTGAGCACCAAAAAATTGATGCTTTACAACTGTGGTGTTGGAGAAGACTCTTTTTTTTTTTTTTTTTAAAGACATTTATTTATTTTTTTGGCCACACTAAACGGCATGTGGGATCTTCACTCCCCAACCAGGGATGGAACCTGTGACCCCTGCCTTGGAAGCATGGAGTCTTAACTACTGGACCATCAGGGAAGTCCCTTTTTTTTTTTTTTTTTAAAGACATTTATTTATTTTTTTGGTGGAGAAGACTCTTGAGAGTCCTTTGGACTGCAAGGAGATCAAACCAGTCAATCCTAAAGGAAATTAGTCCTGAATATGCATTGGAAGGACTGATGCTGAAGCTGAAATTCCAATACTTTGGCCACCTGATGTGAAGAACTGACTCAGTGGAAAAGACCTTGATGCTGGGAAAGATTGAGGGCAGGAGGACAAGGGGACGACAGAGGATGGTGGTTGGATGGCATCACTGACTCAATGGACAAGAGTTTGAGCAAGCTCCAGGAATTGGTGATGGACAGGGAAGCCTGGCTGGCTGCAGTCCATGGGGTTGCAGAGTTGGACACGACTGAGAGATTGAACTGAACTGATGTCAGTGAAAGCACCAAATCCTAACCACTAGATGATCAGGGAACTCCCAAAGCCTTTTTTTTTTTTCTAATGGCGTTGATTGGCTCCTGTCAACTGGAAGGATATGATTGGCTTAAGAAGATACAGGTGCTTACATGTGACCAAGTTTCACGCTTGGCCTGCTCTCTCTTCCCTTCTTGGCTGGCCCCTCGTGTATGGTATTTCATTCTCTTTCCGTAGTAGGCTTCTTCTACTGTGAGAAAAATGTCTATCACTACTGCCAGGATTTCACAGCCCGGCCCAGCCCAGCAGTTCAAGTTCTAAAAGGAAGTCCGGAGTCTTTCTATTATTTCCTGGGAAGGTCTCTGATAGGACCTGCTTGGGGCATGTACCCACCCACATTGCCAGAGTGATTGGCAGTCTGAGTGTCTGGCGAAGGGCAGGAGGGCAGGATGAAAGCAGTCCTCTGGGGAGGGAGAGTTTTTTTGTTTGTTTATAATTTTATTTATTTGTTTATTTTTGGCTGTGCTAGGCCATCATTGCCATGCAGGCTTTTTTTTAGTTGTGGTGACCGGGGGCTGCTCTCTAGTTGTAGAGCGAGAGTTTCTCACTGCAGTGGCTTCTTTTGTTTCTCAGAGCCCCTCTGCAGGACGCAGGATCTTCCGGGGCCAGGGATCAAACCCCAGCTCCTGCATTGGCAGGCAGATCCTTTATCACTGAGCCACAAGGAAAGTCCAGTGGAAGGAGAGTTTTCAAACTTGTGGGTGGTTTCATGCACAGGGAAATCACACATAGAAAAAAAGTCTACGGACATGTACCAAACCACTTTATTTCTAGTGGAGTTACTGGTATGTTTGTTTGCTTCTTCACACCTTTTGGTATTTTCTCAAACATTCCACAAAGAATGGTACTAATCTGACAATAAGGGACTAAAGTGACAGAAACTAATTAGAAAAAGAAACTATGTTCCTGAGGAAGGGAAGTAGACTCTACACTCCCTCTCAAAATATGCCATTTTGGCATGTGGATTATTTTGAGCTGAAGGCAATCAAGACCCAGCAGAATGGAGAACAACTTTCACCTTTCCCTTAACTGCCTAAAAGAATTTAGATAGGGGCCCTGGCCCAGAAAGAGAGCTATTACCAAAGATAACTCTTTATCTGAAAGACTTACCAGCATGCTAGGGTAAACATCTGATTACCATCTTATCTTCCTGTGAATTACCCTCCTCCCCTTCAGAGCCCCAGTTCCCTCTCCCATTTCTGAGCTCAGGATGGCATAGGAGCCTCAATTGGCCTGACTACCTTTGGGTCTCACGTTCTTTTGGGGCTCCCATACATACGAATTTAGATATTTTTCTCCTGTTAATCAGTCTTACATTACTTCAAGTAGTAGACCAAACAAAGGACCTAGAAGGATAGATGGAAGACTTTTTCACCCTGAAACTGATGAAACCAGGAAATGTACAGTTTCCATTGGGGCATCTAGAATATGTGTCAAACCACGTGAAACACAGGAAAATATAAGTGTCACTTCCAGTCTATAATGTGACTAATTGTAATACATCAAAGACAGAGTCGTCCTGACACGATGGAAGTGGGGAGGCGGACACCCCTCAGAGAAGGGAAAGGTGGTTTTTTGAAGTTTTTTCCAGTGGAAAAACTTGCCAGGAACACCCTTGTGTTCAAGTCAGCCTGCTGCTCCAGGGAGAGTCGCAGTTCCAAGGGGCTTCATGTGACTGGATCTGCAGAGAAAGGTCCCTGGAGGGAAGAAGGGGTACCACCTGTGCCCTCCAGGGATCTGTGTGCTCCTTCCCCTCTTTGTTCTCCTTCCCTGCCTCCCAGCTCTCTCCAGAACCCTTGGCTTCCTCCCTGTATCTACTTCTTCTGGGGGTAGACAACCCTGATTCTCTAGCCAGGATAAATTCCAGCTGAAATCTGCAAGCTGGTGTGGGGAAGAAAGATAGTTTTCCTTCTACGCTTCTAGGTTTGGAGGTTGAGACCCCTCTTTAATAAAAGACAAATTAACAAGAGAAAAACATAGCTGTAATAACCTATATCCCTCCTATATGGGCCTCCCCAGTGGCTCAGTGGTAGAGAATCCACCTGCATTGTAGGAGGTGCAGGAGACTTAGGTTTGACCCCTGCATCGGGAAGATCCCCTGGAGTAGCATGGCAAACCTCTCCAGCACTCCTGCCTGTAGAATCCCATGGACAGAGAAGCGTGATGGACTACAGTCCATGGGGACACAAAGAGTCGGACACAACTGACTGAAGCGACTGAGCACACTCATGAATCCCTCCTTTACACACTGGAGATACCCAGGAAAACCAAACAGCTCCCTGAAATGGGCCAAGCCATCATCTTAAATACCATCTCCAACTAAAGACAAAAGGAAGGTGGGGGACTGGGGAGGCCTGTTATGGAAGGTAACCAAGAAAAGTATGGAATATTGTTGCGCAGACTTAAATCTGGCACCCTCTTCACTGATAAAAGTCCTTTTTTTCTTCCTGGTACAGAGAAGGAGATACCCTACAAATGGAGAGTTCCCCTTATAAATAAAAATACAAATACATATGTGAACTTCCAGTGTTTTTAGAGCTTCTCTTGTGCCTGTTGCTTTTCTTAAAAATGATCAGTTCATGCCAAGGACTCACATTTGGGGTGGTATGTTCTACTCCTCCTCAGTGCCATTTTTATTTTTGTATGTACTCAAGAAACTCAAAGGAAGCCAAAGTGCCTCCAGAGAGGTCCAAAGAGAGAGACCGGAATGAGCTGAGAGGAGAAGGGAGCAGCGGCTCAGCCGCGCAATGAAGATTGTTGCAGTGAAATGGAAAGTTCTCGGAGGGACCCTTAGCTTGAGTTTCCTGAGAAAGCAGAGCCTGAAATGAAAACTTCTCTGGAAGTGGTTTACATGAAAAGATCTCAGAGAGGAGGCAAGACCAAGAAATTAAGACAAAGAAGGAAGAAAACCCAAGTGTCACATTGCCGTTTCAACCAAAGTACTGGAGTGTCTTCCCTGTGTGTGGACTCAGTCATGTCCTTACCATCAGGCTCCTCTGTTCATGGGGTTCTCCGGGCAAGAATACTGGAGTGGGTTGCCATTTCCTTCTCCAAGGGATCTTCTCCACCCAGGAATCAAACCTGCATCTCCTGCATTGCAGGAGGATTCATTACTTGCTGAGCCATCAAGGAATTGTGTCTTCCCTGGACCTCCTGAAAAGAATAACCTGAGCCTCCCAGAATGGTTGTACTGAGAAACAAGAGTTGGGACTATTTATCTTTTGCTTCAGGCTTCTTAGTGGCCTCAAGTTTGGAGAAACCCCCAGGCAGGAAGCAATATCCCCCCCTCTAGGTGTGCACAGCAGGTAGCCACTGTCCTATGAATTGACTTGACACCCACCTGGGGTGGCCACAGCTGAAACCAGAAGTGACTGAAAGGGAAGGAAGCATTTGATATAGAGAGTTTTAAGAAGAAAAATCACAAGGCCCCATTTGTGTTTTTTAAAACTATCACGCTGGCTGCTACTTGGAGAATAGATTTGAGGACAGCCCCAGGGAAATGGAATCAGTGACGCTGTGGTCAAACACTGACTTCCCAACACAATCTGCTGATGAGACAGAGCTGGGTTTATTGCTTTCTGTGGGGAAGCAGAATGGGATCTGGGCCGTGTCTTGGGAAGGAAAAAGCAAGGTCGAATTTAATGGAGAATTTGGATTGCGGCTTAAGATACGTCTTTCAAGCGTGGAATCTCGATTAGAATCATGATATAGTCACTTAGGATTGTTGAAAAATAGCGAAGTGAGAATTTTAAAGCAAGGGGTTCATAGGATTTGGGGGTATAAAATGTCTGATATTTTATTTTATTATTTGTTTATTTTTGGCTGTACAGAGTCTCTGTTTCTGTGTGAGCTTTATCTCTAGTCGCAGTAAGTGGGGGCAACTCTCTATTTCCTGGGGGAGAGGGGGTTCTAGTTGCCCTGGCATCTCTTGTTGCAGAGCACGGGCTCTAGGGCACATGGGCTTCAGTAATTGTGGCTCTAGAGCACAGGCTCAGTAGTCGTGCTCCATGGCAGGTGGGATCTTCCTAGATCAGAGCTCAAACCCATTTCTCCTGCATTAGCAAGCAGTTTCTTAACCACTAAGCTACCAGGGAAGCCCTGTTGATGTCTTATAGCCAAAATTCAATGGATCTTCCAGGAGGTTGCTGTAAGGAACAATCAAACTCTTTGCCTGGGGTAAATATCTCCTGGAAAAGTAAAGCCATGCTAATGAAGACAAAGGAATAGTAAATTGATAATAAGATGGACAATTCTGGGAGAGGAAGGTTCTTTCAGTTCTTTGAGTCCTGGCTCTGAGTGGAGGGTAAATGGCTTCCCTTCCTTGTGTTTTATTCTAAAGAGGGAGCCCTGAGAATGGAGAGGAGTCACTGAATTCACAGCATATTTAAGAGGCAGAAATCTCCTTAAGACACTGCAGTGAAGGTGCTAAGTAAGTTTGGGCTAGAGGCATAAGTTTGGATATCAGTTCAGTCACTCAGTCATGTCTGACTCTTTGCCACCCTATGGACTGCAGCACATCAGGCTTCCCTGTCCATCACCAACTCCCAGAGCTTGCTCAAACTCAAGTCCATCGAGTCGGTGATGCCATCCAACCATCTTATCCTCTATCACCCCCTTCTCCTCCTGCCTTCAATCTTTTCCAGTATCAGGATCTTTTTCAATGAGTCTGCTCTTCGCATCAGGTGGCCAAAGTATTGGAGCTTCAGCTTCAACATCAGTCCTTCCAATGAATATTCAGGACTAATTTCCTTTAGGATGGACTGGTTTGATCTCCTTGCAGTCCAAGGGACTCTCAAGAGTCTTCTTCAACACCACAGTTCAAAAGCATCAATTCTTTGGCGCTCAGCATGCAATTATTACTTAAAGCTAAGGGAGGGCTGAAAGTCACCTAGTGAGGGCTGCCTTCTCCCAGAGTGTGTATGTCATTAGAAAGATAAAAGAAAACAGTCCAAGGACGAAAATCTGGGGTGTTTCTAAGATTCAGAGGCACAGTAGTAGGTATCAATTCTAAATGCATTTACTTGATGGCAAATAACAGAAAACTCTAGTTGACTGTGTATCTTAAGTGTGGGTGTATTCTTGTCACATAACGTGAAGACTGGAGCTGGACAGCCCAAGAATGAGGCAGCTGCTCCATTTATACTTTAGGGACCTAAGTTCTTTAATGGTCCCCCTTCAGAACGTAGATTTTTGTCCTCAAGCTTGTGGCTTTGTGGTCACAAGATGGCAGTTGTGTGTTTGGGCACACAACCACCAGGCAGATACTAAGCAAGAGGGGCCCAGGGCAAGCCCACCCCTTTGAGTCAAGAAATGAAAACTGTCCAGGAAACCTTTACTCAACCAGCTTCTTCACCGTCCAGAGTGCATATCCTCCCAACTCCAAGTGAGTCCAGAAAAGGAAGTCTTTATAGCTGGGCACTGTGCTGACCTGAACAACACTGGTGGTGTATTCATCAGGAGGAAAGAAGGATCAAGTACTGTGTAAACAGCTGGTACTATGTGCCACCAGCAGATAATAAGAACCCAGGGGCTTCCCTGGCAGCTCAGTGGTTAAGAATCTGCCTGCCAATGCAGGAGACACTGGTTCGATCCCAGGTTGGGATGATCCCCTGAAGAAGGAGATGGAAATCCACTCTAGTATTCTTGCCTGGGAAATCCCATGGACAGAGGAGCCTGGCAGGCTACAGTCTGTGAGGTTGAAGAGAGTCGAAGATGACTGAGTGACTAAACAACAGCAACAAGATACTTCAGAGAGGAGCTAAAGCAGAGAATATGGGCAAAGGCCTGTCCCCCAAAGGCCCCACAAAGTCCTGCTCAGTTACAATTTGGCCTTGAAAGGGGTAGTTGGGAGGAGAAACGTGTAAAAAGGGAAGGATATGTTAAGATGGAAAATATTGCCATCTATCTCACTAAAGGGCCTTGAAGAAACAGCAGATATTAAATAGTTTTAAAATATTAAGTTTCAGGGCCTCCTAAGCCCATTTCTTCCCAAAACCATACAGCATGGTACACAGAATAGGCTTTGGAGGCAGAAAAAGTTAGGTTTGAAACCTAATTCTGCCTAGCTGTGTGATCTTAAGCCAGGTGCTTAACCTCTCTGAATCTGTTTGCTCCTATGTAGAAAGGAACAATTATGGCTCGAAAGCCGGGAAAGGATGTAGTGGTTGTGTTAGTTGCTCTGTCGTGTCTGACTCCTTGCAACCTCATGGACTGTAGCCCCCCAGGCTCCTCTGTCCATGGGCTCCTCCAGGCAAGAATACTGGAGTGGGTTGTCATTCCCTTCTTCATAGGATCTTCCCAACCCAGGGATTGAACCTGGGTCTCCTGCATTGCGGGCATATTCTTTCCTGTCTGAGCTACAGGGAAGTGAAAGGATAGAAGCCTGCAAAGTATACATCACAGTGCCTCACACAGAGTAAATCATGAATAAGTGGCACTCATATTCTTCTTGAAGGCCAGATCCAGCATTTATATATCAAGGGGCTAAATGAAATTCCCATGAGACGGAAATAACAGACACTTAATAACGTTTTGTAATTTCCTTTGAGCCAAAGCACAGGAAGACAACCAGGCCCCATAAAGCCACACTCCTTAATGCATACAACCCAACTCACTCCTTTATGTTTCCCCATTTGTAACTCAGCAGAAAATCATGTACCTGCTTGTCTCTCTGAGGCTCAAAGTATAGCCAGAGGGCTGAGCAGCAGCTGAGCATCTGCCTCCTCCTTGAAATTCAGGGTCAGCAGGAGGACAGACCCGCAAGAACATTTGCAAAGGGAGAGGGTTCTTTGCAAGGCAGATGGAAGAACAAATACTAAGCAAGAAGACACGTGGATGCATACGGATGAAAAAGTATGACAACTCTCAACGTGAGGGCTACTATTATGACTTTATCATCATTAGGATGCTGTTTACCTTAGCTCTTTGTGAGAAGCTGCATGTGGGGAAAGGGGTGGGTCCCAGAAGGAAATTCGGAAGGCATTTGTAGAGTGGAATGAAGGATTCTAATGTCTCTCTCCTGCACACCACCCAGAATGACTCTCGGGGCTCTGATAGAATTACTGAGGATTGATGAAGATGCTTTGGTTTCTGGGGCTTCTGGCAGGAAACAGGGCCCACTGTACTGTCTTTCCCTCCTCCCAAAAGCCCCAAGAGCCCAAACACTGGAGTCCAGCAGTTCAGTTCAGTTCAGTCGGTCAGTCGTATCCAGCTCTTTGCAACCCCACGAACTGCAGCATGCCAGGCTTCCCTGTCCATCACCAACTCCCAGAGCTTGCTCAAACTCATGTCCATTGAGTCGGTGATGCCATCCAACCATCTCATCCTCTGTCGTCCCCTTCTCCTCCTGCTTTCAATCGTTCCTAGCACTGGAATCTTTTCCAATGAGTCAGATCTTCACATCAGGTGGCCAAAGTATTGGAGCTTCAGCTTCAGCATGAGTCCTTCCAATGAATACTCAGGACTCATTTCCTTTAGGATTGACTGATTTGATCTCCTTGCAGCCTAAGGGACTCACAGGAGTCTTCTCCAACGCCACAGCTCAAAAGCATCAATTCTTAGGTGCTCAGCTTTCTTTATAGTACAACTCTTACATCCATACATGACTACTGGAAAAACTATAACCTTGACTAGATGGACCTTTGTTGACAAAGTAATGTCTCTGCTTTTTAATATGCTGTGTAGGCTAGTCATAGCTTTTCTTCCAAGGAGCAATCGTCTTTTAATTCCATGGCTGAAGTCACCATCTGCAGTGATTTTGGAACCCAAGAAAATAAAGTCTCTCATTGTTTCCATTGTTTCTCCATCTATTTGCTGTAGAGTGATGGGACCAGATGCCATGATCTTAGTTTTCTGAATGTTGAGTTTTAAGCCAGCTTTTTCACTCTCCTCTTTCACTTTCATCAAGAGGCTCTTTAGCTCCTCTTTATTTTCTACCATAAGGGTAGTGTCATCTGCATATCTGAGGTTATTGATATTTCTCCCGGCAATCTTGATGTCAAATTGTGCTTCACCATCCCGGCATTTCTCATGGTGTACTCTGCATATAAATTAAATCAGCAGGATGACAACTTAGAGCCTTGACATACTCCTTTCCCAATCTGGAACCAGTCTGTTCTTCCATGTCCAGTTCTAACTGTTGCTTCTTGACCTGCATACAGATTTCTCAGGAGGCAAGTAAGGTGGTCTGGTATTTCCATCTCTTGAAGAATTTTCCACAGTTTCTTGTGATCCACAGAGTCAAAGCCTTTGGCGTAATCAAGAAAGCAGAAGTAGATATTTTTCTGAACTCTCTTGCTTTTTCTATGATCCAACAGATGTTGGCAATTTGATCTCTGGCTCCTCTGCCTTTTCTAAATCCAGCTAGAACATCTGGAAGTTCACGGTTCATGAACTGTTGAAGCCTGGCTTGGAGAATTTTGAACATTACTTTGCTAGCATGTGAAATGAATGCAATCGTGCAGTAGTTTGAACGTTCTTTGGCACTGCCCTTCTCTGTGATTGGGTTGAAAACTGACCTCTTCCAGTCCTGTGGCCACTGCTGAGTTTTCCAGACTTGCTGGCATATTGAGTGTAGCACTTTCACAGCATCATCTTTTAGGATTTGAAATAGCTCAACTGGAATTCCATCACCTCCACTAGCTTTGTTTGTAGTGATGCTTCCTAAAGCCCATAGTTGAAGGAAACTGGTAGGCTACAGTTCCTGGGGTCGCAAAGAGTCGGACACGACTGAGCAACTTCACTTTCACTTCCTAAGGCCCACTTGACTTCACATTCCAGGATGTCTGGCTCTAGGTGAGTGATCACACCATTGTGGTTATCTGGGTCATGAAGATCTTTTTTGTATAGTCCTTCTGTGTATTCTTGCCACTTCTTTTTAGTATCTTCTACTTCTATTAGGTCCATGCCGTTTCTGTCCTTTATTGTACCCATCTTTGCATGAAATGTTCCCTTGGGATCTCTGATTTTCTTGAAGAGATCTTTAATCTTTCCCATTCCATTGTTTTCCACTATTTCTTTGTACTGATCACTGAGGAAGGCTTTCTTATCTCTTCCTGCTCTTCTTTGGAACTCTGCATTCAGATGGGAATATCTTTCCTTTTCTCCTTTGCTTTTCACTTCTCTTCTTTTCACAGCTATTTGTAAGGCCTCCTTAGACAGCTGTTTTGCTTTATTGCATTTCCTTTTCTTGGGGATGGTCTTGATCCCTGCCCCCTGTACAATGTCACAAACCTCTGTCGGTAGTTCTTCAGGCACTCTGTCTATCAGATCTAATCCCTTGAATCTGTTTGTCACTTCCACTGTATAATCATAAGGGATTTGATTTAGATCATTCCTGAATGGTCTAGCTATATTCCCTACTTTCTTCAATTTAAGCCTGAATTCAGCAATAAGGAATTCATGATCTGAGCCACAGTCAGCTCCCAGTCTTGTTTTTGCTGACTGTAAAGAGCTTCTCCATCTTTGGCTGCAAAGAATATAATCAATCTGATTTCTGTATTGACCATCTGGTGATGTCCATGTGTAGAGTCTTCTCTTGTGTGTAGTCCCACAGTCTAGGTTCAAATCCTGGCTCCACCCCTTAGTAACCAGGCACCTTCAGTTAACTTTCTTTTTTGTTTTTGTTGGTATCCCTGGGTGGGCTCAAACCACCTAGGGCAAGTTTCTTAACCTTTCTGAATCTTAGTGTCTTTAACAGTAAACGCAGTAAAGTAAAACCAACATCAGTTTCATTATGAAGACTAGAGGAAGCCTCCTAGACAGAGGGCCTGGTTCAGTGTCCAGCACGTAATTGGTGCTCAGACATTTCTTGCCCTTGGGCCCTTTTCCCCCAGTGTATGCTGTCTGCTCCCCTTCCTGACACAAATGTTGTTGTTGTTTAGTCGCTAAGTCCTGTCCAACCCTTTTGTGACCCTGTGGACTATAGCCCACCAGGCTCCTCTGTCCATGAGATTTCCCAGGCAAGAGTACTGGAGTGGGTTGCCATTTCCTTCCCCAGGGGATCCTCCGGACCCAGGAATTGAAACCAGATCTCTTGCATTGGCAGGCGGATTCTTTACCACTGAGCCACCTGGAAAGCCTGATACATATGTGCCCCACGCATATGGCCTTAGGGATGGGGTGCCCAGTAGTGAGGTTTCTTCTGCTCTCTGGGAAGAAGATGCTGGAATGGGGTTTTGCAGGGAACCTGTGAAAGAAAAGAGGCAGGAGGGGGACTGGGCAGCAGGAATCGTTAGACCAGAATGAAGACATGATGAAGCCTGTGCCAAGGGAGCTGTAGGGCAGAGAACGTCCGCTGGAGGAGTCCCCAGTGGGGCAGAAATAGCCCAGCCCTGGTAGCACACCAGACTCTGTCAATGACCAGGGACTTCCCAGAGAAGCTGGCCGCCAGCTGAGATGAGTCCTGAGGGATACAGCGAGGGACCCTCGCCCTGCAGACCATCCTTCCTAAAAGGCGCATCTCTGGTCTGCCATGCCTCTGAAAACAAAACTTGTTTTTAACAAACAAATAGAAAATTCATTGAAAAAAAAAATTAGAAAATCGCTTCTTGGCCTTTTGGCTAAGATGAAATGTAAAAAACACTAAGAAAAAGACATTGGAGGATTTCCTAGCATTCCCAGTGCTGGATCACTGATTGCAGCTGACAGAGAAGGCAGGAAGGGGGAAGAAGAAAGGAAGATGGAGGAGACAAAGCAGGGTGAGAACAGTAAAATAGGAGGGGTGGGGAGAGGAGCCACAGTAACCAGGCTTCTCTGATTCCCAGACTTTAAGAAGGAGACCCAATCTGGGCTCAGGGGAGCAATGAATGCTAAAGACTTGCATGACTCTCTGTCTCCCAAAAGCGGATGAACTGTCACCATGTACATCCTCACCATTGCTGGATTGGGTATGGGAGAGTCTGGGAAAGCAGGGACTCCTTGGCAAAGAAAGCCATCTTACTGAGAAGGAAGGAAAGAGACAAGAGACGGGGCTGGGAGAAATCCACACATCCTTTACCCTCTAATCTCATTTGAACCTCCAGTAAGGAAACTATTGGGGCATCCCTGGTGGCTCAGGTGGTCAAGAATTTGCCTGCGATGCAGGAGACCTAGGTTCTCAGCTGAGGTTCTGTTGCAATAGAAAGAGAACAAGCAAGCCAAAAGCCCTGGGTGCTAATTCAACTCTGGGTCAAGGAATAGTGCTCTGAGCTGGTCTCAGTAAATCTTATCAACCTTGTTTTTTCCCCCTTTATCTTTGAATTGACATGAAATCAAACACATGAAATGATCTCTAAGGTTCCTTCCAGCGATGCAATCCTGGGAGTTATTATCAAGGGGGAATAACCCCCAGATAATTCCAGGAGTCAGGACTCAGTACATAGCCCAAGGCACTTGGACACATATCGTTTTCTAAGGAGAAAAAAAGGCAAATATCACAGCAAAGTATTGCATCAATGCAGGATGTTAATAGAGAATCAGAACAGGCTGAGTTTGTTTTCTCATGATCATGAATAAGGCCTTTTCCCGCGCTAGAGACCAATCTGACAGTTGTCTTTTTGAGAGCCATGCCTCTCTCCCTTAGAAGAACACACTCATTTCCCCCTTCATAAAGGGAAAACCTCACACACCCAAACCTGAAATCCTTCCAGTTTAGATGTGTTCTGGACCCGTGGAGGCTTTTATTCCCTCTTTCATGAAATGAATCATGATTAATAGTAGCCAGAGGGTGAGGAATTACAGTCATGACTTATTACTGAAGATGCCTCTTCACCCCAGCCAATGACGAAGCATTTCATCAACTGGAAACAAGCACCCGCCCCAGAATTTCACTCTCACATCCCCAGACAAGGGTGGCTACTAGGTGTTTGGGAGAGCAGGGGAAGCAGAGTCCAGTTACTCAACCGTGTCGGTCCTTCCACCTCCTACTTAAATCGTGATTCAGCTCTCAGCTCCCCGAAACCATTCTCTTTTCTCTTTCTCTCTCTCTCTCTTCTTTTGAGGAAGAGAAAATCCAAAAGTTAGTTGTGTGAATCAAAATTTCTCAGATTAAAACCAGAATGGATAAAATAAACACTTATTTTCAACTAAGTTATTTCCCCTTCTGGGTGTTTACCCAATCGAATAATCAATAAAAGCCATTTATAGAGAGGTGGATGGAGGGAAGCTGAGTGGCTGATTCTTTTCATCTTGGTTTCACTGCCTTGCATACTTCTTAGGTAGTAAACCAGTAAGTCATCTACATGCAAGGGGGTGCAGGAAAATTAAGTACAAGAGAGAAAAAAAGAAAAAGGATTGAATCAGCATTCCGGACAGGTTATCTCTCCAGCCCCAACTCTTCCTTCTGGTTTGAGAACTACTGTTGTCACCACAAGTGCAAATGAGGCTCATTCATTCAGGAGAGCCTGGTTGAGCCTGACCTCTTTACTAACTGGAAGCAGCGGATTGTTAAATTTAATAAGCATATGCACATTTGTTCTAGGAACAAATAGCTTTGGGGTACAATGTAAGATGACCTACAATGAAAATAAAATACTAAGTGCTTAACATTTTACCATGAAGAGCTGTCTAATGTCAAATTGTGTGGGATTGGATGTCATCATTTTGTCCAGCTTCAAATATGTTCTATTGTTGATTTCAGCATCCCCACCCCCATCATCCCCACCAGGCACCATTACCCAGCCCCCCTCGATAGATCTTCCCAGTGCTTTTAAATGACTCTGAACCCACACAGAGACAAAAGGAAGTCCGTTTTAGATTCACAGAACTGCCCCTTCCTCTCTTTAATTACAGTATATCCAAATGGTAAATGATTTTATTTGCATTTGAAGGAAAAATTCAAAGATTTGGGGCTGGGAAGGGGAAATTCTTAAAAGCTTTCCCTAAATATTCTGACAGTATTTCCCAAGAGCAGAGGAAGTCTCCAAGATTAGCAAAGGTAACGTTAAACACAACAAAATAAAATAAATGACAAAAAAAATTCCACGATCAGCAGGACATAATGAGAAAAAAAAAGGGGAGGGAAGACTATCCCAAATTGTCTTTCTCCTCGCCTTCTTTTGTTAGGCTTTCTCCAGGTACTGGAGGACACAGGACTGTGGTGGGCTGCAGCCCCGGGGAGCCACAAGATGACAACTCAACTACAGCAACTCCTTTTGGCCCATAGGTAGAGCCTCTGGGGCGTCTTTCAGAAAACAATGGTTATTCTCTAAATTCTAAGCTATTTCTCTCATCCTAAAGGCTCCTAATGACACATAGTGCACCTCCCTCCCTGTCCCATCCTCAGGCACTTTCTTTTAGTCCTGCTGTATTTTTAATTCTCCCTAGAACTTTCCAAGGTGTGTCCTCTGTAACTTGTCTACTGCTAGTGGGTATCACATTTGTACCTCTTGCTTTTCCTCCAACATTCAGGTGAAAGTGAGGGGTATGTCAAACTCGAGAAAGGTTAAACAAAACAAAAAACCTTTGGGTGCTATAAAATGGGGCTCCAGAGTGGCAGACAAGGTAGTCTGCCTTACCTCTCTGTTCAATTCAAAGGGTATCCATTTAACCAGAGAGCTCAGCGCTGGAGCCTGGATTGGCGTCTTGGATCATTTCTTTCTCTTATTTATTGGTTAATTTAAATTTTTTTTCTTAATTGGCCTAGGCACCTACAATCTGCCAGGCACAAGGCACCTTGTGCCATTCTGCTGAAGGAGACCAACAGTATATATATATATAGCTGTAATGAAGAACATCTTACACAAAGTAATGTATGAGAATTGGGGTAGAGGTCAGAGATGGTCCTGCCAAGAAAGTGACTTTTATGCTAAGACCTGTGGGAAAGTCTCAGGTGGGGGGAATCCGAACAGTCCTTCCTAGGAAGGTGAAAATGCAGGAGCTCAGGGCTTACAGACCGAAGTGAGCAGAAACAAGGTGTTTGCTGGTTGGTTAGCAAGGTCTTTGGGCTAAGATCAAGTACAGTACAGTATGGGGGCTTCCCGGGTGCCACAGTGATAAAAAATACACCTGCCAATGCAGGAGACACGAAAGACAAGGGTTCTATCCCTGGGTTGAGAAGAGCCCCTGGAGTAGGACATTTCCTACTCCATTATTCTTGCCTGAAAAACTCCATGGACAGAGGAGCCTGGTGGGGTACAGTCCATGGACTTGCAAAGAATTAAACACCACTGAGCGACTGAGCACATAAAGCAAGGTACTTTCCTCATAGGGAGCAAAGGGGAGTCTTGCAGCCAGTGATATGACTTGTGCTGAGCAGACAGGTGTTCTCTGGTAGACCCAAGGATTCCTCTTCTGAGAAAGACAAGCCTAGAACCTTAGTGAAGTGTGATTTGCTGATTCGGGGCTGGGCATGAGCGATTCCATCTCCGGCCCAGTTTGGTTACTCTAACAAGTGCTGTGGGAATTCATTTTTATTTAGATGAATTACATCATCTGACTTACATTTTTCAAAGACTTCTTTAGGAATTCCCTGGTGGTCTAGTGGTTAGAGTTTGGCACTTTCACAGCCATGGCCTGGGTTCAATCCCTGGCTGGGCCAAAAAAAAATAAAAGACTACTTTGACCATCATTTGAAGAATAGAGTCAAGGGAATAAATACCAACTTGGAAACCAGCAACCCAGGTAAAAGGTCAATTAACTAGGTTATTAGCAATTGAAAGGAGTGAACAGGCTCTGATTCAGGGAATATCCTGGTGGTAGAGACAACAGGCTCTGATGAGATTGGCTGCTGGGATATTCAGAGCAAAGAAGAATCAAAGATGGATCATAGGTTAATGTTTTGAGCAACTGGGTAAAAGATGGAGACATTTGCTGAGATGGAGGCGAGGGGACGAAAAGTTTCTATGCTAGGTTTTCTCGTTTGAAAAAAGGAGACAATAATATCAACCTCATAAACTTGAGGATTCATTGAAAGAAAAAGCCAGGCACACAGTATGTGCTCAATTAATGTAGTTGTCGTTGTTCTGTGGCAAGCATTGTGCCGGAAACTGGTTTTCGAAGGTAGATATCTGCTGTCATGAAGCTTAGAGTTCAATAAAAGATGTTAAATGTTTGGAGAATGGAGCAGTGAGAGCAGTCAATTTATTCTGGATGGTTCCTGGAGAAGGTACAGAAAAACATTAATTTTTAAAAATGTTTTATTTATTTATTTGGCTGTGCTGAATCTTTATTTGCAGCAATCGGGATCTAGCTTCCTGATCAGCCATGGAACCTGGGCCCCCTGCATTGGGGGCTTGGAATCTTAGCCACTGGACCACCAGGGAAGTCCCCAGAAAAACATTTTTGATACACAAGAGGAGGCCAAATTGCAGAATCTAAGACCAAGCAAAGCATCTTCTGCATTTACAATAAATGATGGGAGCCAATACAGGTTTTGTGGGGGATAATAACCAAACATGTGCTGAGACTGTATTTAACACTGTGACCTGATTTACAGCGTTTGCAAATTTCTGTGCTGTTAATATTCTTATCATGGACAGTTTCAGTCTATCAATATGACGTCAACCACCTCACAAGGTCCTTCCCTGGTGTTCAGTGGTTAAGAATTTGGACTGTGAGTGCAAGGGGCATGGGTTTGAGCCCTGGTCAGGGCAAGGACAGCCCACATGCTGCACAGTGAGGGGAGCGGGGTGGGGAGGCTGTTCACAAAATTCCGGAAAATTTAGCAACTGACTCTTGTAAAGCAGTATGAGCAGGTTCTAGTGTGCTCTAGCAGCATCTAGTGTGCTCAGTAAAGAAGGGAATGATGACCTTTTAGGAAGACAAATCTAGTCTTAAGTGCGCTTCTTTGATGAGAAATAAAGATTGGAGGAAGAAGCTCGTTTATTTACTCATAATCAATAATTCTGGAGTACCTCCTGTATGTAGGAGAATATGCTGTGTACTAAGAATACCTTTATTTAACCATTCGGTAAACAGACAAGACGCCCTAAAGCTGAATAAACCAGCTTAAGAAAGAAAATCCCAGGAACATTGAATATAGACAGGATATTAGCTGATGTTAAAACATTATTGCTGATTTTGGTACATATGAAATGGTATGATGGTTATGTTCTAAATGGAGCAATAAAGTTACCTTATATACTATATATATATATATATTTATATATATATTTTATATATATAAAAAGGTACCTTATATACTATATATATATAAGTTATTTATATATATGAGGTATTTATAGGTAAAATGGAGCAATGTCTGGGATTTATTTTTGAATGCTCTAGGTAAAAAGAAAAAAGGAATATGGGACTTCCCTGATGGTCCAATGGTTAAGATTCCATGCTCCCAATGCAAGGGGCTCAGGTTTGATTCCTGGTTGGGGAACTCAGACTGTGTGGAGCAGTGAAAAAAAAGTATAGTAGTAGATTGTACAACACAGGAACTATAGCCAATATTTTAGACTAACTATAAATGGAATATGATCTTTAAAATTTGTGATTCATGGGAGTCCCCTAATGGCCTAGTGGTTAGGATGCCCTAACCACTGCCCTGGCCCAGGTTCAATCCCTGATCAAGGAAGTGAGATCCTGCAAGCTGCACAGTGTAGCCAAAAAGAAAAAAAAATTGTGAATCATTATCTACACACCTGAAACCTATATTTTATTGTACACAAGGCCCATAATGTATTCTCATGGGATCAAAGACTTCCAGGAAGAAGTGATGATCCCTAGAAGGAAGCTGAGGGATGACAACCATGTAGGACTGCGGAAAATGTGAGGGATATAGTCTATGTGTGCAGAAGTCTAGAGTGGAAGACAAAATGGAATGGGGAGAGATGAGGTTGAAGGTGTAGGGGCTGGGTCAGAACCATCTTAAGGGAAGTTGATTCTACTAGTAGGATATGTTTCAGTCATCATTGCTGTGTAACAAGCCACACCAAAACTTTGTGGCTTAAAAAGCTTTAAACAATAGTAACCATTTATCTCGGCATTCCTGGTGGCTCAGATGATAAAAAATCTGCCTACAAGGCAGGAGACACGGGTTCAATCCCTGGGTTTGGAAGACCCCCTGTAGAAGGAAATGGCAACCCATTCCAGTATTCTTGCCTGGAGAATTCCATGGACAGGGGAACCTGGTGGGCTACAGTCCATGGGATCACAAAGAGTCTGACATGACTGAGCAGCTAACACAATCTAATTTATTCATGATTCTGCAAATGGAGCTCTTCTTTACTCCCTGGGGTGGCTGTGGTGGTTTACTGGAACCGGAGAATCTGAGATTCCCAGGGTTCAGAATGTAGGTATGGCCTCATTCATTCCGCTGGGCTACAGCCCACAAGGGCCTGGCTGATCCTCTGTCTCTCCAGCTGGTCCGTTATCATCTGGTTATCTGGCCCAGATTTCTTTCTATGGCAGCTGACTCCCAAGTGAGGAAAAACAGAAGCTAAGCTCTTAACTTCTGGGTTTAGAAGTCCCAGAATGTCATTTCCATGACTTGACATTCTGTCAGTAGAAGCAAGTCATAAGACCCAGACTCAAGACAAGGAGAAAGAGATTCCACATTTTCATGGGAAGCACACGTATAGGGATGGGAGGAATTGTTGGCAGCCACCCCGCAGATGGTCCCCCACAGGACAGAACCAGATTTGGGTTGTGGGAAGACCAGACTCTCTTCAATGGATGGTAGCTGGGCAGTGTGTGGGCAGAAAGGCCAGTTTGGAGGGAATTTCCATGGAACAGGCAAGAGTTGAAGGTCTAGGTTAACGATGAGGATGGAGAGATATGGATGAGTTTGAAGGATGCTTTATAAGAGGAAGAGGCAGGTGACTGATTGGCAGCTGGGGCCAGGAGAAAGATAGAGATTGGAGTCAAGAGTGACACCAGGGTTTCTCCTTGGTTTTACAGCAGCTGGCCCAAGTTCCTTGACATCCCAACTTAAGAAAGTTATTCTGTATTTTTTTTTATTAATTAACTTTATTTTTTTTCATTAATTAATTTTTGACTGCTCTGGGTCTTCGGTTGCTGTATTTGGGCTTTCTCTAGTTGCAGTGAGGGGGGGCTACCATAGTTGCAGCTCACAGGCTTTTCATTGCAGCGGCTTCTCTTGTGGAACATGGGCTCTAGGGCACGCAGGTTTCAGTAGTTGAGGCATATGGGCTCATTTGCCCTGTGGCATCTTCCCGGACCCAGGATCGAACCAGTGTCCCTTGCTTTGCAAATCAGATTCTTAACCACTAGACCACCAGGGAAGCCCAAGAAAGTTATTTTTATTCCCAAAGGAATTTTATCTTTCAAAAGTGCTTTGGTCCTGCTAAGGAAGTCACACAGGTAGGGTTAGCCTGACTCCACAAAATCAAGGTAAACATATTGTAGTTAAAGAGGTCCAGTAGGATTGCTCAGCATACGGGCAAGCGTCAAAGAAGCAATGTGGCTAGTGGCTTGAAAGAATCTATAGGAGAGAGAGTGGGGTCAGCTGTCCCTACTGCAACCTGCTTCTTCTCTTTCCTCTGTGGAGAAGAGTCAGGGTCAAGCTATCTATATCTCCTTGACCCCACCCTGTGGGGCTTTCTCCACTTCAGTGAACAGGAGAGTCAGGTTGCCCTATTTTCTCTCTGACAGGTAGCACCAGATACCAGCCAGAGCAGAACATGAAAATACCTGAGGTCAGTGAGTGTCTGTGGAGACCTTAGTTGCTGTTCCCAGAGAGCCAGAATCAGTTTAGAATGCTTTTCAACATAAAGAATCCTCCTGCAGTGCAAGAGACACGAGTTCCATCCCTGGGTCGGGAAGATCCCCGGAGAAGGAAATGGCAACCCACTCCAGTATTTTTGCCTGGAGGATTGCATGGACAGAAAAGCCTGGCAGGCTACAGTCCAGGCAGTTCAGTCTTTCAGTTGTGTCTGACTCTTTGCGACCCCATGGACTGCAGCATGCCAGGCTTCCCTGTCCATCACCAACTTCTAGAGCTTGCTCAAACTCATGTCCATTGAATCGGTGATGCCATCCAACCACCTCATCCTCTGTCACCCCCTTCTCCTCCTGCCTTCAATCTTTCCCAGCATCAGGGTCTTTTTTAATGAGTCAGTTATTTGCATCAGGTAGCCATAGTATTGGAGTTTCAGCTTCAACATCAGTCCTTCCAATGAACACCCAGGACTGATCTCCTTTAGGATGGACTGGTTGGACCTCCTTGCAGTCCAAGGGACTCTCAAGAGTCTTCTCCAACACCACAGTTCAAAAACATCAATTCTTAGGTGCTCAGCTTTCTTTATAGCCCAACTCTCACATTCATACATAACTACTGGAAAAACTATAGCTTTGACTGGACAGACCTTTGTTGGCAATGTCTCTGCTTTTTAATATGCTGTCTAGGTTGGTCATAGCTTTTCTTCCAAGGAGCAAACGTCTTTTAATTTCATGGCTGCAGTCACCATTTTGCATGACGTGATGGGACCGGATGCCATGATCTTAGTTTTTTGAATGTTAAGTTTTAAGCCAACTTTTTCACTCTCCTCTTTCACTTTCATCAAGAGGCTCTTTAGTTGTTCTTTGCTTTCTGCCATAAGGGTGGTGTCTTCTGGGTATCTGAGGTTGATATTTCTCCTGGCAATCTTGATTCCAGGGTTACAGTCCATGGGGCTGCAAAAGAGTTGGACAGGACTGAGCACGTACACACTAGGAAGTTGGCCTGGGATGACAGACCCATGCCTCTCCTCTGACAGCTTCATTGAAAAGTCCTGATTCTTTGAATAAGGACTCCTGAGAAAAACAAAAGTCAACCAGGTGAGAGGCCCAAGCCTCCCTTCCTCCGTGGCTGGAATGACAAGACAGAAGCTGAACTTCGTCCCTCCGTGCACCTCCTCACCTTGGCACCTGGCGCTGAAAATGTGGAACCACTGGGTTGTTCATTGATCCCTTTGGACCTTGGGTCATTTTAGGTTGTATAAATAGATTCACCTCAGTCTTGCGCAAAATACAAAACTGGGCTCTTTCCCCCCACCCCGCCAAGCTGTGAAACTAGGTTTTAAGGGAAGAAGAAACAACTATTGAAACCAAACAAAGCAGCTCAAGAGAACAAACAACGTGTCCAAAACTGAAATAATCATCTTTCCCCCACCCCCGGTTTCCTCTCCAAAAACCGGTTTCCCCTCTGAACTTCCCTATTTCTCTCAACAATAACAGCATCCTCTGTTCCGCCCAGGCTCAAAAGACTGTATATTTTATTTTGTTGTTGTTCTTCTTCATATTTATTTATTTATCTTTGGTTGAGCTGAGTCTTCAGAGCTGCTCTCAGACTTTCTCTGGTTGTGGTACATGGGCTTCTCATTGCAGAGGGCTCTCTGGTGGCAGAGCACGGGCTCTGGGGTGTGTGGGCTTTAGTAGTTGATGCATGTGGGCTCAGTAGTTGTGGTACTTGGGCTTAGTTGCCTTGGGGTATGTGGGATCTTCCCAGACCAGGAATCGAACCGGTGTCCCTTGCATTGCAAGGTGGCTTCTTAACCATTGGACTACCAGGGTTGCCCCAAAACTATGTATTTTAAATGTTGGCCCTCTTCTGTTCCTCCACCCACATAACCCTTGGCACTAAGTCTTGCTGGTTCTTCCACTCAAAAGCTCTGTGACATTGCTACAGTCTTCTTCTCACCTGAAGTCTGGCCTTTCACCCTTCACCCCTCTAAATGCCCTGCTAGCCTGTCACCTTGGTTCAGACTCCCATCAGAGTGTCCTCTTCAAACTGCTGTCCTGGCCACGCCCACCCATCACCCCATCATGACCTCATGTCTGTCTGCCCATCTTTCCAAGACTCACCTCTGGTCACTTGGTCATATTCACCTTTGCCAAAGAGAACCAACCGGCTTGTAATTCCTGTACTGCCCCCTGCTCCGTCTTACTTTGGTGCCTCTGTGTCTGCTGTTCCTTTGTCCACTTTTGCCCCTTGCTAACTCCACTCGGTTAGCCACTGAGGGACTCCATTTCTGGTGTTCCTTCCTTTGGGAAGCCCTCCCTGATAGCCCAGATTAGCAATTCCTACCTCTGCTTCAGTAGTGTTGATGGGACTGCACAAGGTATGGTATTCAGCCTTGCATCACTGAGCTCCTTCAGGGAGGAGCTGCACTCTTCCATCTCAGGCCCATAAATAGGACCAAGTATCCTTTCCTCCTTTCCTTCCCAACCTCCAATTCCTTCCACATAAGGCTCGCAGTCTACCCCTATCTGCCCTGCCTGCAAAACAAAATAAAAGAAATCATACATGGAAGGGAAAAATTCTCAGCTGAGCTGCCATTCCTGGCTCTATAGTTAGGACCTTAAACTCCAACCCTTCCCTGGTGGCTCAGATGGTTAAGTGCCTGCCTACAATGCAGGAGACCTGGGTTCAATCCCTGGGGCAGAAAGATCCCCTGTCGAAGGAAATGGCAACCCACTCCAGTATTCTTGCCTGGAGAATGCCATGGACAGAGGAGCCTGGTAGGTTACAGTCTATGGGGTCGCAAAGAGTTGGACACGAGTGAGCTACTTCACTCACTCCGCTCTAACCCTCTCCCAACTCCACTGGCACCTGTGGAGCAGGTGCTCACCCTGAGGCTCCTAGAATCTGTCCACATCTTGCTCTAGGCCATCCAGTCCCCTTTGTTCCAGCCTTCCTCTCCCTTTCCCATTGTTCAGGGCAGCCCAACCCTCTCTTCAGGGGTTTTGGAAACCCTGCTCAAGCTCCACCCCCCTCTCTACCCGCTGGATCACTCTCTGTCCTTCTTTTCTGAATCCTATGGCCTTTAATAATCTAATCTAAATCTTTATTTGTACTGAGCCCTCTGTTGCCTTGCACTGTTCTTTAATCTTTCTACAGGTTATGTTTTTGTTTCAACTAGATACTGGGGCAAGGGTCATTTCTTGCAGGACTTTTTATTCCTGTCACTATCAATTATCAGGCACATTACAGGCCCTTAGTAAATATTTAGGGCTTCCCTGGTGGCTCAGATGGTAAAGAATCTGCCTGCAATGAGGGAGACCTAGGTTCAATCCCTGGGTTGGGAAGATCCCGAGAAGGAGGGCGAGGCAACCCACGCCAGCATTCTTGCCTGGAGAATCCCCATGGACAGAGAAGCCTGGTGGGCTGCATTCCATGGTGTCACAAAGAACTGGACATAACTGAGTGACAAAGCACAGCAGCACAGTATATATTTAGCATATCATGGGGAAGTATAACATCATGGGAATATACAATCCAGCAAGAACTATATTAAACTTTTATCTTCAGCATACAGTCAAGGGTTGAGCAGAAAATAGCAAAGAAGAAACTGCCTTCATGGAGTTTACAGCTTAATGAAGAGAGCTAAGACAATCACAAATTAATGCCTATTAAAAAAAATGGTACTTATTTTTGGCTGTGCTTGGTCTTCATTGCTCCGTGGGCTTTCTCTAGCTGTGGCGTGCAGACTTCTCTTGTTCTGAGCACAGGCTCTAGGGCAACCGGGCTTCAGTAGTTGCAACACATGGGCTTAGTAGTTGTGGCCCCCCGGGCTCTAGAGCACAGGTTCAGTAGCTGTGGCACACGGGCTTGGTCGCTCCTTGGCATGTGGGATCGTCCCAGATCAGGGATGGAACCTGTGTTTCATGTTTTAGCAGGTGGATTCTTTACCCCCGAGCCACCAGGGAAGCCCAGATAAATGCCTATTAACACAGTGATCTCATTGTTTTCTTTTTTTTTAAACTACAGTTATGGGGTGGGAGGGAGGCTCAAGAGGGAAGGGATATATGTGTACATATATAGCTGATTCACATTGTTGTACAGCAGAAACTAACATGACATTGTAAAGCAAGTGTACTCCAATTTTTTAAAAAATTAAAATTAAAAAAAAAAGTAATGAGGTCAACACAATAATTCATGTTTTGAGGTCGTGCCAAAAGCAAACGACACACAAAAAAACAAAAACACTACAGTTTTAGAGAGTTACTTATACAGAGATTTACTAGGTAATTTGGGAAGTTGAAGTCAAGAGAGGAATTGACAGACCAAGCTCAGTTTATAACCTTTTCCATTTTCCACATTACTCTCCCAAATTTCTGGGAAGTAAAACATCCACCCAAGAAGTTCTCAAACCTAGATAAGTATCACACCCACCAAAGGGCTTGTTAAAACACAGATTGCTGTGCCCTGCCCCTAAAATTTTCATTCCCTGGGGTAGGGTAGAGAACCCAAGAATTTGGAGTTCGTATAAATCCCAGGTGATTCTCATAGGGCTGGTCTGGGCAGCATGCATAGTGTATCACTGCTGTTGCTGTGTGGTCACGAAGTCCTGTCTGACTCTCGCCACCCTATGGACAGATTGTCCATGGGATTGCCCAGGCAAGCATACTGTAGTGGGTTGCCATTACAAGACCATTTTCGAAACCTAATCATGGAGACAATTAAGTTTATTGCTGATAGTTGTTGTTGTTTTTTTTCTTGTGTGCCTATCTTTTCTTTCAGATAGACTGCAGTCTCCCACAAGACAGGGACTATTTTATCATTGTTTTTCTAACCTCCTTAAATCCTCAAATCCTAGTGCAGTTAGACACAAAATGTAATTTAATACATCTGTGAAAGCTAGAGAAGAAAGAAAATTGGATCCTTCACAGCCAAAATAAAGGCAAAAGAAAATATTTGCATTCTTTCAGGCCTTGGTCAAATTAAAGGAAATAAATAGTACCAGAATTCAGACTAGTGCCTTCCAAGTCAGTCCATTCTCCTCAATAGCATGGAATTCTCGAATTAAAAGGATCGCGCATGAGCTCTACACCTCATGACTCATCCACTCATTCATTCACCCCAACCCTGAACCAAGCTGAATCAGTTTAAACATGACTGAGCAGCACTCTGCAGGATTTATCACATTTGCGACAGGAAAAACAATCCGTTTGGCAGGGAACAAATGATATTACAGAGCCCAAAGGTGAGTAATTGGCCCTAATGAGTTGGAAATAAATTTGAATTCACATCGGGTAGGCTGTATAAATATCTACTATTAATACACATCTGAATGCTTGGTGCTTTCAGGAAGGAGGGGTGGCGTGTAAGTTGGGAGAGGCAGGGGTGAGGAGAGCAGAGAGCGTTACTGTCAGCTGTCCTCTAGCCCCTGGTGCTGGCCCCACTTTCTTCTCCTCCTCAAGCAGGTT
Organism: Antilocapra americana; assembly: GCA_007570785.1. Lineage (NCBI taxonomy): Eukaryota > Metazoa > Chordata > Mammalia > Artiodactyla > Antilocapridae > Antilocapra > Antilocapra americana. The sequence goes on along the minus strand of ML664180.1, from coordinate 11,536,011 downwards.
AAAACAATTTCTGAAGCTAAGAGAGTGCAATTCACAGCCTATTAACCTTGAATTTGGGAAGGTCTGCCACTCCCATGATTCCCCTCGGCAGCTGGTTTTAAAGTCCCAGTTGTGAAAGAGTCACCTCCAGTTCAGTCCCGAGACTTCTGTGTTTGGCTAAAACTGACAAGAATTGCAAGAGTTTCCTGGCGATCCTGGAAAGGTAATACAGTTGAAGAAAGACTCCTTTGTGGACCAGAGAGGCCACAGGAATGATGGTCCCTGGTATCTGGGATTTACGTCATGCTTTTTCCCAAAGTCTTCAGAGAAATGGGTACAATGGGAATGGTCTTTGTTCAGGGACATCCACTGATTCCATCATAACAAAAATTTTGATTGAGGACCTGTTCCATGCTTCATTTGCATGTACAGTCAAGAGGGGAACAAAACTTCTGCCCCCTTGGAGTTTACAGTCTTGAATGTCTTTCTAAGCTCGGGTGACCCACCCTTGATAGTGAGGCCAGCACTTTCAGTGATAATACTGGGAAAGTTTTAGATAAACCAAACCGAAAGGTGACTCTTACCTGGTCGGGGCTGTCATTCATGAACTTATAGAGTCCATAATAGAACTTCCCTGGTGACATAGAGTATATGATTCTGCCTGCCAATGCAGGGGACATGGGTTCAATCTCTGGTCCAGGAAGATCCCACATGCTGCAGAGCAACTAAGCCCATGTGCCACAACCAGTGAGCCCGTGTGCCTACACGCTGCAGCTACGGAGCTCTCACACCTAGACCTTAGGCTGCACAACCAGAGAAGCCACTGCCATGAGAAGCCCATGCATAGCAACAAAGCCCATGCATTGTAACCCCCGCTCACTGCAACTAGAGGAAACCCAAGCAAAATACCCAGTGCTGCCAAAAGATAAATAAATAAACGCATTATGTGTGTTAGTCGCTGAGTCGTGTCCGACTCTTTGCAAACCCACAGACTGTAGCTTGCCAGGCTCCTCTGTCCATAGGATTCTCCAGGCAAGAATACTGGAGTGAATTGCCATCCCCTTCTCTGGAGGATCTTCCTGACCCAGGGATTCAACCCTGGTCTCCTACATTGCAGGCAGATTCTTTACTGTTTGAGCTACTATTTTTTAAAGAAGAATCCATAATAAATGACTTTTCTTCCTAATACAAAGGACTCTTCTTCCTGTGTCACATACTACAGGAGATCTACAAGGATACCCGTGTTTCTACATGGTTTTTCCTTTCAGTTGGCTTTTGTATTTCTAATGTTTTCTCCTTCTCAAAATCCATGATAGGGTATGTGACGATTTGCTCCATTTTGTTGATAAGAATGATGTGTTATAAAAGATACTTCATTGAAAGTATCATACATATCAACATTTCTTTATTTTGTTTCCTTAGACCTTGCTGGAAGTCTGGTTTGCTAATCTGTGATACTTAATTCATGATAACATATTAATGACTGACAAAACAGTGTAATAATTATTTCGTAGAACTTTCATTTAAAAATAATAAATCCCTAGATCTTAGAGTGCCTTATCCCAAAGGGAGAAATTTTCTTTTCTCTTCAAGAATGATATTCCAGGGACTTCCCTGGCGGTCCAGTGACTACAGTCTTCGCTCCCAGTGCAGGGAGCCCAGGTTTGATCCTGAGTCAGGGAAATAGACCCTACATCCTACAACTAATAGTTCATATGCCGTAACTAAGACCTAGATCAGCCAAATAAATAAATATTTTTTAAAAAATGAAATTCTAATGGTAGTACTCTAAAGTATGTGGGTAAATTCACTACCTAAAAAGGGGAGCAAGTGACCTGTGGTCAACCTTGACCTTAGATTTAAGAAGGGAGATATTTTAAGTGCCTCTCTTCACCTAGATAATGATTAGGGCCCTGGATAAATAAAACATTATCTTGGGCTTTCAAAATGATCATTTTTTTTCTAAACTATATATTAAAAATGTTTTTTTATTTAATTTTTTTATCTGTACCCCTCAGCATGCAGGATCTTCGTTCTCCAACCAGGGACTGAACCTGTGCCCCCTATGGTGGAAGTCCTAACCACTGGGCCACCAGGGAAATCCCTCAAAATTATTGATGACTGTTATAAAACTTGAAGTTGAGCTTAAACAATCCTACTACAGTATAAGCCCATCTATGAAACCAGCAAAGTCCAATTCTTTGGTTGCTACTTTATTTAAAAATTGGAGGAAGAGAAGAAAGATTTTTAGGGAGAAAAAGACATTCAGTGTTTTTTTGAACCTCATCTTTCCCCACTCTTTAGGAGAAAAAAACACTCATCCAGTTGCAAGTGCTAGATCCTGGAGGAAAGAAGGAACCTGGCATGAAAGCTGGGGAGGACAGGCAGTTTTCTTAGAAGGGAGGCCTTTGTCTCAGCTGTGGATATCGGAGCCATCCTTGGGCGGCAGTCCTGGAAAACTGAGATGCCTTATCCCTTCTCTCTACCCTGCCCTAAGCCCCACACTCACGTACCCCAGGAAGTTGTAAACCTTTGGATCCAGTGGGCCATGGCTAAGCGATCAGGTGCTAGGCGTGCCATCTATAGAGTATCCTAATCTCATGTACTCATCTTGTAAACTCATGTCACAGGGAGAGCGGATGCCACCAGAGAGCCTTATGGCCTATTCTCACTGCAAGAAAAACAACTCAGCCCCAGGCCCTTTTGGGCACTGGTCATTTTCATTTGAAAGGTTAAATTTACAAGGTAACTATATTAATTTGCTGGGGCTGCCATAACAAAGTACCAAAGACTGGCTGGCTTAACAATAGAAACGCTCCATCCTTATGTCTCTGGAGAAGGGGACGACAGAGGATGAGATGGTTGGATGGAGTCATCAGTTCAATGGATATGAGTCTGAACAAACTCTGGGAGACAGCAAAGGACAGGGAAGCCTGGTGTGCTGCAGTCCATGGGGTCACAAGGAGTGCGAGACAACCGAGCGACTGAACAACAACAACGTCTCTGGAAACTAAAAGTCTAAGACCAAGGCATCTGCCCACATATTCTCATCATCTTCTTTTCTAAAGTATTTACTTATTATGTTTATGTTTTTGGCTGCACCAGGTCTTCGTTGCAGAGGATTTTTTTCAGTTGTGACATGTGAACTCTTAGTTGTGACAAGTGGAATCTAGTTCCCTAACCAGGGATTGTACCTGGGCCCCCCTGCATTAGAAGAGTCTCTTAACCACCGGATCACTAAGGAAGTCCCCAACATATCTTCTTCTGAAGCTCTCTCCTTGGTGTGTAGATGACTGTCTTCTCCCTTTGTGTTCACATGGTCTCCCCTCTTTGCGTCTGTGTCCTAATTTCCTCTTCTTATAAGGACACCCATTTTGCTGGATCGGGGACCACTATAATGACCTCGTTTTAATTTAATTACCTCTCCAAGGTTCTATCTCCAAATACAGTCACGTTCCGAAATACTGATGATTAGAACTTCAACATTGTAATTTTTGTCGAGGACACAATTTAGTCCATAACAACAGCAGACAAGTATCATTTGTCAGATGAATATGCCCACACCGATCTTGAGTTTTAGACTTGCTTTATGAAAATGTCTGGGCATATTATGTTCCTGAAGGAACATGAAATGTTTCATTTTGTCCTCTCCTCTTTGGCCATTTCACAAGAGAAGTGCTGGCTGCGAAGTAAAATGGAGATCTCTTAAGTGGCACTCGTCAATCAGTTTCACTTCCTCAATAATTGCAACTCCTTGGTGGGAGCTGACCTCTTTGAAAGAGCACTCCAGATGCAGAGAATTATTTGTGAACAAAGCGATCATTGGCACGGTGTCAAATTCATTTATTTCAGAAGCATTTATGTACCATATGGAGGTACTTTGCTAGGTAAGGGCTAGGTATCTTGTAAGCAGGTGAATGGAGAGTGTAAGGAAGGAGATTCTGATCATGTCTGAGACCTGGGGAAGTCTGGGACAGCTGCAGGCGTATTAACATGGCTGAGGGCTTCCCTGGTGGCTCAGCAGTAAAGAATCTGCCTGCCAGTGCAGGAGACATAGGTTTGATCCCTGATCCAGGAAGATTTCATATGCCTCAGAGCAACTCAGCCTGTGTGCCACAACTATTGAGCCTGTGCTCTGGAGCTACAACTGCTGAAGTCCTTGCACCTTAGAGCCTGTGTTCCTCAACAAGAGAAGCCACAACAACGAAAAGCCAGCACATCCCACCTAGAGGGTAGTCCCTGCTCATCACAACTAGAGAAAAGTCCACATGCCAGTAAAGACCCCACACAGCCAAAAATTAAATAAATAAACATGGCTGAGAAATTTCCAAGGATCTGTGCTTTCGTAATTTCAGAAAATCTAGCCTCTTTCCTCCTGGTTTCTCCTGCCCTCTAGGTTGAGAGAATTTCTTGCAACCTATTCTGGGTTCCGAGTTGCTTGGGTGATAAGGACTCTCCTATCAGTTGGGATTCTAATCTCTTCTTCAAACATACTGACCCAAACAGAGTGCCTTCAGCATGACCTGTGACTATCTACCTACCTGTCTGTCTGTCTATCTTTTCACAGGTTTTTGATAAGCACGGCTGTTCATACATTAGGAACACAGCATGACTTGTTGCTCACAATTTTTGCAGTGTGCATCTATGTGAGAATTTACTGCTGTACTTAAAATTTTCAACATTAACCATGTCTAAAATTAGTCTGATTATAAATTACCCAGATTAGTATTGATTTGTATAGAGTCATAGAATAGTAGATTTGGGAGGGCATTTAAGCCACAGTCTCCTTCTTCACCAGAAAGTAAGGCCTAGCAAAGTGACTTGTCCAAGGTCACAAAAGAACTAAGAATGAGACCCAAGCCTTCAGATTCCTAGTGTAATCTCACCTGTTAGTTCTACTATATTAAATAATCACCTTGATGCTGTAGTTTTTTCCTCTTTGTATTTGTCTACAATTAGGAAATGGCAACCCACTCCAGTATTCTTGCCTGGAAAATCCCATGGACGGAGAAGCCTGGTGTGCTACAGTCCATGGGGTTGCAAAGACTCGGACACAACTGAGTAACTTCACTTCTTCACTTCTATAAATGCCTAAAACCCTCCAAGATACTATACACTGTTTGAAAGCCCCTCACCTCCCTTATCTCATGCACATGTATGCATGGACACAAAAAGGCCTTGTCATTTTGTAAATAAAGGCCAGATTCTGACAACGAGGGCCCCTGGGGCTTATCCTGGGTTTCCTGGACTCCACCTGGGTTCGGTGCCTCCTCCCTCTTTCTCACCCCAGGTGCTTTCATGTCTGAGGACTGTTGGGGTTTACTTGGCTCCCTCAGGAGGACTGCAAGGAATCAGAGCGCGGGGACAGTGCAGAGTCAGAGGAGCATTTTAAGCAGGCAGTGGATATTCTTTGGATGAATGAGTGAACGAGTGGATGAATCAATCAATGAACAGATAAAAGCAAAAAGTAAAGGGGGAAAAAAGGGAGAGGAGGCCGACCTTCTCAATTCTTGAGGCTGATGATGGGTAGACGGGAGTGGAATTAAGGAATGGGGTCACTTCTGTGGTCTGCTGGGGTGCTCAGGACCTGAGGAGCTCATGGCCAGCCCTCAGCTGAGTAGAGCCCAGAGGCCCCCTACTTCCTTCAGATGTCTTCCCTGACATTCTTTTCATTCGGGAAGACTCTTAGTGCTTAGCCATGTGTGTTTTGAGGACAGGGTTCGTTTTGTTCAATTTTATATCCTTTGTTCAACAAATTCTTTTTTTTTCATGAATGCTTGACAACCGAAAGACAAATATCTGGAAATTAATAACCTACTAATTTTTAGTTGCAGTATAGCTGCTGATGTCCGATTTTCTTCTGTTTTACTCTATGTGTGTACGTGTGTACAATCAGAAAGAAAAATGGCCCTGGGTTTCTGTAAAAGTATGGATGAATCTGGGATTTTGGAAACATTGAGATTTCAGAAAAGAACATAATCTCTGCAGATGTTACAATTTTGCAGGAGATAGGATCTGTTTTTGTTTAGCAGCACATGGAACCGTGGGCAGAGCGTCTGATATGGATATTAACCAGCATCTTGGCTATGTGTCCGTGAAAACCTCAAACTGTGGAAGCTGTGGTGAAGGAGAGGATGTAGCCTGGGGGCTGAGCTGGACTGGTCTCAAATCAAACGTACCTCTAGGTTTCTGATGGTGAACTGATACTTTTTTCTCCTACGTCCCTCCCTTCTGCAGCCCGGAAGAAGCAAGGAACTCATGATTCCTTTGGTAGGCTGTGATCCCTACTGCTTTTCTGCTGCCCAGAATGTTTTTCTCCCACCTCTCCTGATAACAAATCCTGCTCCACCCCCATGTCCATGGTGAGAAACAAATTTTCTTTGGAGCCATCTTCACCGGCTGCTGACAGAGGAAAGAACTGCTGAGAAGAATGGAGGGAGAAGGAGCAGGAAGGAGGTGGGGGAGATGAACACATCATTAGTAGCCCCGAAACTAGGAATCTGGACTCCCCAGTCAGATGAAGCTAACCCCCTCTGCCCCCTTTTTTCCCTTAGCATTTTCATTTGGGCTTCATTTAATTGCAACAGAAGGTGTTTAGGTTAAAGCTATTCCTTCCCTCTCTCCCTGCCTACTCGTAATTCTCTCTGCCTCAGTTTCCTCATCATGATCCCCTGTGGTTTCCTTGATCACCAATATGATTTCTTCCCCCCAAACACAGAGTGCAGTATTAATATAAACAGTAACTTCTATTTTTAGGAACTGCAGGTTTCCCGTCTTGGCTGCCTTACCAGTTTCTGAATCGGGGCCAGCTCTCTTTCAATAACACAAGACATAATCTAAGCAGAATAGTAATGATACTCCAGAATTTTTTAGAAAATCCAAAGAACCAAGGACTTTCAGTGATTTGTCTAAACGAGGTCCACTGTCAAGCAGGATAAAATATCATTTTATTGTGTCTGGTTTGTGCTCTAGCATTTCAGTGAAGCTTAACAAATAAGACTGTAAATTCAGGGACAGGAAGTGAATAACAAAAAGAACTAATGTCTCCTTGACATCACTCACTCTTAAGAAGGCTGTTTACTTCTCAGTTTACCTCCCAGTGTGTTTTAAAATACTTTCGCAAATCTCAGCTTGAAATAGCTGTTCTACCTTCTCTCAGTAGAAGCCCCCACCTTCTAAGTACACTGGCTTATAGTTATTTATAAACCTGATGTCAGTCAAAGATTATTTTGTATATCTCTCCTCCTAACTCTCTTCTCCCTACATACCAAGATAGACCTATATAAAATTAGAAACTTCACGTATTCAGTCACTTAGATAAGAATTATTGTCAGCAATCATTTCTGAAGCATAAATTCATCATATTGGGTGAAGCATGTCTCCGAGACTGTTTCATGGATACCAGCTCCTTAAAAAAAAGGCTTCTGTGGCCAAGGTAGTTTGGAAAACTATATACCTCTTAGGGATTTTAAACTCTACAATAAAGTACCTTCGGGTAAGTTAGAAATTCCAAATCTATTTCCTCAAAGAATCCTTTTCTTTCAGTACCTGGTAACATTTCATGGAATAATGCATCTTGGATCACATTTTTGAAAATGAGGGAGGTGGCCTGCACTCGGGATATGGAAGCAGGAGGCCTGGGTTTGACTCCTGGCTGTATCACCCTACGCGTTATATGACTTTGAGCAAATCAGAACCTCTTACTATTTCATTTTCACATTGGAAGAGTGAAGATAATAAGATCCATGTTAATCTGGGTTGTTTTATGGGTTAAATTATATTATTATGACTGTGCTCTAAACACTATAACAAGCTATATAAATGAGGTACCATCTGATGTCACAGAGAAATATAAGGTTGTATTAGGCAATTAACTATGTATAAGTATATAAAGATATTTGCCCTAGTAATCCTTACCTAACAATTGTGTATTTAAGTCTACTTAGGGGGCCAGCACTGAGAGGGGAACAAGGAAGCAGAGTCCAAAGGTCAAGGTAGGATTAGAGCATGTTGGATCCAGAAATTTCTTTGGTGATAATTGAATTTAACCCTCTCATTTTATGTATGATGAAGTGAAGGCCCACAGGGGTCAAATGAATGGCTTAAGGTCACTCAGGATTAGTGTTAGGAATATCTGACTCCCACCCAGTGATGGACCTTATTGCCCAACGGCTGCCTCAGTATGAGACAAAACATGGCCCCATGAATTTTCAATCTAATGAGGTGAGACATACAAATGATACAATCAGAAAACAAGATGACATGGAGCCAAAATTTAAAAGCTCAAAAATGGGGCTGAAGGTAACCATTTGAGATGAGGGATATGTTAATTAGCTTGACTGTAACAGCCATTTCAAAATGAATATGAATATCCAAACATCATCTCATACTTTACATATAATTTTTATTATTTTAAAAATGATTTATTTTGGCTGCACTGGGTCTTAGTTGCGGCACTCAGGATCGTCCCTGTGGCCTGTGGACTTTGTGGTTGTGGCGTGCATGTGGGATCTAGTTCCCTGGCCAGGGATTGAACCCAGGCCTCCTGCATTGAGAGTTCAGAGTCTTACCCACTGGACCACCAGCAAAGTCCCTGTAACTTTTATTTTTAAAAAATGTGGCTAAAGTAACAGGGGCAATGAGAATTCAGGAGTGAGGAAGCCCAGTATTCAGGCTCCACTGGAGGTAAGACTGCAGCTGGGGCCTTAAGGAGTATACAGCACTATGTTGAATTTGGATACTGTAAGAGGGAAAACAGTGGTGCTCCAAAACAGAACTGGAGATGATAAGTCAACAGACTAAGTGGCTGGCAAAATACTAAATAGTCTTATGGCAGAAAGTGAAGAACTAAAGAGCCTCTTAATGAAAGTGAAAGAGGAGAGTGAAAAAGTTGGCTTAAAGCTAAGATCATGGCATCTGGTCCCATCACTTCATGGCAAATAGATGGGGAAACAGTGGAAACAATGACTGATTTTATTTTTCTCGGCTCCAAAATCAGTGCAGATGGTGACTGCAGCCATGAAATTAAAAGACGCTTACTCCTTGGAAGGAAAGTTATGACCAACCTAGACAGCATATTAAAAAGCAGAGATATTACTTTGCCAATAAAGGTCCATCTAGTCAAGGCTATGGTTTTTCCAGTACTCCTGTATGGATGTGAGAGTTGGACTATAAAGAAAGCTGAGTGCTGAAGAACTGATGCTTTTGAATTGTGGTGCTGCAGAAGACTCTTGAGAGTCCCTTGGACTGCAAGGAGATCCAACCAGCCCATCCTAAAGGAGATCAGTCCTGGGTGTTCATTGGAAGGACTGATGCTGAAGCTGAAACTCCAATACTTTGGCCACCTGATGTGAAGAACTGACTCATTAAAAAAGACCCTGATGCTGGGAAAGACTGAAGGTGGGAGGAGAAGGGGATGACAGAGGATGAGATGACTGGATGGCATCACCGACTTGGTGGACATGGGTTTGGGTAGACTCTGGGAGTTGGTGATGGACAGGGAAGCCTAGCGTGCTGCAGTTCATGGGGTCACAAAGAGTTGGACATGATTGAGCGACTGAACTGAACAGATAGTTTGGGTGAAATATTAATCAGTAAGCATTACTGGATCCTTCCAAATTCTGAAAAGTTTCTGGAGCTTCAGGGAGAATATGAGAAGTAGACAACATGGTCTCTGATTTTAGAAAGCTTATTTCTTTATTTGGAGAGGAGATGCAAACATAAGACAAAATTGGAGAATGTAAGCATGTATCTTATACAAAGGGCAGTAGGGGAAGATGGGCTGTTAAGGCAGAATTTCTGCAGAAGATGAACCCTGAGTTGTTTCTTAGGAGAACCTTGGAGTTGATTTATGTTTGAAAGCACCTAGGATAACTTGTGTCATTCCTTGCATTAAGAGGGAAGTTTCAATATGCATATGATGTAGGACTGTGCATTATTCTTCTGTCCTTGGTCTTTATTAACTTTTTCTTTCCTTGTCATTTCTTATAGGAAATCGAGTGGAGGACTAGACTGCTTGATTCAGTATTGTCACTCATACAGATTTGTATCCAGAACAGTAAGGGCCTGCTTTTATTCCTGTCTGATTTGTTACCTCTTCCTCTTTCACGTCCATCATGTTCCCAGTCTCCCTATGATGGATAATTGACCTAATTAAGAGCGTACAAGGTAAGATTAAAGGAATGATTTTTAGACTTTGCCCCATTAGTCACCATTCCCTCCAGCTAACCAGTTCCCAAGTCCTGTTGACTTTTGACACTCTAAATATTTCTCAACCTGTTCTCTGCTCTCTCTGCTCTTTCCTTTGCTGCTCGATTCAGATCATAACCATTTCTCATCTTATTTCTGCAAGTACATTGCAACTGGTTTCTACCTCTTCCTGCCTCTCTTTTCTTCAATCCTCAACTTCATCTCTCACAATCAGAATCACTTTTCAAATACACAAAGCCGCTTTATCCCTCTAGTGAAAATCCTTCTGAGCTTCTTTTTAGCTTACAGGCAGAGTCCAAAGTGGCATGCAGAACCTTTCTGGTTCTGGCTCCTGCTCACTTCTCAGTTTTATCTTTGGTCACTTCTAAACAAAACTGAGTCCCATCCATGAGTGTGGCTGTTGGGTTTTTTTTAGGTCTTAAGGGTTTTCTGTTTTTCATACAGTCAAGTTGCTCAGCATACTTCACACTGCTGAACTCCTACTCATCTTTCAGAACTCCTTCATTCCTGGTCACCTCAGCAATGCATTCCCTTTACCACCTTTTCATAGTGCAAACACAGTACTTTTCAGAGGCATCATAATCAGTCATGAGTCTGCCTTTTCTACTGAGCCGTGCGTTTCCTAAAGGACTTTTGAGTGCTGTCTTCAGATGAGATCAGTGGTGGCATGTAGGTCCTGTAGCAACACTGTGCCTAGTGAGGTCTTCCCCCACCCTCCCATCCCTCACACCACGGCTTGAAGAGGTCAAGAGAAGTGCTGGAAGAGGTTAAAATCTTCAGGAGAGTGATAATTCACTGATGGAGAACAAAAAAGAGGAGTAAAAAGACAGGAAAGGTAAAAGGAAGTTCATCAGGAGATAGTTACTTCCACCACAGGAAAGGCTTTCAACCCCTAGAAAGACCAGTCTATTTTCCTTTTCAGGGAAAACAACATGAATGTTATCCAAATCTTTTGGAAATGAGCAAATTCCTTCCTTTTGCCTGCCCTCCAGCCTCAACTAGAATGGTTTTTATGTGGTGATTTGGAGTAGGTAGCTCAGCAGGGGAGTTCTCCGCCTAGGGACAGAGAAGCCTAGCCTCAGAGGCTAGCTGAGAGAACCTAGAAGAAACCCACCTTTGTTCTTAAGAATTTTGCCTGGGGAAGGGCAGACCTGACTTTAAACGTCCTGAGAGATGGCTAAAACCGTGAGTATGGAGAAGTGGAGACTGCCAGTACACAGTTCATAATAATCAGAAAGTCTCTTGAAACCACCTCATTGTAACGTCACTTGTATAAAGTCACTTGGGTGGCCAGTACAGAAAAATGGAATCTGTTCTGTTGGGTCCTTGAGGATGTGCCATAGAAGGCACATAAGGTCATTTATTTTTAGGCTGAAATCAACATATGACACATTATTTCAATTTAGAAAGCAGATCTTTTAAAAAAAGGTAAAGTCATAATTAAAAAGCATTTTAAAATAGCATTTAAAACAGCACTTTATTGAGAGTTCCCCTGCAGCCCAACAGCTAGGACTCTGTGATTCCACTTCAGGGCCACGGGTTCTATCCCTGATCAGGGAACTAAGATCCAGCATATCATGCTACTCAGCAAAAACAAAACTTTTTTTTCTAATAACGTGTCTGTTTCTTAGCTGGGCTAACATTATTACATATCCACTCCGTAAGATGCGATGATCACTAATTTGTTGATGAGGAAATTGACCAGCTCAGAGAGTCCATCCCGTACCTTTTAGGAAAGGGCCCAGGGTGGTATGACAGGTCTCTCATCCAGTTTCTGAGACCTTTCTAGACACTCCTCGAACACTTCAAACACTGTTGTAGATAAAACCTAACAATTATGATACTTCCGACATAAGGAGAACCTAGGGGATGGGAAGGAGAATTGAACGTGTAGGAATGAGAATGAAGGCGTACTTAATTCCACTTGCCGTTTCTTAAAAGAACTGCCGGAGAGGAGATCCTTTAAAACATCACTGCTCTACGTTTACGGTGCGAATAACGAAGTTAACAATGCAGGCTGGCTGAGAGAGACTTGCAGTACCTAACCAGGCGAAGGCCGGAGAGGCAGATGCCCCGGGGCCGCCGCCTCCATCTACATCGACGATTAAACGAGCGCAGCCGGGCGGCAGCGGCAGGTAGGACGCGGGTTCTCGCGTGGCTTCCGCGGGTGGTATTCCCGGCACGCGGCGTTCCAGGCGCTTCCTCGCGGTGTGCGGGTCTGCGTGGCTCGGCCTCCATATTCCACTCGTTTCCCCTCAACGTTGTAGCCTCGCTAACAGGCACTCGAGACGCGAGAGGCGCCGGGGCCAGCCACCATCCAGCGCGATCTCTTAGAAGACGGTGATTTTTTTGGGGGGGTAGGAGGCGGCGGCCGGGGCTTCCCTTTCGGGGTCCCCCCACCCCCGACGCCGCCCTCGGCCGCCGGGCCGCGCGCCGCGCCGGGAGGTGGCCCTCCCGCCAGGTGACCGCGGGCTCCCCCCGAGCCCGACTGCAGCACGCTCCGTGTGGAGACGCGAGGCGGTGTCCTGAGGTGACACCGGCTGTGCCGCCGAGGCAGCAGGCGCCGCCGATCAGCTAGTTCGCACCGAGGATTCCTCTTGGTGCGTGGCCCAGTTTTCCTCAGGACGGGCTCCAACCCCTAGCCGACACCGCCCCCCGCGCCGCCACGCTCGGAGGCCTCCCCCCGGGACGCGGCGCGGCCCTCCCCCGCCGCCCGGCGCGCGCGCGCGCGATTCCTCGATTCCACAGGCGGTTCGCGCCGCGGGTGGGGGCGGGGCGCGCGGGGCGGGGGCCGCGGCCGGGGGGCGGGGGCGGGCCGGCGTGGGGAGTTCCTCGCTCGCGGACCACACGCTCTGCGGGCCAATCCCGAGCCAGCCTTGTTCAGTGTCACACGCGGGACACGTCCAAGCGTTTGTTGGCAGGGCCGGCGCGGGGGGCGGGGGCGGGGAGGAGGGGAGGGGAGTTGAGTGACAGGCTTGCCGGGCAGGCTGGGAATTGTAGTTCCCAGCGCCCGTGGCCATAGCCATTTTGTAGTCGGGGGACTACAACTTCCAGAAGATCAAGGGGACCATTCTAAGGTGCCCCGGGAATAGGCGGCTCTCCCCGGGGCCAGGCGTCCTGGGGCACTGGCACCCAGCAGCCCAGCTGCAGGCAGACACGAGGCGTGGCGGGAGCTAGCGCTGTGGTGGCCGAGGGGTGAGCGGCAAGCTGGGGAAAGGGGGTGAGGTGGAGCGACCGAGCGTGCCATGCATTGAGCTAGGGAGCCTCTCTCAATTCCAGTCCTAGGCTCGGCGTGGGAGCGACGCCTGCGGGGTAGCCCGGGAAGGGTTCGTCGCGGCCTCTTGGGTGTCTCGACGACGGGGCCGTGGGGGTCCTCTGGGCTGGGCCAGGGGCGGTCGGCACCGGAGTAGGCGGGCGCCTGGTGGCCCAGCTGGGAGAGTTTTCGGCTGGCGTCCAGCGGGGAATTATCCGAGGAGCCCTAACTTGTATAAAAGCAGAGTCCATTTAAAGTTGGGCTGGATAGCCTCTCTCTCATTGGTTAGGGGGCTTGGAAAAAAGAGACTCGGCGAGCCCTCGCTGTGGTGCTGCCGCCGCCGCCGCCGCCGCTGGAGTTGACTCTTCTGCTCGCACTGCTGCTGCAGCACAAACGTGACTTCCAACATTTTTTATTTATCTTTCCCTTTTCTTTTCCAAGATGTAACTACAGCTCAGACACTAAGGACCTTCACGTTTCGCTGATGTAGTTTTTGGAGGAAAAAGGGGGGGAGTGAAGGGCGTCGGTTTTTTTTGTGTGTGTGTGTTTCGGGGGAAATTTTCCATTATGAGTGTTTTACTAAAGTGAATTTTTTTTTTTGTTTGCTTCGTCTTTGGCTTTTTTTTTTTTTCCCTTCCCAATTTCGGATTTATTTCAAGGCGAATCGGGCTTTGGGGAAAGAGGAAGAAAAGTCGGATTACAAGATCAGCCACCACCAACAACAATAAAAACCACCAGGATATTTTTTTGCAAATTTCTGACGGCTTTAAATTCATGAAGCAATTGTCCCCTTTTGCAATCAGCATTTGGATCTCAGAATGAGCAAGGAAAGACCCAAGAGGAATATCATCCAGAAGAAATACGTAAGTGCTCCTAACAACACATCCTTTGACTTGTAGTTTTAAGCAATGGCTGTGAATGTCAAGTTTATAGATAATTCTGCAGCTGAAGGGTTTGAAACACAGCGTCCGATAAGGCTGTTTCTTTCTTTTCTGAAAGAAGGCTTTTCAGGCAAAGTCGTGTCTGCCTAGTTTGGATGAAAAAACAGATTGGTGTAGCGATACCTCCAGTGAATAAATTGACCTCGAATGACACAACCATAATCTAGTTTTAGATGAAAGGCAGGGGATTTTGGTGGAGCCTAGTCGGGGAGGTGGGGGCTGCGGTAATATAACTAAACTGCATTTTCGAGCGGATTTGTCCCCATATTGCACTTTGCATGCAAATGAGCCTGTGTTATTATTATTAATGTTATTTGGGAAATCGGGTAACGCGTGTGTGTTGGAAGCCCTTTAAGTTGCAATCGAGGGTCCGATTATGGCGATCTTGTTCCTCGCACTGGCACATCAAATTTAATGTATGTGGTCGTTTTGGCTTATTTGGTTCGCGACATAAACCAGTTGGGAATCATGTTACAGGGAATGCATTTGTTGGGATTGACTTTAATAATGGGACTGGTTTTGTTTAAAAATTCATGGTTTCCAGTTTTAGGGGAAAAAGACATAGAATATAGTTAACGTTTTTAAATAGGCATGTGAATGTAAATGTAAGTGACTACAATTAATTTCTCCCAGTTAACTGGGCTTCTGAAATTTGGTGATTATTCCGAGATTTAAATGGTTTGGAATAGTTAAATTTGTTTTGTGCATAGTACAGCTACGTTTTGATTGGCATGGGGAATGTTTTTGTTTTGTGTGTGGTGGCTTTTTTTTTTTTAAGTTTGGGGGGAGGGAGAGGAGAGGGGGGACCGAGGATTAACCAAATATGCACTCGAGTGATCGGTGATTAGCTGCATGCTTTAAATCAAAGAACCCATTAAAAAAATAAAAGGCCGAATGAACACACATTAGGAATAATGCAGCGTTATAAGAAAGTTTTATTTAACTCGGGTGGACAAATTGGTGTTAATATTTTCCCTTTTTGAACAGTGTGATGTGTGTAATGGGAGATGACCTTCGGGGCACTGGTTTTGTAAAAAATAGATTTAATGGAAAAGCTGAATACCTCTTCTTGAGGGCTGATCCTAGCCTAGACACGTAAACTTCAACTATGAAAGAAATGCAAGGTTAAATAATCAAGCCCAACTTAAAACGCTGCTCCCTAAAGAATTTAAGAATTAAAATACATCCGCATTGCAGAGGGCTGAGGAGAATGCAAAGGACTAGTTTAAACTCGGGCTGTAGAAACTGCAGGGAGACAAGCTTGCCTGCGAGCGTGGACGCCTTCCCGGGGCACGTCCGATCCGGGTGCAGCCACAAAGCAAAAAGGGGGTAGAACTTGGACCAGAGCCACCCCGCCCCCACCCCAGCCCTCGCTAAGTTGGGGAGCGGCGCGGGGTGGGATTTTTTGTTCCCGGTGGTCGGCGGATCGTGTCGACTCCGGGCGTCCGGCCGCTGCCCGCGGCTGGCGGCCGCAGGAGGCAGAGCACGAGTTAACG
>ML664180.1:11485462-11519733 GCA_007570785.1 Antilocapra americana | reverse complement strand
CTACAGGTTCAGCCGGCCGGACGCCAGCGCGCCCCCGCCCCGCGCCCCGGCCCCTCCCCCGCCGCGCGCCGGCCCCCGCCGCCTCCCCCCGCCCCCCGCGGCTCCGGGTTCCCGGACGCGGCGGCCGCGCTCTGTTGTCATTGTGACGTCACAAAGGGACGGGCCCGGGTGGAACCTTCTCCTCCTCCGTGACGTCAGAAGTCGGGCGGGAGGTTCCAGCGCGGCGGGGCTGCGGGGGCGGAGGGAGCGGGGCGGGGGCGGGGGCGGGGGCTGCCGCGCGGGAGGAGGAGGAGGATGCGGTCGGCCTCGGCCTTCCGCCCCGGAGCGCCGCGCTGTCCTCCAGGTGAGCGCTGGGAGCCGCGGGGAGCCTCTGGTCCTCTGGCTCACGTCCCCGACCCTGCTCTGGTTCCGTGTCGGGGGTGGGCTGCAGGGCGGAGACTCCTCCTGTCTGAGAAAGCGTTTTCGCTTCCTCTGTTTCCAGATCTGCTGACGGCTGTGGCATTATTGCGGTGGTGGTCGTGTTCTCTCGTCAGCGCTTTTGCAGAGCAGGGAAACTTCAGTGGGGCAGCTTGGCTTTGCAGGAGAACCGCGTGATGGGTTTGGCCACCTTGTCACTTTGAGTCGTGTTGGGGATGTCACGGCAGGATGTGGCGGGGTGATGCTGCACAGCATCAGCTGTTGGTTTTTCTGGAAGCCTTGAAACACCAGAGAGGCACTTGTACTTCTACGCTATGCCAGCTCTAGGCCTATGGAGTAGTTTAGGGATTGGGGCAGACGAGGAATACCAGTCGTTGGTAGGTGTGCTTGGAAGAGCTCTGGCCTGCAAGTCTAAGGTGTCCTGGACTCAGTTCTTGAGAACGAGAGCACGAGAGGCGGGAAATCTAGGTTTTTTAAAATTCTTCTATAAAATAGAAAAAGTAATGCATGCTTTTGCCTTTTCAGTTTATCTCAGATCGCGTGCGTGAGATGATGTGCGTGGAAAATGTAAAACTATGCTGTTTCTATGTAAGATGAAGTTATTACTTGAGCTAGTGGAAGGCAGCGCATTTCCTACAGTTGGTCTTAAAAGCCTTAGATGCCTGCCGCGTTGCCATTTAGTTTATTGCTTTAGCAAAACAGAGTTTGGGGGTGGGATTGTAGATGGCAGGCTTTGGGAAAAATTGATTGTTATATTTCATATTAAATGATGTCTTTGAAAAACTCGTAAATTGCAGTGTAATCCTGTTTTAATTGCTGGGCACGATTCCCACTACAGTACCTTAAATAACTGAAAACATTGGCCTTTCAAAGCCCCAATCCACTTGGACAATAAAAATTTATATGTTTTGCTTTCTGGGTATTTTTTGCCATTCTTGTCACTCCACTGGTTGGTTATTGCTGTCGAGTATAACAGATAAGATACCTAGACTTCAAAACGATTTGATATTTGATGCTTTATAGAAGGTGTGAGTTTGAAGTAAAAATCTCTGCCACATGAAGATATTCATGCAGTTAGCAGGAAAGCAAATTACCAGTTTGATTTCTAGGACAGCTCAAGAAGAATTTGTAACACTAGACTGTAAGTTTTAGGTATTTAATTTACTGATTTAAAAGTGCAGTATGATTGAAAACGCTGGGAAAAGTTTGTTACAAGATTCAAAAGCAGAGTTTACTATAATTATAATTGCATGAAATTGTAAAGAGAAAAAGTAGAACTACGCCAAAATGTAGTGGTAGAATTTATAAGTTGGTTCCCGCCCCCCCCCATCAGATTTATACCCAATTGATTTACCGTTCTGGGGGAAAACCTGCATACCTTATTTAATTGCTGTATTTTTTTCTTTTTTGAGCTGTTTAGGTGGCTTGCTTTCTGCCTCTCTAGAAGAGGAGAAAACCGTTCTCTTTTTCACATAAGTCTCTGGGCAGAAACAGTTTAGCAACAATCTCCGTTTGGAGAGATTATGGAAGGAATACTGTCAAGAGTCCAAAGTGTGTTGCTGAAATTTAAAAAGAAAAATCATCTTTAAAAATAATCCAATTTATGATTACCTAGGTTATTATTACTTTACTGTAGACAAGTATCTGACTTGTGTGTCCCCCACAGCCATTGGTCCAAAGGGTCAACTAGAATTACTTGGTGCTTAGATGGTTTCATGGCTGTTTCCTGTCGTAAGAGGTCAGACCAGTTCTTGTTGCTTGGCTGAGGGCTGTTGACTCACTTCCAGATGCCTTGGAAAGAACTCCAGTGTTAATCTTAATATATATCCTGTTCCAAAGGTTATTTAAAATTTCTTCCTTCAGAAAGAGAAAAATTTTTTGGAGTATGTAACCAGTGTCTTTCAGATTTTAAATAGAACCCTTTCCTTCTGTTTGGAGAGAATATGGGGAAGTCATGTTAACCCTAACATTGAAACACTTGATAGAGGCTAAGCTGAACTTTTTTTTTTTTTTTTAGTTTAGAGTTTTAAGCTAGTATATTGAACACATGATTATTTTAACATATAATCAATACAAATAGAAATCTATGCAAATCTACCTTTTTTTTTTCATCTTGTGTCTTTTTGAGTCCTAGTCTGTTTTCTAGATCCTTACAGAACAGCTCAATTTGGACAAATCATTGCTTTGTGTGACTGAACATATGAAGCTGTCCTACTGAACAGTCCAGATCTGTGCAACCTGGGCTGTATCTCATGTAGCATGGTGTCTGTGTTGGTGAAAAACATCAAGTCCTACAAAATCGAACACTAAACATGCTAATGGAAAAATAAGGATGAAACATGTCACTCAAAACATATGCAACTTTGGTAAAATGAACCATAATGAGGTAGTAATCTGGATCTAGAAAAATGACATGAAATGCTCAGGTAGGCAGCTCAGACTCCAGAGTGAATTGTAAAACTTGAGAGGTGTCATACTGGCAGTATTTTTATAGAGTACAGCTCGTGTTGCCAGGGCAGTATGGATGGAAGGATGCTGTTAGCTGTAGGTAGGCATTGGTTTTTTTTTTTTTTGCCTATGGGTGTTTTTGTGTGTGTGTGAAGATGAACTTTGAGTTTTTGGGTAGATGCCCACTTTTCTAGTTTGCTGCAAGTTTTTTTTTTTTTAATTGTAAATAGATGCTGAAGAGATTCTTTAGGTTTATTTTTAAGGTCTTTAGGTTTATTTTAGGGTTAAAACCTTAAAAGGTTTGTTTTTAAGGTTTGCCCTTGGTCAGGCTGGTCTGAAGACCTGACTTTTTAGCACTCAGCCATATGTTTTTCAGTCTAAGAAGTTTCCTTTTTGGAATTCTGCTTTTATGGTTCTGATCTTCCTGTTACTGGTCTGTGTCTAAATCTTTCCCAGGATATCGCAACAGCTCTTGTACTAACCACCTTCCACCTACCCAGCCTACCCAGTTCTTCTGGTTGAAGGACATCCTGGCCGTCACATCCCTGCATGAAGCTCCCTGCCAGTGGGCAGGCCTGCGGAGTGTGCGCCTCTGTCCCCTTTGGCTCTTACCCATATAGAAGGCTTGCCAAGTGCCAGTTGTTTGTTCCCAAATCTGGTTATTCCAGTTAGACTTATGATTGCAAATTCAGTTAAATATTATGTAAACCTTTGAACGAGTGTGACAAGAGAGTTGGCTTCTATGAAAACTTGATGCTGAATGTTTGGGAACCCTTGATAAAAGTGAATTACTGTAAAAATGAGATTGTTAAATTAGAATTGGGCCTGCCGTTTAAAAGACTTGGGACAAATCTGTAAGGTTAAGCACCCATACTGCTTTGCAAGTGGTTCCTTTTTAAGAACCAAGCTTCATTTATGGCTGAACTCCCTTCCCAACAAACAAAAACACTTGACATGGAGTACCATGAATTCTCAAAATTATCTGTAACAAGAACTTCCCTGATGGTCCAGTGGTTAAGAATCCACCTTCTAATGCAGAGGACACTGGTTCAATCCCTGTTCTGGGAACTAAGATCTGACACACCTCGAGGCAGCTAAGCTGGGGCACCACAGTAGAAGCTCCTGTGCTGCAGCTGAGACCTTGCATAGCCAAATAAATAGTTAAAAAAAATCTGTAACTAAAAGCATGCTTATGTATTCATTACATTCACTTGTAAGTTTATATGTATATGCTTAACCTATATACATATATATTAAAGATTTACTGCTTAGCGGACTTTACCTTGGCTAACCAATTTATGGGTCCCTATCAGCTCTAAGAGTGCTTCCATTATATTTAGCCTTAATCCCCAAATATTAAAGTAGACTTCCTTATCTAGTTCATGCCAGGTAGTGTAGATAAAATGTGGGTCAGTTAGAGTGGCCCTGTAGAGTTTGTGTCGTTCTCAGGATGGTGGGGATAGAAAGATGAGTGATTTTACACTTCATTTATGTGGAGTTCAGAAGCTTATATCTTGTAATCCAGCAACTTTAATTATTTTGTCTTACTTAGGAGATATCGTAAAGGTCTGTTCCATTTCAGATCCTTAAGCCTACCTGTTAATGGAAACGAGACACGTTGAACTTGTTTTTTCTGTTTGAGTCAGTTTTCTCTTGTTTCTTTCCATCTCCCATGTATCTAGTCTCCTCAGTCCTCTGGCTGCCCGCCCTTCCTTTGCAAACCTTGCTTCTTTTTCCAGGCCCCAGACTTGGTGTTGTGGGTCCCTTTTGTGTGTCCATAAAGCCTTGTCCACACTTGCCCCTTCATCTCAGACCACTTTCATTCCAGGAGGTGGGAACTCGGATGACTTTGGTCTCCTTTTTAAAAAAAGACAATTTGAGTGAGATTTTTCCTTATTCTTTTAGGGTTTAATTTTTCTTGACTTCAGACAACCCTATGGCCTTCTGACAGTCTCACACTTTTCAATAAGAGTTTTTCATTCATTTTTGATTCAGAATAAAATTGTCCAAAGTAGAGCTGAACCTACTCCCGTTTGATTGATCTGCCTGCTTCTGGCATGTCCTGTCCTGCCACCTCTTGCAGGTGGCTTTTGTCTATCATCATTCTCTTTGTCAGGATGTGTGGGTGGGGAGGAGCCCACATTTTGCAGAGGTGGATCCCATTCCCTGAGGGCCAGGTCTCAGGCCCACTGGCGTGGGCAGCTGGGCTCCATCCCTGGGCCCTGTGTTTCTGTTGGGCTTGCTTTCTACTTCCACTGGTATGTTTGGCCACAGACTACTGCTCTTGTGAGGGGGCTCGCCTATGCCTCTTAGGACTTTTCTGCCATTTGAAGAATTGTACCAGAAGAGCTTGGACTGTAGGAAACAAACTAGCATCATGAGGAGAAGACCCAGTCAGTTCTGAAATAACTGCCCACGGTTATTGTTTCTAGTGAGCTCACAGGAGAGGAAGAGACTGTTGAGTCCATTTTACAGAAGGGAAAACTTGAGGCCAGCAGACTCTGGCCAGAGAGTGAAAGGCTGGCTCTCCTCCCCGTATTTTAGTCCAGATGAACTGGAGGTAAGAGGAATGATCAAAGTAGCCCCAAGAGGTGAGGAAGAGGCCATAATAGAGGCTCTTGGCAGCCTTTGGAGAGGTTTTTTTTACTTGAGAAAGTTGGGAAGTTGAGACAGTTTGTCGGCCTCCATAGCAGGAGTGGATCTGTTGCAAGTGAGTATTTGTTGTTTTTTTAAACACCAGTTGGTGGAGCTACCCTCTTCTCCCCAGCTGCCTGTCTCCTTAGTCCTGATTGGAAAAAGCCGTGAGGTCCCAGGTGCCCTGGGGCCCGGCTGGTGCTTGCTTCGTATTTTATAAGCGCCCCTACCCCATCCTCTCCGGTATACCTGAGAGCCGACCCAGGCTGTGTTTGCTCGCCAGGCTTCTGAATTCATTTCGTTTTGCAGGGGCTGTGATAAATAGGCTTCGATGCTTTTTCTGGCAACTTTATTGTTGCCCAGGGGACCACGGGGCTCTGGAGGAAATCATTTGCCCTCAAATCCTCACCAGGGTCTGGGCTGGACAGTCAACAAAGGCTGCCCACATGTGTTAATGAGGCTGAGTGAGTAATGAGAACATTACACGTAGTTACTCACATAGTCATAGGATGTATGAAGCCCTTAGAAAGGGGAACCCTACTGACAATTCTTGGGAGCTGATTCTGAGAGCTTGTGCAGCCTAGAAGGCCTAAATTGGATTTTTAAGTTCTAATTTTGTAAGTCTGTCAAGCTCCACCACCCATGAAGAGGTAGGCAGTGAGCATTGAAATACTGGCAGCAGTGTTTAGTTCGCAGGAGTCCTAGAAGGTCATCGTATTCATAGCCACACATTTTGCCTCTCTATATTCCCTCCAAGGCTCTTGTCACGTATTTTCTCTCTTCCAACCAGCAGTATTTTGGGGTAGGGTGTAGGGTGGGTGTTTTCCATCAAGAGACCCTCTGGTTGATGTACTGAGTCACCCGGGGGAACGTTGGGAGACTTTTTGGTGCCCTGTTTCTGTGGTTCTCTTCTTAAATCTGGGTGGTTCTTTCTCCATTTTTTCCCCCAAGCACAATTTGGGTTAGAGCTTGATCTACAATGGTTGTGTGTGCTATCTCTTGGTTCTCATTTCTACCAGCTGTTAGAAGTGTTTGGTGCCTGTGGGGGCAGAAACAGGTGCCAGGAGGAAATGAGAAGGGATTAGGGCTGTGCATGTGTTTCTTGCATTTATTCCCTCCCTGGGTTTGCAGGAGGGGCGCTGCATGAATGCTTACTCTGTTTAGCAGCCGTTGGGTGTCGACCTTATTAGGACTTGGAGTGCTTTGTGCTTTGTGTCCATGCCTCATTGCTTGTATGTGGGCCTGGGGAATTTAATGCCTCAGATTGTGAGGGGCTTGTTCTGAATGTGTAGGGCACCTCTGTGGTCATAGTGGACAAGATTGGGAATATGAGCTGGGCTCAGGGTTGAGCCCTGTGTTGCACTGGCTATGTGACCCTGGGCAAGCCACATAACCTCACTGAGCTCCCTCAACTGGAAAACTTGTTCCACGCACCTCACAGGCCTGTGGCTGGGAGGGTCAGTGAGATTTTTGATGTGAAAGCACTTTGTAAACTGCATACTATGCACAAATGCTCAGGAAGGTATGATTACACAGTTGGAAATCACCAACCTAGAGATATGAGGCCTGTCAGCAGCCTTCAAGGCTGACTCAGAAATGAATAAATCAGATGAATTCTGTACCTCTTAACAAGCCAAATGAAGAGCAACAGATACTCTAAAGTCTGTTTTGGAATATAGAACAAAGCTTTAAAGATTAGAAGGTGATTATATTCAGTATCTTGTAATAAACCTGTAATGAAAAGGAATTGGAATAAAAACATTTTAAAAATGTATAACAGTAGCACTTTGTTGTACATCTGAAATTAGCACAGTATTGGTGTACACCTGAAACCGAATCACTTTGCTGTACACTTGAAACTAACACAATATAATTAAAAAAAAAATTCAGAAAATGATGTAATCTCTTCCCACCCCCCACTCTCTGGTTGTTGAATCTCTTCTGTATTATTCAGCACTTGATTTCTGAACCTGACTGGGTGGTGAACTTGAGTGACAGACTGAGAAGGAAGATGAGAGTGGCACTGAAGCTTTCCACAGAGATGTTCAGCCGGGACCTTGGAGCAGTATTCCTTGAGCTTGAACTCTGGACTGGGCTCCTTCAGTGCATCAGGTCTCAGCTCTCAGTTTGTCCTCAGGGCAGCATTCAAAGCCCTTGCTCTGCCGTGGGCTTGGGGCTGCGCTCTCCACTGCAGCTGACCCAGCCTCCTGGTGTCTTTGCACATCCTGTTCCTCCTTGCTTCTGGGGCCAGTTGCCTGCCCAGTCCGCGGATCCCGCCTCGCCCTCTCTGAGACCTGATTGGACAGCCTGCCACCCTCTTCCTCCCGTCAGGCAGAGCCAAGCCCCCTTTCTGTGAGCCTGCCTTCTCACAGCTGCTTCTCTGGAGTTAGTGTTTGCATGTATCTAACCCTGGTACCCCCGCATGAGTAGAGGCTGAATTTTCTGTCATCACACAGTTTAAGAAATATTTGCTGAGTATTTAAAATCCTACCCAGTAGTGGGAGGGAGTTTGTAAGGATCTAGTGGAAAAAGGTGAACTTCACTAGAATTAGAATTTCACAGCTGAGAAAACAGGTGTAGAGGAGCAAAGGCTGCGTGCTGTATCAGTGACACCGCCAGGGCATGAAACCCCGCCCCTGCTACAGTGGAAGGCCATGTGGGGATACTGCCTTCGGACCCGTTTTTCAGAGATGTGTTCTTCCTCCAGTTGTATCTTCAGTTATCCATGGTAACTGCAGTCGTTGATTCATTTTCACTGGAAAATAAAATCCACATGTAGTCCCCATACGTAATTGGGCCATTAATGTTTGCCCCTGTTTGAAAATGGTTATTTTGTCCTAGAAGTCATTCACTGCAGACGGCCACACGAAGGTAAAGCCTGTTGCAGTCTCCTGCGGGGCGTTCCTGCGCGTGTACAAATGTTGTTTTACGGATGTGGGCTCATGCTCTTAGGCGATGCTCTCTTCTGGGCTCTTTGCATTGATATCTCATGTCAGTTACCAGAAGAGGATTTTACTGTTTTAAAATTGTTTAGTTTTGGTTGCGCTGGGCCTTTGTCGCTGTGCTCAGGCTTTCTCTAGCTGGGGGCGAGCGGGGCTGGCTGCTCCTCCTGTTGCCGAGCGCGGCCTCTAGGGTGTATGGGCTTCAGTCTTGCCACACGCCGGCTCGGTAGTTGTGCCCTGTGGGCTCAGTCACCTCGAGGCACGTGGGGTCTCCCTGGACCAGGGATGGAGCCCGTGTCCCCTGCGGTGGCACGTGGATTCTTACCCACTGCACCACCAGGGAAGTCCCCTGCATTGCTTTTCAGTAGCTGCTGGGCACCTGATCAGTCTGTACCACAGTTTTCTTGTCCTGTCTGTTCTTGAGGGCCTTTTCACACAGTTTGGGGCCCGTTGTGCACAGTGCTCTGTGCACTGTGCTTTTCCTGTACCTTTTTGCACCTTAATCCCAACTTCCTCAAAGTGAAATGGCCACTTTGTGTTACCGGTGTTTATGTTCTGATCCCTCTTAACGGCCCTTTTCTGAGAGAAAGGCTGCACTAATTTACGGCCCCCCAGGTAGTGCCAGTGGGTTTGTTTGTTTGTTGTCTGCTTTTAAAAACCAATACAGGCACTTGTAACAAGTAGTAAAGATGTCAGTTGGGTTTTATTTAAGTTTCTGTTTTCTTTCCTTGTCCTCTCTCAGGGCACTAGAACTAAATGAGATGAGATATAGGGAAGCACTTTGTAAAACAAAATTGCTCCGAGAACACAACGTGTTATTAGTTGGGACGACTAGCTGTGAAGGGAGAAGGGTCTGTAGGATTGTACAACATAGTTCTCGTTTATGAAGTGGTTCTTTTGTGAGAACATGATGTAACTTTAAAATGACCTGGAATCCCATTAATTTTACAAGTGATTTCAGCCTTGTTTGGGAGGTGGGCTTTGTATGGTTACAAAGGTCCCATTGGGCTCTGGCTTGAAAGACTAGTTAAATACAGCCGACATGTTCTGGCTGTTTACCATGCTCTCACCCTGCTGCTGCTGCTGTTTAGTCGCTCAGTCTTTTGCGAACCCATGGACTGTCGCCCACCGTGGGATTCTCCAGGCAAGAAGACTGGAGTGGGGAGCCATTGCTTTCTTCAGGGAATCTTCCCACTCCAGGGATCGAACCTGTGTCTCTTGCGCCTCCTGCATTGCAGGTGGATTCTTTACCGTTGAGCCACCAGGGAAGCCCCTGACTCTGGTAGGGGTTAGAAAATATGGCACTGTCCTTGTCCTTAGAGACAGCGGGGATGCCGGACTCTGGGAAGAGAGCTGGAAGCCTCAGGTTAATCACTTCCCCTTGGTCTCAGTTTCTTCCTGCGTAAAATGGAGAGACTCACACTTTGATTTATTGGTCTCTCAAGGTCATTTTGGGGGAGGCAGAGTCAGGTGTTAACATGTGAAGTGTTACAACTGTAGCTATCTAGATCAGATCATTCTTATTTTAGGTCCCACAGGTCTTTGTGGCTGTAATTCTCTTGCCTCAAGGTTGAAGAGGGAACACCATATTTCTGGGTCACCCTTGCTGATTTCAGCCTGTCCGGGCTGTCTGAGAAAGAAGATAGAAATGGAAATGATATAGGTGCGTTTCCTCTCACATTTACGATAAAATACAGCGTGATGATTTTTACGGCAGACGCACTTGTTGATTGTTCTGATGATGGCTTTTTATCGGTCTCCCTCCCCCCATGTGAGAATGAGGTGGTATCCCAGAACTGCTAAGAAGCACCATTTAAGAGTACTTTGGGTGAATCTCTTTGCCTTCTTTTTCATCTGTCAGTAAAGATGTCCCTTTAGAGATGTTAGGACGTGGATGTTCATCGGTTTTAACCTCAGTTGCCCCTTCTTCCACCCTTGTGCACAGAGCTCGAAGGCACTGTGTGTCCTCTCTTCAGCTTGTTATGTAGTGTCTTGGTGGTGGAAGGGGAACGAGGCAGCGTGATGGGGCTGAGCCGTGGCCTGCAGTCCCAGTTAAGTGGGTCTCCTACCTGCTATAGCGGCCGACCCTCGTGCTGGGTCCTTGGCTCACACGTACCCCATGACTCCTTTCCAGCCTGATCACCCCAAGTGGCGAAGGGGTCTGATAGGTGCCGAATGGGCAGTCAGCCTGGTTTCTTTTTTTTTTTTTTAATTTTTATTTATTTTTTAACGTGGCTTATGTGTAAAAATGACAAGACACTTGGTGTTGCTCAGTAAAGAGCTCATCTCCAATTCTTACGTGGCTTTTGTCTTTGATATTTGATTCCATTCACTCTGCAGCCTTTTCACTGGGACTTGAGTTGGACAATTTTTTGAGAGGAGCGTTTTTTTTGATATAGCTATTTCTGTACACTGCACCTCATTCCAAAAAGGATTCAAGACCATAATGAGCAGTCATCCGGAAGCAAACAGTTTTTTCTCTGACCCAAGTGTATTCACTTTCTAAATGTCCACAGTGACAACTGGATTAAAATAACAGGGCAGGGAGCACTAGTCCTCAACCCAGCAGTGTTTGGGCTGAGGGGCTTTTTGTTTTAGCTCTGTAAACTTTAACTTAGAAGTTTAGGTAAAGGCGAGGTTTGTTAAGTGATATTGGTATTGACACCCCTACAGAATTTTTAATGTGGAGGAATTTTAAAGTTCTTTAAAGAAGTTTAAAGTTTAAAAAAGAATTTTGAAGTAATCCCCAGTAGTGAGCACATCCTTGAATATCTGAGATCGGATTTCTATTTAAATGCCAATGCAGTTCAGTATCACCTTTTCCCACCGTACATGGGGCAAGGGAGAGTGTGGATCTAATAAATGAACTTTTCTGGGGTAACAGTTGGTAGATGTGAGTGACTGCATGATTCTGTTGTGTCTTTAACAATGTTTGAAGAGTCTCATTCTGTATCATAATCCTCAAAACTGCTGTGAGGATTCCAAACCATTGTGGTTTAAACTTTGCTGAAATCTGAAGGGTGGTGGACGGAGTGAAAGGAAGCCTCCTCTAAGTGAAGAACGGTTTTGACTTGCCTGCTTGTCCCAGACTCTAGGCGTATCTTAGCCACAGGCCATGTCTCCTGGTGGAAGAAGGTGGGGAATACTTACTTGTTTCTCCTGGACAGTTTCCCCCCGCCCCCCACTCCAGCTCAGTATAAACACCATCATTTAGTCCTGCAGAAACTCCTAATACAAATATGGACTTGTGGAGCCCGGAGGAGCGCACGGAGAAGCACACTCTTTTGTACTTGTGATAAATAAAAACGCTAATGATGTCATAAAAACGAGTTTTCTGTTGACTCTGGTAAGCTTGAAGCACTGAGAGGTGGGAAGGACGGGTCTGACTTGGAAATCTGAAGCTGAAAAGTGTGTGTGTGTGTGTGTGTGTTTCCTCCTAACTCCACTTCCTGCTCCAATTATATGAAGCGCTTGCTACCCAGACACTGACATAGCCTCAAATGAGACACAGTTTCTACTTTTTTTTTCCTTTCCTTCTAACATGAGACTTGCTGAAGTTGTCATGTTATTTCCTTCCAGAATTTATTGGAGCACTAGGCAAAGCCTCTTGGGAGTATAAATAATGATGATTGTAAAGAACAGTCAGTTTACCAAGGAAGGCTATTGTCTTTGACTTGCAAAAGCTTTTACAGCTGAACATTGTTTGCTTACAGTTGTTTAATACAAATGAAGACCTTAATGGTACCTATTGTAAGAGGAGTTCTTTTACTGTATTTGTACACGGAGGTCATCTCAATAAAGAACAAAACCCCTTGCTCAGTCCTAACTGTCTGTTTCTCCAGATAGGCATTGTTTACTGTCCAAGGAAACCTGGATGGTGCTTCGTGGCTGCTTTTTCCCTCCTATCCACTGCACAGAACCCTCCTTGCTGAGTGTGAAAAGATTTCTAAGGCTGACAAAGTGATTCTGAATGTACTTTTAGAGTCTCTCCTCTAACTGCTTCCTTCCCAATTTCCGAATCCAAAGACGGTTTTAAAATGAATTTACGGTACTTGTCTAAGTAGGCACTGACATCGGATAAATATACTTAAATGGTAGGCTGTCGTGCTTTTAATTAAAGCCCACAACGTAGCTGCAGGGAAATAGGAAGACTGCAGTTGCGTTTTTATTTTTGGGGAGATTAAAGTTACCCCTCATCACACTTTTCAGTCTAACTACGGAGTGTATATATATGCTTGGCATACATTGCTGTCCTTGGCGGCTGCATCTTTAGCAAAGTGTCAGCCCCTTTTAGCCTTACTTTTTAGAAACTCTCATATCCCCAACTTATTCCAGTTCTTTTGGCAGTTCTTCAGCTATGTTTCTTTTGGCGTTCCACTGGTGGTTCAAGATGAAAGGCATCTGAGGCATCTCAGTCTTCCCTGAGTGATCTTGGATGTGAATGTGATTTTTTTTTTCCCTCCCCCTCTTAAACAGTTCAGTAGTTTTTAGTATATTTGGAGTTGTGCAGCCATCACTACGATCGATTTTAGAACCTTTTCATCACCTCCAAAGAGAAGCTCTATACCCACTGGCAGTCGCTCCTCATCTCATCCCAGTTTTTCCAGTCTCTGGCAACTACTAATCTACTTCTGTCTCAGTGAATTTCCCTATTCTGGACACTTTATGTAAGTGGAATTCAACAGCCTTTTGTGACTGCCTTCTTTCGCTTGGCATGATGTTTTCGAGGTGCCTTCACATTGTAGTGTGTATCCATAAAAAGGACTCAATTCCTTTCTTTAATGGCTGAATAATACTTCATTTATTTACTGCTCTTTGACCTATGAAGCTGTTCATTTCAGCCTGCGTCCCTGCACGTCCTGTGTTCTGCTCAGCAGAGGGCTGCGTGGGGCCCTCTCCTGTTGGGGTGGCTGTCTTGCCGTTTTGGGGTGTGGTTCTCACTTTCCTCCCCGCCTGACTGCCACTCTTCACTGTGTGTGGGTGCCCAACAGGAGTCTCACTGCCTCTCCCCCTTTGCTAGCTCCGTTGCTGCTGCTGCTAAGTCACTTCAGTCGTGTCCGACTCTGTGCGACCCTGTAGACGGCAGCCCACCAGACTCTGCTGTCCCTGGGATTCTCCAGGCAAGAACACTGGAGTGGGTTGCCATTTCCTTCTCCAGTGCATGAAAATGTAAAGTGAAAGTGAAGTCGCTCAGTCATGTCCGACTCTGCGACCCCATGGACTGCAGCCTACCAGGCTCCTCCGTCCATGGGAGTTTCCAGGCAAGAGTGCTGGAGTGGGTTGCCAGCGCCTTCTCCATCAAGCTCTGTTAGGCATGAGAAAGTGGTGGGGCTTGGAAGTTCATCATGGGCTGATTGGCTTTCTGTGGGTGCTCAGGTGTTTGGTGTTGTTGTTTTGGCCTTCAGGTGAATCTCTGTGTGGCATTTACCACGTGGTTTTGGGAGGCTCCAGGACTTAAACCCCCTGTCTCCTCCCTGGGAGCTGGGAAGGATCGAAGGGCTGTTTTCCCGCGTCACCTTTGGTTTTGACTTTGTCGTGGTTGCTGATGTTGACGTTCTTTGCTGAAAGGTACAGGAGAGGGCTACTGCCTGCCTAGGAGTTCTCCTAATTTTCTTGCTCCTTCCAAGCCTAGTTTTCCCTAAACAAACAAACAAAAAAATGCTTAAAAAATCAGAAAAGGCTCTCAGCAAAGTTCTTTAAGAAATGGGAGTTCTTTTAAGGAAGACCAGTGGTGCCATGTTTTGATAGTTCTGATCCCGCCCCCCCGCCCCCCCCGATTTATTTTTCCCACATTGCTGTGAAATAGAAATGAGATCAGTTTCCTACTTGAGTCAGGCAATTTTTACTCATGTTCAAGTGCTCATCGAAAGTATGAGGTGATTGAATGGTGGGGAATGAGAAAGCCCCATGACCCGAGGGTGCTGGAGGCCTTTGGAGATGTGGATTTGGAGGGTTCTAGTTCTCTGGAAGTGATAGAGATTTGGGGTCTGTGTCTGCGTCTTTCCTAGAGGTTCCTGGTAAGAGGAAGCTAAAGACCAGCATGTTAGAGTTTGGGAATCTTATTTATCACACACTCCTCAAGTTCAGTGTCAAAAAAATTCCTTAGTAATGGGATTTAATCACACTCCCTGGCTTTTCTGGTACAACTCTCAGTTCCAGGTTGATTCTTGTGCTCCGGTCTCGATGTGCCTTACCTAAAGGGCAGACGGCTGTATTCGCTGTTTTCTCTGTAGTGGCTCAATAATGAAGAATTTTCGAGGTAATACACCCACCCACCTCGGTTTAGAAAGTAGATGTGAGTGTGTGTGTATGTGCATGAATATATAAAAAGGAGTTGCTGTTTTAAACTTCGCATTGTTGAACTGGAAATCTGTGTTCTGTTCTGCCAGCCTGCCTTTGTGTGGTGTACCTATAACCTACGCGCACACTTGTGCCATTTCTAAAGCAAATGCCACCTCCCTCCTCCTAAAATTGCTTATTAGAGCTAATTTTACGAATTGAGTTAGAACTGCCCTATAATATAATGCAGAATATTTCCCAATAATGCCTAGGTTAACAATGATCGTCTTGCTG
Source organism: Antilocapra americana (assembly GCA_007570785.1). NCBI lineage: Eukaryota > Metazoa > Chordata > Mammalia > Artiodactyla > Antilocapridae > Antilocapra > Antilocapra americana. Next base: position 11,504,719 of record ML664180.1, on the reverse strand, counting down.
TATTGTGCAAAAAAGGCTTCTGTTCAGACCCAGCTGGGTTTCAGGCTTAATTCATTGCTCTATGGTGGGATCACCACAGCTGCTGTGGGGCCTTTACAAATGCAAAAAAGCTGTCCGTGTTTGTTTCATCAGCTGCATAAGTGATGAGGCCAAGTTGAGGAATCCATTCCAGTGCGCAGTGTGCAGGCTGTAGCCATTATTGTTTACAGAATTAGTGTGTTGGAGCTTTAAAATAATTGGCACCTCGACTGCCCTTTAAAAGCACAAGACTTAAGGGACAGGACCAGTTGGTCGTCCTTGTAATGTTGGCCGGATCCAGCCCAGCCGCTGTCTTGGGCTGTGCTGCGGGACTGACCCTCGTGAGGTGGGGGTGGCTGAATGCATGTCCGTTTAATTCTGCATCTCAAACTTAGGTTTCCTTTCTTCCTTTTTTCCCTCATTATTTTAGTGGTTTTTCCTTGTTACTTTGGCGCTCAGTTGTGTCTGACTCTTTACGACCCCATGGACTATAGCCCACCAGGCTCCTCTGTCCTTGGGATTTCCCAGGCAAGAATACTGGAGTGGTTTGCTGTTTCCCTTCTCCAGGCTATCTTCTCCACTCATGGATTGAACTCGGGTCTCCTTCTGCATTGCAGCCTGTTCTTTACCGTCTGAGCCAGCAGGGAAGCCCACCTGTTACTGTCCTATAATTGTAATTGAATTTTAAAGCCTTAGTAATCCTCCTAACTCCAAAGAGATGTAGGACTGTCAGCTGGGACCTCAGGTATCCCTGCAGTAACGTTCCGTCCAGCTCTGTGGGACTTCTTTTGCGAAATGATACTGCTTTGGGAATTATTCTCATGTCTCTGTGGATTCCGGAGTGAAGGCTACCTCTCGGCTACAGAAGGAGCTACTGGACATGTCACTTCGCAGCCAGTTAGGGGGTATCCTCAGTGGATGCTGACCTCCTTTCCCAGGGAGCTGGTGTAGCCGTGGCAGTACCTCCAGTCACTTTTGGGACCCGTGCCCGTAGCGTTGCACAGGATAGTGTAGAATCGTCCCTTTCGTTTTAATCTGATTGATTTTTGGTTCCCTTCTTGGTTCAAGGTCTGTCTGAAAGTCATGCCTCATGGAATTGGAAGGCAGCACTGATGGTGGCCAGTCTGTACAGGTTTTCAGAGTGGAGCTTGTCAGGTCTCTGAGCCAGCAGGGGTGACTAATGGTGCTTCTTCCTCCCAGCTGGAAAGGTCCCAAAGTGCTCTCCCATATTCATAAAAAAGATGGTGTGAGGCTCAGGGTCTTCAAATTAAAGGTCAGTACTGCTCAGCTTTATCTCAAATAACTGTCACTTGCGTTCTCCCTCACTCCTTTATGTCTCTGCGTTTTACCCTGCGGAGCGTCTGGAGCCGGGAGGACAAATGGGTCCAAGGAGTTCTGTGTGGTGTGTGTACTGCTGAAGCAGTTTGAGGATCCTGGTTTGTCCTCCCTTGAAGGGAGCTCTCTTGACGGGAGAGGGTGGTCTTGGACGAGCACATTTTAATTCTTAGAGTGAACTTCCATAAGAGAACACATTCAAACATCCGTCTAGATTTTTTTTTAAAAATCTTTGCTGCTTAGTTTTAATATTTATTTGGTCTTAGTTGGAGCTCGTGGGCTTCAGTAGTTGCATAGGCTTAGTTGCTCCGTGGCGATGTGGGATCTTAGTTCCCTGACTAGGGATCTAACCCATGTCTCTTGCATTGCAAGGTGAATTCTCAACCAGTAAACCACTAGGGAAGTCCCCGTGTAGATTTTTTTCTTTCTTCCTAAAGCCCCTCCCCCCTGCGACACTCACCCTGGAACAGTAGTGGTGAAAAGGGAAATAGCCAACAGTGAGTTCCACTCCTCTGCCCCTGAGGGAGAAAACCACCTCAAGGGGCTGTGTCCTGGGCCTTGTTCCTGTTTGTCTGCCCTTCGGGGATTGCACTGGCCCACCTGTTTCTCCTGGCTGGGGCAGGTGTTGTGTATTTTGGCTTTAGGAATCTCTTAATGAGGCCCCTTCTGCTGTTATTATCTTTGTGAGGCAGAAACGTGTTCTTGTGTTGGTCTGTTTTAAAGTACTGCATTCTCTCTGAAAAGTTTTGTGAATATGTATCTGACTGAGTGTGTATATGTGTATCTGTCTTTACGTGAATGTCATTTCACCATTCCTGGAGACCTCAGTTGCCTGCCTGTCAGGTAAACTGCTCTAAATGCCACCCTGCTTCGTACCAGCTGAGTCCCCTGGGAGATCACTTGGGCCTCAGTGTTCTGCGCTGTGAAATGGGTTGCAAGTGCCTCCCTGCAGGAAGGCAAGGTGTGACTGCCTCCCTTCTGCCTGCACACCAGTGTTTCTCTCTAATGCTGACATGCTACAACCTGCTGGATGGCAGATAGTTTGATAAATGGTTCTCCTTTGACTTTGGGGAGAGGTGGTGAGGTCAACACACAGCCTGAGCTTTCTGGAGTGTCATTCTCCTGACCTTGGCACCCCCCCCCCCCCCCCGCCCCGAGCCTTCCACAGACACACACATACCTTTAGGTGAGCAGCTTACTAGCACAAGATACAGAAGCCAGTGCCTTTCCTTTTCCCATGTAAATGTTCAGAGATCTGTTTGAGGGGAAGCAAAAGGCCCGAGGAGCCAGCCACTGGGGATGGAGTGTCTGAATTTTTTTTTTTTTTAAAGTTTTTATTGAATTTATTACAGTTTAGTTTCTTTCTTTCTTTCCTTTTTTTTTTTACGTTTCTTTGGTCTCAAGGCATGTGGGAACTTAGCTCCCAGACCAGGGATCAACCCGCACCTCTAGCATTGGAAGGTGAAGTCTTAACCACTGGACCACCAGGGAAGTCCCTAGTGTCTGATTCTTAACCAGCTGGCTGTAGGTGCCTAGGAGGGAATGCCTGTCTATGCCCGGGCGGGGCGTCAGCTGTGAAATTGTCCAGGTAGAAAGTTGTTCTTAGAATCAGGCTTCAAATGATAGTAAAATGCAGAGGGACTTGGAATACTCAGCACGGAGTGGGCAGAGTCTGGTGGTTTTCTGGTTGGTTGTTTCAACCCCTGCTGTTGAGAGTCTTTTAGGGAGCCACGTTTCACTGGCTCTCCTGCTTTCAGAAGTCCGCTGTGATGTAGGAGCGAGGTTTCTCTGTGGTTTCATCACTGAGGACAGTACCGGGCCTTGCGGCTGTTCGTCTAACAGTTCTTTGTTCCCATCTGCCACCTGGATGGGCCTGGAGGTTGCTGGGCTGCGTGCAGGCGGATCCCCAGGGGTCTGTGTGTTTTACCTACATTCCGAGGGTGTGGCCGTGTTACTTGGGGCCCTGGAAAGAAGCCCTGTTTATCCAAGGGGTCACATGAGGAAAGCGGTTCCGTGAAGTGCATTCACACGGCCTCCCAGAATGTTGCTGGTTCAGAACTCTTCCCTCTTGGCCCCAGAGCCCTAATGGAGGGGAGGTTAGTCCTGTACTCTCTACAGGATAAATGGGGGGAAGTGGACCCCTCCCTACCCCTGAGGGTGGGTGGAAGTGAGAGCCTTGCTTATGAAACTGCCTAACTGCTCACTGGCCCTTGTGCTGAGGGGTGGTGCCGCCACTTTACCCTCTGGAAAGCCCAGACCCATCCCCTGATGGATAAATTTCATCCGAAGCCTCCAGACCCGCTCAGGTGACGTGAATTAGCTTTTTGGAAGGGCACAGCTAGGGTTTCGTAGGCTTTAACAGCACAACCAAAAGGCTCATCACCTTTGAGCTCTGCTGCTGACCGTGGTTATCTTGCTGCCACTAACAGAAACGAAAATTCTCTTGCCAAAGCTACTGTTCCGGGAGGGCAGCTGCATTCCGGGCTTCTGTGGTTGGAGGAAGACGTTCACTGCTTCCCTGTTCCACTTCCTGCTGTCATCCCGTGGTGGCGGGACTATTTGGGGGAGGCCGGGCGAGAAGGGGGTGAAAGAGTCTTGAGCAGTGGTTGTGCAGGGTGTGTCTGGAAAGGTCCCCGGCTTTAGAAAGGGGATAATGTGGGGAGGGGGTGACAGTCACTGAAGCATGACAAGCCTCCAGAGGCCCCTGGGACTTCCAAACAAGAAAAGGGAGCTTTCTGCTGATGGTACACACACATCACACACAACACTCTCCTCCGTCCATCCCCCCCGCTGGTCTGTGACTCTCCTACTGCTTCTTGTTGGCTCCAGTTGGCAGGATGCTCACAACGCAGCTGCAAAGAGTTTGCTTCTCCTTTTCACAGCATCTCACATTGAAAAGCAGTTGTGGGGCTAGAAAACAAAATAAAAACTAGAGGGGTTTTCAGAAGTGGAAGCCAAGTTTAATTAAAGTCAAGGAAGTTGGGGCTGTAACTCTTCTGTGAAGTCTCTTCAAGTCAGGCCTGTGTCCCAGGCAGGCAGTGTGGAAAGTGCCCAGGGGCCACTCCCAGTTGGGAAGTGGAAGGCCTCCTTGTCTGATCCATGTTTGGGAACCTCGTAGAGCAGAGTTTATCAGAAGATGTGTGAGCTGTCTCCTCTTGGTGGTCCCTTTATTAGGTGCTTGCCTCCTCCTCTTTGGAGGAAGAAAACCCTTCAGGGGCTTTGGTTTCTTCACACTGTCTGAGTCTCCTGCTTCACCCCCAACCCTGGACCAAGCCTCTGGGCTATAAAACTTCTTCTAAAGAATAAGAGTTTCTGACTTTAACTGCCTTCTCACATTGGCTTTTTAATCCTTTAGTGTACTTTGGGGGTACCCCTCAGCATTTTCTTGGGTCATATACTTGGTCTTGGAGGTTTTGCACATATTCACTAGTGCGTTTGTGAGGAACCCTCTCTGTTGTCTGCAGAGCCCAGGGAGGGTCCAGAAGTGAGCTGTGGTCAAGTCACACCTGGATTGTCAACAGGAAGGAAGCTGAGAATCTATCTCACAGATTGAAGAGGCACATTTAGTATTTGGTGACAGGGTTTTAATTTGAGTTTTGCCTGGAGACTATTGTGCTGTATTTCTGAGTAGTTAGCTAGAAATTGTGTAATTGTGTGTTTTATTTTTTAAAAGATTTTTTTAATGTGGATCAGTTTTTAAAATCTTTATTAAATTTGTTACAGTATTGCTTCTTTTTTTGTTTGTTTTGGGCTACAAGGCATGTGGGATCTTAGCTCTCTGACCAGGCATCTAACCTGCACCCTCTGCATTGGAAGGCATAGTCTTATTAATTACTAGACCACCAGGGTATTTTTATTAAAAAGTATTTTTATTTTAAAAATTTTTATTGAAAATATTTTAAAACAGTACTATTAAAAGTTTTTTTAAAGATAAGGAGTTGGCACTGGCTAGCTCTGTCAGTAGAGCATGAGACTCTTTATTAAAGACACAAGGAATTGTATCTTAAAGATACAAGCAATTACATACAAAAGGAACATACTCGTGTCTTTCTGTAGATTCTAGCACTTCTTTCCTTCCAGCTGAGGAAATGATTTACTCAGGATCTTTCTTGGGTATTTTTGTGTATTTGACCCTAACCATTTATTAGGTTTTCTGCCAGTCTTCTCTCATTTTGTTGGTGTGGAATTTGTTGCCTGCAAGGCTGATGTGTCCTTGGGCCTGGAACTTGGAACTGTACTTTTGGACTTGACAGTGACTGTGTTGTAGAGGTGCTGGGCTCTGGTTTGGGGTTTTGCTCTGCCTGGAAAAGCAGTTGGACTTTGAACAGTTAAGTTTTCCTTAGCTGAGAAGTCGTCGTGTATGGTGGGAACGTTGTGACTTCTGAGCTTCCTAGACATTTGTAGCCCGACTTCCCTTTCACTTTATTTAGCTTTAGTTCTACAAGTATTTATTATCTACTTTGTGTTATTTGTCCGGTTATATCTTTTATACTCTTGTGGTGGAGAAGGATGTGGGAGGGAATCCAGGATTGAGACCATGTAAGGTTCCAGGAGGTTTTCAGCCACTGCATGCCCATCACAGGGATCTGGTTACAAGGCAGCTTCTCATCCAGTGGGTCTGTGGTGGGGCCGGAGATGCTGCCTGGCTTGCAGGCTCTCAGCGGATGGCCCTTGCAAGGGTTTTGATTTTGTGGGTAGTTTGTGCAGCGGTTCTCTCTTTTTTTTTCCCCCTCCGTGTCTCTGCCTCAACCAGAGCAGCTGGGGAGTTCTCATAAGATCTCCTCTACCAAAAAAAAAAGTTTGAAAACTCACCTTAGGGACATAGCAGGGACTGAAGACCACGGTAGGCATTCTGCCCCAATCAAAAGATGTTTTCAAACAGTGATGGGATTGTAAAGCCTCATCATTTCATCAAACAGCCTCTTTTGGCCCCATGTCCTATACGCTCTCCTTCCTGAGGCCGGTTCTTTAATTTTCGTCCTGGAAGGAAGCCTGGTGTTTTTTCCTTACAGACAACTAGTTATAATACACTGTCTGTATCATGTCATGTGTTTCCCTAAACTCTGTCATGTCTCATTTGGTAAACACAGAGCAGGCTCAGGGATTTCTGTGTAGGTCCCTTGCAGTTTTGCTGGTTTCTGTCCAGAGTTCATCGTGAAAGCTTATACATATATATATATATATATATATTTTTTTTTTAAAGAGATGTTTTCTATTGGAAGGTACCATGGATTCGTACCTACTGAGATGTTTACCATAGCGGTGTTTCATCCACTCACACCTTACCGCCCTGTGAAGTGGCTGCTTTCCCCCAGACTGCAGTTGAGGGAGGAAACAAAGCAGAGGGAAGGGCCGGGGCTGGCCTGTTTCACTTGGAGGGCTGTGCTTGTCTTCACCCAGGTGGGCAGTGCTGCCTGGGTGTTACACAACCCTGGGTTTGAATTCTGACTCTTGTCATTTATGTAGCCTGTCTGTGACTCAGTTTTTTAAATCTGTAAAATGGGAGTCATAAGTAGTGTATATATGTCATGTAATTTTGAATGTCTGGCTCAGATATACATTTTGTTTTATTTTTTTTACCGCAATGTAATTATTATTACTGCTTCCCTAGTAGCTCAGCAATAAAGAATCCATCTGCAGTGCAGGAGATGCCGGTTTGATTCCTGGTCCAGAAAAATCCCCTGGAGAAGGAAATGGCAACCAACTCCATTATTGTTGCCTGGGAAATCCCATGGACAGAGGAACCTGGTGGGCTACAGTCTGTGGAGTCACAGCAGAGTTAGATATGACTGAGAGACTAAACAACAATAGATTATTACTACCACACTGTTACTGAATTTATAAACCCAGCTCCCTGTGGTTCTGTAAAAGGTGTTCTCTCAAGTGTTAAAAACAGAATTTTAATGATTTTTTTAAGTGAATTTTTTTCCCTTAGGATAAAAGATGTGATACTAGATTATCATTATTACGTATTGTTAACAGGGTATGAAGCAATACCTAGTAAGTGGCTATTTACAGAGAAGGATGATTCAGAGCTGCTTACTAGATTTTATGGGTCTTCATTCTTTATTGTACTTGATCCATTTTTGTGGGTGGGTGGGTGTGTGGTTGAGGCTGGATTCCTTCTTTGTGAAACATTGCAGCTTCCTTGTATAAGTGTTTAATGGTATTTCCTGGTCTCAACCACACTCAAGTTCAAAAATCATTTGGACTTTAAAAAATATTTTTAATTTGCTGAAAGTATTGAATACACATAGTGGCTTCTCTGTAAATTAATTATGTATGCTGAATTGAATAGCAAAAGGATTGAAGCTTTTAAAAGGGATGTGTTTATAATCATTTCTTCTACTATTGTCCATCCCTCCCCCCCCCCCCCCCCCCCGTGTCTCCCCTGGGACCAGATCTTATTTAGAAAAGTAAGGAAGTCATTTTTCAAATAATGATTGTATTCTTTAAAAGACTGTTTTTAAGGACTTTATTTGAAGTATGATTTTTTTTTTTTAAGAAATAATGTAAATTTACCCTGGTTTCGAATTTCTGAAGATCAGCTTCATTCTTGTGGGGCTACTGACCAAAGAACCTACTGTTGTTGTTTGTATCTCCTTCACAATAGTCTTATCTTTTCCCTTTCCTATATTCAAAAAATATTTTTAGACATGAAATATGTTTCTTGTATTTTATGAGTATTTAAAGGGGTGTCCTTACTGTTCTGCATATTTCTTTAAAGGTGAGTGAAGAAACTTTTTTTTTGGTTTGTCAACTAGAGAATATTGTGATTCTATTTTATGTTCACAGAAAGCTAAAGGTTTCTATGTATTATTTAGTGTTTTGAAGAACATGTGCTATATCTGAAGAAACGTGTGCTATTTGTAAAGCAGGAAATGTGTGGAGAAAGGGCAGTTGAGCAGTGAGTTGGGGTCGGAGAGCCAAATTAATTTGCCTTCATTTAGATAATTTAACACAGCCTAGTAACTGATTGTTCCAGAGTGGTTTATGAATGCTGAGCTCAGGATGGTAGAGAAAGAGTTTTAGAACTTGTATCTTTAATGTGTGAAGGGGTTATTAGGAGACCAGAGCCAGCAATTCTGCTGATCGACTGCTGGTTCTGGATTTTTTTCTTTTCTTGGTGATCCTTGGCATCTTTAGTCTTTGTAGGGTCTTAGGGTCTAAGAAGGAGGTTTTAGAGGTTTCCACTCCTCCTTTTTTTTCTTTCCTCCCCATTCCTTAATCTCGCAAGTGGGACCCTGAAAAAGCTGTTGACAATCTGATGGTCTAAAGCTCCACCTGGGGTTAGAAGCTGGTTGTCCTTCTGGAATGTTCTTTCCCCAGGAGACTGCTGGTCCTAGTCTCTGGGCCAAAGGAGGTTTTGGATAGGCCTTTGATTTATGGTCTCTGGAGAGGCCGCCAGACTGTAGGAGCCTGTCAGACTTCCCAGTTTGTGTGATAGGGTTAAAAGTGGTTTTGCGAGGTTACCTGGATCTCTGTGATTTGGGGTCACAACCTCTGGGTCACAGGAGCGGCAGGAAGTGTGCAGAGAGCAGGGAGAGCTGCTGGGTCTGCCTTACGGAGATGAGTCTGGGTAAGGGTTCAAGAATGGGGTGCAAGGGCTAGCACAGACGTGAGCCCTTGGGGTCAGAGGCAAAGACGAGAACAAGCTGGAAAACTCTGTCGTGACCTCGAAAGAGCTTCTGGAGATAGGACTTTGGATCTTTGGCGTTTCCTTCTTTCAGAAGGTCTGGTGTGCAGATGAATCGGGAAAGTGTCCTACATCCCCAGCTTCTTCATGAGATGCTGATACCAGTTAATTCAGAATCACTTGTAATTGGAAGCAGCTGCTGTTTCCCAGCTGACTAGGTGTTTGAGTCAGATGCTTTGAATTAGCTGGACTTGGATTATTCATATTTTAATTAAAGTCCATTTTACTCCCCGCCCCCCACCCCATTTCTTGTCTCTCCAGTGGCCAGGCTTTTACAGTAACACATTTGAAATTACAAGCGCATCCCAGTAGAAAGGTATAATGTAAGTTCAAGGACTTGCAGTTGATTATGGTCTTGTATTATTAAGTAGTGAGTTTAACTGCACTGCCGTTCCCTTTTCTTACCCGCTGAACCCTGCTTCTCTAGTGGGGAGATTTCATTCCGTTTAGGAAAAGTTGAGACTTTTGTCCCTTCCCCTCCTCTTGGAACACTGACATGTTAGCTTGATTGCTTGTGTCACTGCCGTGGGGAAGGTACTGCGTGAAACGGGACGAGCAGTTTTCTGGTACTTCTCATCCAGTGGGATTTGCAGATCAAGCCATGAATAGCGGGGCTTTGGGGCAGTGGGGATATTTTCTTTAAAGGAGAAGAGTTAATGAGTACAGCGGTGAGGCTGTTTAGTGCTTCTCTGTAGATAGAAAATGTTCAACAAGCAGCTTGTAGGGGGGTAAAAACCACCTTAATTTTGAGGGGAAATAAAAGAAAAATTGCATTTCTCTTAGCATTAATGCTGATGAGGAAGAGAGGCAGGAGAGGAGGTGGGTGGATGTTGCCTTTATTTCTGTTTCGGTGACGTTTGACTTCATAAAGGTCCTAGTTAATTCAATTTTGTGTTGGTCCCTCGCCTCCTCTTGAATGTCCAATTTTAGCTGACTTGCAGAAAAACCAGAACAATGCAGACCCACTTGATTTTGCATACCTGTTAAAATGCTTAAGCATTCTGTGTGGTTAGGGACTTTTAAAAGGGCATAGGAGACATGATCACTGTCCAGAGGAGTCCAAAAGTGTCCCCGGAGACAGAAAGCGTACATTTGTTGATACCTTTAGGAAACTGTGTAAATCAATGTGTCCCATAGGACTTGGCGAGGTCATGTACATACCGAGCACTGGGAGAGCGGGAGGAGGAGGATTGCTAGCTAGGGTGGGCGGCTCTTCGGAGGTAGAAGGTTCCTAGAACAGTGGAAGGATCCTTGCATCCCCCTGTCTTTGTAGAGATGGCCTAAGGATGTCCACCTAGTGGACGGCCCACTGCCTAGAGGGCCCACATCTGTCATGTTCCCCTTTGCCTGCCCTGCACCGGGGCAGAGATCTTGGGGCCCTGTGACATGAAACGGGGGGTTTTGTTGGCCTGTGTGCGTGGTCAAGGACAGGAGCAGACGTGCTGGGCTGTCCCTCTCAGGGGCAGTCCTTGTTTTCATCCATGCCACCTGGATGAACTGAGCAGCACGAAGTTGCTATGCTGGTTTCTTGGTAATAGGCCTGACACAATTTGACTGTTTTTTGGACTTTCCTCCAACTTAAAAGGCCATCAGCAGGCCAGCCCTAGGTATACTTTATAAGGAAGAGGGAACACATTTGACAAAGCAAAAATCTTAGTTCCATGTATTTCATTAGAAAACCACAGACCCTTCAAGTGTCTGTTCTTTATGAATGGATGTTTAGTAAGAGGTCTTTGTGGAATTCTGTTCACGGTAGAAAGCACCACACTTTGAACTGCCTGGCCTGCTAAATAACAGATTTAAGTATTAAAGGATGTAAACAATGTATATTCTCATATATCTGCGAAGCAGAATTTATTCTTTTATTTTTATTACCACTCTTAGCTTTTGAGAGAAGTGTCTGAAGCTGTGTGGGGTATAGGCAGAGCCAGAGTTGAGCCCATTTCTCACCATTGTGCATATTTTTGATAATGAGATGATATTTCTGTACCCCAAGGTGTCTAGGCGTAGAGATTTTGACCCATTTCTCTCCTGGGTAAAGGTCTTCAGGGTTGTCAGCCAGCCCCTTTCAGGGTACTCAGATGAAAAGAGGAACCAGTACTTCAACTGAAATCTCTAATCAAGGTCCAGCAGGCCTCATTTTGCATTTTAAGGTATCTGTTGAACACAATAACTTAATAAGGTAAAATAATGATTGTTATAAATTAAGTAGCTATTACTGAAGCATCACACATATCTATTTCAAGAAGAAAAAGAGGAAGAATGTATACTGTATAGCTTACTGTTGATAAGCAAGGATTCCATCTAGTTAGAAATGCTTGGGGGAAATTTCAGGAGAAAGTTGGCAAGAACAATATGGATAAATGGAGAGAAAACAGAAACCATTTTTGGGGGGGCAGAGTATTGTGGGAATGTGCTGTAGAAGGTGCAAGGATAAAATTAACCCCAGCAAGAAGTATGAAATCGGAAAGACCAGTCAGTGGGGCTGGTGATCGATAATTAAGGGAGGTGCAGTTCAGGAGTGGAAGGGGTCCACGCCCACGGTCTCATCTGGGAAACCTGCCAGCCTGCTGTAGGAGGGACTTGGTGTGGAGGAGTGGATGGGGCAGAGGTTAACCTCTGTTGTAGAAACTCACCGCAGAGCCGGGATTGCTGAGTGCTGAGGACTCCTGGAGTTGGTAGCAGCACCCCAGGCCTAGTCTAGCCCTGGCTGCTGAGTTTCTCATTTTGTTTGAGGTTTTCCCCTGATGGGACTGAGCCCACGTGAACAGAGGAGAGAGAATGATTTTTAAGGAAGGGAAGGGAGGGGGGAGGAATTGAATATTTCTGATGCAAGGAGTAGGAACGTGAGATTCTCAGACTGTAAAGAAAAGTGTTCTCAGTCATGTCCAACTCTTTGCGACCCCATGGACTGTAGCTTCTGTCCATGGGATTTTCCAGGAAAGAATACTGGAGTGGGTAGCCATTTCCTTCTCCAGGGGATCTTCCCGACCCAGGGATCAAACCCAGATCTCCTGCATTGTAGGTGGATTCTTTACTATCTAAACCACCAGAGTAAGAGTTGAGAACTAAGTTTTCAAATTTGGGGAAGAATTGAATCACCTAGACTTACCCTGTTGATGCCCCGAGATGCTGGTCCTACTCTGCACTGGGGGAGAAGGACACAGCTGGGATTAGAACCCAGCCTTGTGGGCACTTTTATTTATTAACTTCAAAAAAGGTTTATCCTTTGCCTTCTCACAGCAGGCATACAGGAGGCCGTGTTGGGTGTGTGTTGGGTGGGTGCTAGTGAAGGAGGATGCAGAAGAGGGGAAGCGGCAAGTGTCCAGGCAAAGAGGAGCGAAGCTGTAGGGCTGAGGGCTGGCTACCTGAGAAAGTGAAAAATAGTTTACATTTGGGATGGGACCCAGGGAGGAAATGCTTTGAGGCTGAATATTTTTTTCCCCTGAGAAAGCCTATTTAATTATTATATGCCTGTTGCTGATGGATAGTAAGCTGCTTCCTTTTTTGTTTTTTTGCTACTGTGACTGACCCTCATTTTTGTATCTCCTGACTCACATCTGTCGGAAGTTCTCTTACTGCATAGAGGGAGGGTTTCAGTTGTCTGGTCAGAGGGTGTATGATTTTCAGTGTCAGAACTAAAATGTTCTCTGAAATGATTGATGCACTACACTCCTACCAGCAACATCTGTGTCCTTGCTGAGGTTTGAAACTGTTAGGTGTTTTGTTTTTTTAAAGTGTCCTGAGTCTGACTTGTCATGCATATGGATTCATAGTTGAAGTTCATGGCACACCATGCTTCCTATTTTCAATGGTAGTCTGGGGTCATGAATGTTTCTTTAGCTGCCTTCCTCTTAATCTGTAAAAGCCTCTGTTGACCCCACTTGCATTAAAATCCTGCTGTCACATCTGTCCCCCCAGCACAGCTTTCTTGTGCTTGAATTACACTGTATGTCTGCCCTTCTGTGTGTTTGAGGCGGTTGTTCATTTGCTTGGTTGTGTCTGACTCTTCTCGACTTCATGGACTGCAGCACACGAGGCTCTCCTGTCCTTCACTATCTCCTGGAATTTGCTCAGATTTATGTCCACTGAGTCTAGCTAACTATCTCATCCTCTGCCACCCCTTCTCCTTTCGCCTTTGAAAGGGTGAGATACTGTCTCTTCTAACTTCCCTATTGTCACAGTCATTTTTCATGGAGAAAAGAAAAAGTTACTTTCCTGCTCAAATCTTCCATAGCTCTCCATTGCTTATGGGAGAAAATCTTAGCTCTTCAAGCATTGCTTGAACCCTTTGCTAGAGCAGCCTTAGCCGGTCTCATCTTCTGCAGCATGCATTCCTGATCGTTTGCTGTCCCTCTGCCTGTCAGGGTCGTGGTCCTGGTTGGATCGCCTCTGTCTGTCTTTTCCTGTTGCCGCAGATGAGCTTCTGCTTCCTTGAAAGACTCAGTTTGGAAAAGGCGGAGGTCCCGCTGTGTGTTGACGCTGCTAATGAGCATCCCTAGGTGCCGGGCCCTCGACCCGGTTCTGAGAGAACGTCATGGTCAAGGGCAGGGGTGTTGACAGGCAGATAGCTCTGGGGTGCGTCTTCTGGGTACTGGCCTGGATGGGTACGTGTTCAGGTCTGCGGAGAGGCAGTGTTCATTGTCATTCTCATTTTTAACCGTATCTCAAGGATCCTCCAGATAAGTCTGATTAAATCTCTTTCCTGGACTTTTTATATTATGAGAGATTCCACAGTAGAAAAATTGCAGGAACACGTGTGGTGAACACCAGGCCCCTCCTCGCCCAGACTGCAGGGTGAGCACTGTGTGCCCGGTGTCTGAGTTCTTCCTCTCAAGTCTTTGACTTTGGAAGGTTTGAAGGGTGCTCTTGCTTATCCATTCAAAAAAGGAATTTAGCAGTGTAGCACTTTAAGAAGTATTAACGAAAAAAAACCAACCTCACTGCCTTCGGCTCTTTTCTGCCACAGTAAACGTTGGCTCTAGTTCAGCTGTGGTAACAGAGCTCCTCTCTGATGTGCGCGAGTTAAACTGCAGCAGGGCCAAGTTGGGAAATAAGTTTCTCAGTTTTTTTCCTTCCAATTTAGAAAAAAAATTAGATTTTGGATTCTCTTGTTCCTGTAATCTTCTTGGTTCTCCCCTCCTTCTCCATTAAAAAAAAAAGTCACAAAGAATTGGTTGTCAGTGGGAGAAATCTGGATTCCTAGGAGATTCTTGGTGACGGTCTTCAAATATGCTGTTTGAACGTGTATTGCAAGGAGTTCAGTTGCAGTTTCTTCTAAGCCATTGAAGCAGGATGTAAAGGGCCAGAACTCTTGTAGGTTTTTGTCTTTTTTTGCCATGCCGAGAGGCTTGTGGGATCCTAGTTCCCTGACCAGGGATTGAGCCCAGGCCCACGTAGTGAGCGTGCAGAGTGCCCACCCTTGGACTGCTGAGGCTTTAACTTGTGATCTTTGCTTTTCTGCTGCACACATGTTATCATTAGCTTGGAAATCTAAGTGCTATCAAGTCATGCCACCAGGTGAGTGAGAACTCCCGTTTCCTCATGCATTAGCTGGGATTTGAATGGCTGGTTTGGATGTAGGTTAGAGTTTTAAGTGTGACAGTGTCTGGCTTTTGTAAGTGCAGGAGAGCTGAATATAATCTGCATGTGGGGACCTTCCCTGGTGGTTCAGTGGTTAAGACTCCAGGCTTCCATCGCCGGGGATGTGGGTTCAGTCCCTTATCAGGGAACTAAGATCCCATATGCTGTGTGTGTTCGTGGGAGGCTCCCAGGCACCCTGCACAGATGACCAGTAGTGAGTGACTGGTTTGCGAGGTGGCCTGCCCAGGTCATCTTGTGTTTGGCTCAGATGGTCTGTCTTTTCACTCTTCACTGCATTGTGACTCATGTGATGACCAAAGAGAAATGAGACGAATACATCATGGTATGCAAAGTTCAAATTATATGCAAGGTCAAATTCAGAAGTGTTAAGAGCAAAATGTGTCCCTGTGCTTTCCTACTCAGTGCCCTTTCTCTGAATTTACACTCACATTTACCTAGATGTGTATACTGAATTCCCCCCACCCTTTTCCTTTTGGCCCGTTTTTAATAGTGGAATTGCAGGTCCTGTTGTGTGCTCTAGCCTTTTCTCACTCAGCTGTGTCTTGTCAATGTTTCTATGCCATTCTCTAATGCTGTGTACTTCCTGGCAGGACCTGTGTACTGTAGTGTATTTAGCCACTTGCTTATGATTCCCTTCCCAGAAGAGTGCCTGGCATTGGGGAAGCACTAAGTAGACGTTTAGGTTGTTAACTCTGTTTTGTTTACTTAAAAATCAGATTTCTTTTGGTACATCTTTCTCACATGTGGGCATATTGGCATCAAATTGCAAGGGTATGTGCTCAGTTTTTATAGTTGGAAGAGATTTTTTTTTTCCCCCTCCGGAAAAGGCTTAACTACTTTATATTTTCACCAACAGTGTATAGAGAATCTTTATTTCCCTTCCTTCTTGCCAATACTTGGTATTATAAAGCTGATTTAGTTTTTGCTAATGAATCACATATGACTCATCACTGTTGTTGGATTTGCAGTTCTTTGTATTGAGCATTCTTCGTTGGCTTGCTGAGTGTCCACATTTCTTTTGTTCATGACCTGCCCACTTTTACATATTTTTTCTTACTGCTTTTTGTCAGAGCTCTTTCTGTTCTTTACTTTCAAAACATAAGTATTTTCCCCAAGTCTGTTCTTAAGCCTTTAATTGTGTTTAATTGTACCCTTTATCCTTCAATGCCATCTTTTCTCATGGAAGTTTTAAACTTTGCTGTAGTCCAGTTTGGTTTTCCTTTACTCTATGGGTTTTGTGTCCTGCTTAGGAATGCTTTTCTGACCTCAAGAATATGAAAGTATTCTGTAAGAAATTCTCGTTCTTTTATTACTTCCCATCTCGTTAAATACTACCCTCCAATTTTTTAATCTTCTCTCTACTCTCACATCAGCCACTAAAATGGTATGAAACCTCAGTTCTCTGGAATCTTGCAGTAATGACTTTTTCTGACAGCCACATTTTATGGATATGTTAGGGTTTATCCCTACTTACATACCCAAAGGCTTAAAATGCACTTTTTAAAGTGTTGGTACTTAATTATTGTCATGACTCTCATTATCTTGTATTAAATAATATTTTAATGTTCCCATGAAGGTATAGGAAGACAGCTTTGGCCTGTGCATCAATTTCTGGATTCTAAGTCCATTTAAATACATGAAAATTCTGAGTTTTTTTTTTTAACAAGAGGACGAAATAGAGGGTAACAGTTATCGTACCATTGTGTTATACACATGCAAGGTAGAACACAGATAAAACTAGGAGTTCTCCCCCTAAATGTAACAGCTTTCTCTGCGGTCGGATTGGCACTAGTAAGAGTTGCTCTGAGAACTGGCTAGGAGTTGGCTTGCCTTTATCGGTTGTATGTGTTTACCATCCACAAGGTTTTTTAAAGAATAGAACTGCTTTAAAAACTTTTTACAACAACTGCTTTATTTAGCCTTGTATTTTCTCCCATATTTTTGAGTTTTTTTCTGATTTCTTTTGATACTTGCTACTTACAATTGGTACAGTAGATGTGTCTTTCAATATGTTTTCATCACATTGGTAATTATAATATGGGAAGGCAGTTAACTAGCCTATTGCTGTGTGAAGTAAAGCTAAAAAGTCCTGATTAAGGGACTGGGCCCCTGTGAGAATAAAGTGTCGTTTTTTTGGCCTGGGAACAAAATGACAACCCATGAAATGGCAATCCATTCCAGTATTCTCACCCACAAAATTCCAGGGACAGAGGAGCCAGTCCATGGAACTGCGAAGCGTCAGATATGACTGAGCATGCATGCACACACCGTGGTGTGTTTAATTACAATTTCAAGTTAGCAAGTGTCCATTGATACCGAATTTACATCATCAGACACCCATTCCAGGTATACAGTTTGTTGAATTTTGATAGTCAAATTCATAGTCCCATGTAACCACCACCCAGTTAAAATAGATTTTCATCACTATAAGTAGTTCCTCCTGCCATTTGTAGTTATCTTCTCTAAGATAAGCATTGCCTGTTTTTATTTTTTTAAATTGAGGTATAATTGCTTTACAGTGTTAGTTTCTGCTGTACAACAAAGGAATAAACTATATATATATCCTTTCCCTTCCCTCTTGAGTCTCCCACCCCCTGCAGCCCTTGCCTGTTTTATACAGCACAATCCTTTTCAGATTGATTTGTGTTGTTGCAGTTATCAGTAGCTCATTCCTTTTTTATTGCTGAATTATACTCCATTGTATGGATATACCACAGCTTGCTTCTGTTCTTACTGATTGATGGACTTTTGAGTTGTTTCCAGTTTTTGGCTGAGAGTATCTGTGAACGTTTCAGTTCAAGACTTAGGTATACTCAGTAGGATTTCATTTCTTCAGAGTCAGTCAATCCTTAGGTATGTAATTGGGTTATAAATTACATGAAGTATATATGTAACTTCATAAGAAACTGCCACACAATTCTCCAAAACGCTTGCACTGCCTTGCCACCCTGAGCAGTCCTGTGGCTCTTGGTCCATTGTCAGTCTTTCTGCTTTCTTTGAGGGGGGAGTGCTGCTGTAGTATCTGGCCAGAATCAACTTCTGTAAGTTTGGTTTTCAGATGAGTTTAAAATCACTTCACATTAGGTTGAGCTTGTACTCGTACTAAGTAGCATTTTGGCTAGAATGTTCGTCTTCTTTTCTTAGGTTAGAAATGCTCCTTCATTCATCTTGAAGTTTTGATTACCAAACCCCTCTTTTCTGTGGGGGATGCAGAGGAGGTGTTATAACTGCAGTTCTCAGGGACTTAAATGGTCTGCTTTATCAACCTGTATCAGATGTGAAGTAGCAGTCAAGCAGGAATTTCTTAGACTGGAGGAGGGAGTACTGACCCTCAGATGAAGGGGTGTAGCTGACATCCTGAGACACCCCAAATCACAGTGGCCTGGGGCAGTGCGTTGGGTTGGCAGGCAGCCTCCCGTCTCAGGGTTGGGCTGCTGCCTTATTGCACACACGAGTGTATTTTAAAATAATTTTTTTAAAATTTGTATAAGCAGCACAGAAACAAACCATGGAAAGGCGGCAGGAAAGGTACCCCTAGCTCCATTGCCCCACACAACTGGTATAAATGTTTTGCTGTTTTTGTTTGTTTGTTTGTTTTTTAACAGCTGTTCTTTCCCTCTGTGAACATGTTTTGGTAATTCTGTGGCATATACAATTTTGTTTCTCTATTTTTTCCACTAGATATCATCATAAGCATTTCCTCATGTGATTATATATTTTCCATAATAACAATTTTTTTGTGCCACTTCAGGGCCAACTCTTCTGAATCAACCCCTTCACTTTAAGTTTTCATGATGAGTGAGTCTGAGGTCTTCCCCAGGTTTGCCAGTCCTGTGAGATGAGGCTTTTTTTGTGTTTGTTCTTTTCTTCCATAATAACAGTTTAATGGGAAGGCAACTATTGAACGTATGTATAGCTGCAATTTTCCAAATTTTATTACTATTTTAGGATATATGACCAAGTACACCATTACTAGGTCAGTGGAAATGGGCATCTTAAAAATATATCTCTTGTGTTTTGCCAGATTACTTCTCAGAAATGAGATACTGCTGCTCCCCAGCAAGTGTTGTTCCAAACAGCACCCCAGAGCCCCCTAGAATACTTACATTAACACTGTGAAATCCAGAGTCACTTGGAAGTTAGGCTGTAATGCTAACTCCAGGTAGGACATCATTTTAGGAATACTTTCATGTGCAAGTATCAACAATATTCTGGTGAATGCATTCAGGACTGTCATTTGTGATCAAGCCTTGAAAATAGTTTGTGTTTGAAAGCTGTGTATCCCTAAAACAGTCTAAGAAACTGGTTAAAAGGTTACCTAGCTACTTCTAGGCGTATCGACTTCTTATTTCTACTGCCCAAATGCACAGGATTTTGAAATAGTTGAAAACACAGAGCCATGCCTTTCCCTTCTAGGCCTGAAGTTCGTTCACTAGGGGTCCCTGGACTGGAGTGTCCCAAAGTGTCATTAACCTTTGTGATCAGTGTTTGGATTTAGGTCACTTGCCTTTTCCCCTACAGATATTGCAGTGATCTGTAGTAATGGCAGACCTCAGTGTGTGTGTGTGTGTGTGTGTGTGTGTGTGTGTGTGTGTGTGTGTGTG
>ML664180.1:11354928-11485452 GCA_007570785.1 Antilocapra americana | reverse complement strand
GTGTGTGTGTGTGTGTGTGTGTGTGTGTGTGTGTGTGTGTGTGTGTGCGTGCGTGCGTGCACGCTTTCCCAGTCGTGTCCAACTCTTTGTGACCCCATGGACTGTGGCTCACCCGGCTCTTCTGTCCATGGGATTTCCCAGGCAAGGATGCTGGAGTAGGTTGCCATTTCCTTCTTCAGGTGATCTTCTTGTCCCAGGGATTGAACCTGCATCTCCTGCATTGGCAAGTGAATCTTTACCACTGAGCCACCCTGAAAGCAGGGGAGGCAGGTACACAAACTAGCTATAATACCTCCGGGAGCTTAGGGACACAGGCCATGTTGGAAGCTTTCAGGAAGGTGGTGCCTAACTCTCGTGGGAGTGAGAGAGTGGGTCAGGGAGGCCTTGCTAGAGGAAGGCGCAGTGTCTTACAAAGGATAAGCAGAAGTTAGGTAAAAGGCCGGGGCTTGAACAGTTAGATGAGCAGGGCCAGAAAACTGTCTGCGTCTGTGGTCCCATCCCTCTGGCCCCCGACCTGTCTCATTTTCTAATCTTGCTGCTTTCCAGTCCATAAAGAGAAGTTTCTTTTTGTCTTTGAAGTAACCTATAAAAAGAAAGGCTTTTGTCAGTAACATTTTCACTAGGTTGAAGTGAATGCTGTCTTTTATTATTCTTGGCACACTTCTTGGCATAAGTTAGTGCAGCTGGGCATTTTTAGTGTGTGTTATAATGGTGTCATTTTTGGATTATTTGAGCTTACAGATTTTGCCAAAGATGATAGCAGCAGCATATCTTTCTAAAGGTGGGTTATTCTGATATCCTCCCATCTCAGAACTCCTGGTGACTCTTTCTCACTTACTTACTTTGTGATAGGTTTTAAAAGTTATTTTTAACTGAAAAGTTGTAAAAATAAAGAATGTCTGTCATTTACTGTTTTGTCATGTTTGATCGTATTTCCTCTCCTCTGCACGCCCCTTCCCCCACTCTGAACTATTTGGGAGTAAGTTGCAGGTGTAATAACCCTTTATCCTCAAGTACTTAGAATATATTTCCTAAAACTAAGAATGTTCTCTTACAAAACCTTACTTAGTACAGTCGTCAGTGTAATTTTGTTATTATTCAGTTGCTCAGTCATGTCCAACTCTTTGCTGTCCATGGACTGCAGTATGCCAACCTTACTGGTCCTTCACCGTCTCCCGGAGTTTGCTCAGACTTGTGTCCATTGAGGTGTCCAGCCATCCATTGATGCTACCCGATCATCTCATCTTCTGTTTCCCCCTTCTCTTGCCTTCAGCCTTTCCCAGCAATAGGGCCTTTACCAATGAGTTGGCTCTTCACATCAGGTGACCAAAGTACTAGTAGAGATTCAGCTTCAGAGCCTTGTAATTTCCTATTCCTGCATCCCTGTAACACATCCCCATAATTCCTTAAACACTTTGTTACTTAAAAAAAAAATTATATTTAAACGTTTTACTGGAGTATAGCCTGTTAACAATGTTGTGATAGTTCCAGGTGCACATCAGAGCGACCCAACCAAGCACTTTCTTACTTTCTGATACAGTGGGGTCCTCCAGGCTCCTCTTGTACGTTCCCAGCACTTTATGTATGTTGACAGTTTTATGATTTTCATGCTGTTAAGGTTTAAAATTTTTTTCCCTATTTCTCCTTACACTGCAGTGTTTATAGCATCCCACGCGTGGGTTTTTCTCTGTATTGTGGCTGCTGCTTACATCCTGACTATCTCCATCCTTGAAGTGTCTCCTCCCAGTTTGGGTAGCTGCAGCAAGTCTCAGGATTCCTAAACTGCCTTAAACTAAGGCATCTTCAGAGGAGTTTCAACCTGATAGTTCTTGTTGGCTGTCCTCACCTACTGTTGATCTGCTTATGCTTTCATATGTTCTGCCCTTCCTTGGACCCTGCTCACCAGGGTCAGTAAATACACTGCATCCCTATTCTTTCCTCTGGATTGCAGTTGTGGCAAGTCCTAGCCCTCTTTGATTCCTTTTTGGAAGCCTTTTCCACAAATACTAGTGGTAGCCCTACTAATCTGTAAGAATTGGCAGGGGCATTGGAAAAAAATCAGATATTAGGTTATTTAGTGAACCCTGTATTTTCTCAGCAAATGTTACATGTTAATATTGTTCCTTTTGAAAGGAGCATAGATGTATTACAGGAAATTCAGAAAGTTGGAAAAGCATAAGTGAAAAAAGAGTACTGCAATATTAAATGGTTATTAGACCTGTGCACAGATAGATCTATGGTAGTTAAATCATATTTACAGTGTAAGACTTTTTTTCTTCAAGGACTCTGCTCAGGAACTCTTTGCAGAAAGCTAGTAACCAAGATGTTTTGGGGGACTTTATTAAACTTTTCTCTCATATATGACAACAGGAAGTGACATGGTCACAGTGTAATAAAAGATAAAACTGCATTTGAATTGTAGCTCAAATCGTTTTTTTCAGTTTGTTAGTGTGCTTTATCGGATAGCTTCTTTGGGCTCCCATCTATTTTCCCAGTAGTTGAAATATTTTCTTAAAAAGTAACTGCTAGTTTTTGTTAGACAATCTGTAATGAAGCCATACTTCTGTTAAGGGTCTAAGAATTCACTACTACAGTGAGAACTTGACATCTCGTGAATTTCTCTAGTTGTGTTCTGTTAGTGACTTTATTTGAACACTGGAAACCTCCAAGGATAATAAGGACAATTGCCTTTTTTCAGTTTCTCTGAGCAGATGCCTGTTTTTACCCGATGCACTCAGTACTTTTATAGTGAACATTCATTCACATATTACTTAGAAAAACACCTTCCTCCCCAAATGAAGACCTGACTCAAACCACCAACAAAATTGAGGGAGACAAAGCACCATGGTGTAGCCTACTTGTGTTCTGAGAAATCTGTTATTCTTTTGAGGAGAGCAGGGGAAGGAGGCTTCTGTGGTCAGAATTCTTGGAGAAAGAATCACAGAGCACATGAACAAAGCTGAAGGACAGAAACCTGTGTAAAGACGACACGTCTTAAACTTGGTTGGTCACTGAGCCCTGATCTTGCATATCTATGGACCTAGAGTTCTCTGGACTGCTTTTTGGGAAAGACCAGAGTCGTGTGTAAAGTGCATCAGCTGTGTTCTAATCACCCCTTTGCTGCCAGAAACTCATTTGTGAAAATGAGGGTGTCAGTAGGAAAAATCAGATTTCAGATTTCTCTGCGAGAGGTCCCAGGTGTGTGTGACACCAGGAAGAAATGGTATTGATCTGTCTCTGGGTGGAGTCGTGAGGATGTGGGTCTGTGGGTTAGGGAGTCGGAACCCCTTCTTTGGGAAGGGGTTAGGCAGTGGTTTTAGAGGGAACAAAACATTTGTTGAGGCCCAGCTTTTTGCCATACTCCCCAAGCCTGCCGTCAGTGCTCTGAAGTTGGTATTCACCCCTTTGCTTGTAGCAAGAAATATTCTGCTTGGAGAAGGGATGGAGTGGCATTCAGAAGTGTGGTTCCTGGTCAGTTCAGCCTGCGAAGGGGAATAAGAGCAAGTCCACCTCGTTCTGCCCAGACCCATGGTCTTGGTGTCTTTGTTCCCCCCCTTTTTTGCCCCCACTGCACTGAAGCTTGGGAGCCACACGGATGGCCCTGCCGCAGTTCCCAGAGCAGTCTTCATGGGGCCGGAAGTTACTGAGGCAACCTCTGCCAGTTCCTTCACTTCAGAGAGGTGGGCGTGGGCGTGCAGGAGTGAGATAAGGCGTTTTGTGTTGAATCATATTTTCTGTTGCTTTGAGGCTGATCACTGAGGCTTCTCTTGATCACCACTTGGCTTGCTGCCCCTTAAGAGACTGGAGATCAGTTCTGCCCGTATCTCGGGTCCTGTGGCCGTGGTCTTCCCAGTAGCTCCCTAGGGTGGCTGTTCCCACCACCTCCATCACTGCCCTCAACCCACGGCTACACAGAATCCCAGATTGTCCTGAGATGTACTGTCTAATTAGTCCAGTGTATGTATGAATAAACCACTGAGTCCAGAGTGTATGTGTTTATACCTCCATTTGAGGTTTGGATAGTGTGGAACTGTTCTATGAGGACTGAAACCTGTTGGAAAACTTGTCAATAGTGAAGGTTGGATGTGTTTTTCCTGCTTATCTCATGAACATGTAAAAATCTTTGTTTAAAGATTAGTCAGCAAGGTCTGATGCAAAATACATTTTAGGGGAAGATGCCTAATACTGGTAAAAATGTCTGCATCTTAAGCTGTGCTCTGTGCAGTGATGGAGGCTGGAGGGCTTGGGAGCAGGAAGGACTGTTCCACTGGGATGGGGTAAGTGACACTGAAGCTTGAGCCCATCTGGGCTTGCAGCTGACCTCCTTCCCCTCCTGGCTCACCCTTTTTGAGATGCTGTGCTGCTTCTGAGCTCATTGAGAGTCATAAACTGGACCTGTAATTCACCAGCTCGCAAGGCCTTCTTTAACCGCTTGCAGCCAGAGAGTAATGACAACCTTTAAAATTACAGATTGCTCATTTTCGGCCCTTTCTGTTTCAAGTTATGAATAAAATTTATGAACCAATTACTGGATGGTGGAGCCCGTTTGCAAAGATCAGGCACCCCTGTGTTGTCACTGCTGCTGCTTGTGTGAGAGAGAGAGAGAGGAGGAGAGACAGGTAGAGAAAGGGAGCAGGCAGTCCCCTGGGGGTTCCCCAAATCTTACATTCTTAATTTGAAATAGTTTCTGCAGAAGGGCTAGGGTTACCCAGACCCCCTCAGAGATACCAGTCAGTAGGTAACTCTTGAGTGAGTGAATTTTGGTACACAGGAAGCAGACCGTATTGGGGTGGGAAGATTCTTGGTGTAAAAGGATAAGGATTACTCCCTACATAGTCTCCCTGTAAACTGAGGACTTAAAGGGAGATATTTAAAGCCGTGTATAGGTAGCTAGGTTTTCAGTAACCATTTCTGAAATGGCTATAATTACTCAAATCCCAGGTCTTTAAAAAGTCCAAAGGCACAGCAGGGTGGTGTAAGGAGGAAAGCTTACAAAATGATAGGGTGTGACTTAGGTTAGCAAATTGGAACCTGAGCCCTTTTTTTCACTTAAATTTTTTTCTCTTCAGAGACCAGTGATAATGTTAGCATAACTTTAATGCATTTAAAAGTAAGGCCATATTAATCACAGGCATTTCACTTTCTGTCACAAGTTCTAGACATTTTGTCTTGAAATCAGTCATTAGCCTGTTCCTTAGATATTTACAGAATCTCATTTATATCTTTATTTCTTTCTAGCCTTTTCACTCAGGATTCATCTGAGTGACAGGGAGTGACATTTATTTATTGACTATGGAGGGTAGGTTACGTTAATGAATAATTGCAATCCATCTCCCATTGTGAGAGGATCACATTAAATGGGGGATGTTGGCCAAATTTTATTTCTTGTATAGATTTAACTGTGGCCTGTAAGCTCTTTAGAGTGGTTTGTGTGGGATGATTCTGTTTTCTTTCCCACCATGGTTTAAGAGGAAGGAAGAATGCAGAGCTGTAGTTGTCCTGTATGTTTGCAAGGTAGAGGAAATTACATGGATACTTGAATATGAAATTCAGATCAGGAAATGAGGCTGCCCCCTTGGTGTGTTGATGGACACGTTTTGTTATTAGCCTATGAAGGAAATGTCTGGTTTGGTGACTTAGGTTGTAATAAGGAGAGTTCCTTATTTTTCTGGAGTAGTAAAAATTTGATTAACATAGATTGTCAATGTTGGTGAGTAGTGTGTTGATGTGTTTTTTTTGAGTTACTGGTAACTTAGGGAAAAATATATCTGAAATGGAGGGAAATGGCTTATAATTTCTCATACATAGGAGCGTAACAATTCATGACATTCAAATGCTTCATTTTATAGTAATTACAAATATATTACTTTAAGAGTGATGAAGAAAGCTGTTCTTTGCACCTTTATTAGCTTGAAAACCTAATGCCACAAGTTCTGCTTTTGCCTCTGTGATATTCAACATGGTATGTGTAATATGCTTTAGGGTGATTCAGAGGTGGTCCCTGTTTATTTACTCTGTTTTCTGTATTTTTAAAATTTTGTTAGCTTCGTTCAGCTTTTCGTGATTCACTTTTTAAATTTAAGTAGAATTTCTTATACAACTGAAATGGGGCTTCCTGCTCATTGCCCAAGATGGGACAATTTTAATGCAAAGAATAAGAGAACATCAAATAGTAATATACACATTGTGATCACAGGATTTCTGGTGGTTAATTTTCAAAATGGGTGACAGTTGTGAACCACAAAGAATTTTCAGTAAATTTCCTCTTGCTCACATTTGGCAGAATTAGAAGTAAAAGGTTACTTCTTATTTATAAATGAAAATGTATAGGAATCTGGAGCTGATTTTTGACAGCCTTGTAGTGTTTGACTGATTCCTTCACCTCCCTGCCTACACTTGCTTTCTGGTAGAACATGTGATGCTGTCCTGAGGCACACAGACGTTCTTATGGAGGGCAGCACTTCTCAAACCTGCATGGGAATCACCCGGGGATCTTGTTTGTCATCTCTGTTATGGTTCAGGGCCTGAGAATGCTCACCAGGTGGCTCCCAGACTGTCCTGAACAGGGGGCGTGGGGAGGGGCCGAGTCAGAGGCCCAGCAGCTGCTGGCTTTGGCTCTTTATTTATCCTTAGGGCTTGATTGTTCTCAAGCTCAGCCCTTTTGCTTGCTTTATTAACTTATTGGAAAGACCCATTTAAAATATATGTTGCCCTCTTTGCCCAGTCAAATAAGATCTATTGGGTAAAAGTTACCCCCTAAATAATTGTGACTAAAATCTTTAGTATTATTTTTAGTACCGGCCTCAACATCCTGCCCCCAAGAAAGTCCCCAATCCAGTCACCATTAAACAAGGTAATCTCACTGGACAGGCACTTATTGAAGGGAATAGATGTTTCTGACTTCGGACCCTGCTGTTTCAGGTGCAGACACTGCTGTGTATTGTTCATGTTAGGTGCCTTCTTTTTGGTTTACGTGGGGTGAATCCCAACAGTAGGTTTAGTGATCGGTAACCTTGAACTTGGCACTGAACCTCCAGCACGCAGCTGATGGTTCGGAGCACTGGGTCTGAATCCCAGCTGTGCCCTTACTCAAGCTGGGTAGCTGCCTAAGTCCTCTGTGCCTCAGTTTCTTCAGATGAGATGATCATAGTATCTCCCCAATGGGGTTGCTGTGGAGACAGTCGGTGTCAAGTGCTTGTAACCATTGCTAGGTAAGCAGGAGGCAGTGCCTACTCCCTTGGGTAATCAGCCAGCCTGGATCTCCCTTCATGTCTTGCCCTTGCCCTCCATGCCTCCCTTTTTCCCGCCTCCTGAAGTTGATGGTGGAGGGTGAGCATGGTTTGTGATCCTCACTAGAGTTTGAGGGAGATGAGCCTCCCAGAGAGCTGACCATTCATCTTTACAGGAATAACATGGAGCTGGTTAGCCCTAGTCTGCTATAGCCTTTCCCAGGTCGGCAGATTGCAGACCCTGGAAGAAGCCAGCTGGTGGGGGTACAGCCCTCTATGCAGCAGCCAGACCATCATCAGATGGCCCTTCACAGAGATGCCCATTTCTGGATGACGGATGCTTTACTTTTGACCTTTGTTCCCTGGCCTTTCCGCCTCTAACCCTTTAATCTTCTCTTAAAAAATCAATCAATGGATATTTTATTGTATGTTTTTCTTGTCGGTCCACAGGCTTCTCTGAGGATTTCTGCCCCGAATCCTGCTCTTACCCTATATAAGGATAAGGATCCTTATCCCCCATGGTGGCCTTGGACAATTTCCTGGGTGTCTGTGTTCCTAGGTTACGGCTGGTGGCCGAGCAGGCTCAGCGTTCTCCTTAAGCCGTGTGTGTACAGAGCACGTGCTCGTGGTGACAGCCTGGGTCCAGGTGTTCCTGGTGCAGTGGAGAGAGTGGGCCAGCAGCTTTTCACTGTATTTCATCCCCTCGATTGGCTCTTTTCTCTTAGCCGAAGGCTTTTTCAGAGCACTTTGGCTGGAACGTCAGAAATCTCTCCTGGGGTCATTGCAGCCTCTTGGATGCTCCTTGGGAGTGAGCACAGGCCTGGGGGTTAGTGGTCCAGGGTTTCTTGCCCATAATTTCCACCTGGAAAATAAGCCTGTCTAAGGATGTGGCTACCAGCTTTTGTAAGGCCTTCTGTCTTTGGAACAGTAGCTATACTGCTAGCATTGCTTATAATACTTTTGAGGAACTACTTTAAAACTGTCTGCTTAGGTTGGCTAGTCCTCTTGAACACCCCCCCCCCCCCGTGAGGTCACTGCGATGGGGTCACTCTCAAGGTTGAATCTGGGTGCATTCCTGCAGATTCCACCCCAGGGGACTGGCTGGGAAAGCGGGTCGCAGGCAGGCATTGCTCTACTCTGGAAACAGACAGGCCTCACGATGCCTCTGGTTTCACCACGCTCCATCCCCTTCACCTTCGTCTTTCCCTGCAGCGTGATTCAGCTTAGAGTTAACGCTGGTTTCCTTCTCTGGTGGTGTTTGCATCTTGGGAGGAGGTTAGATTGAGGCCGGGATGGGGAGGGGTGAGTAAAGCAGCTTATTTCCCCCTGGACCATGACCTCGCTGTTGGATAACAGACCCGAAGCAGATGTCCTTGTTGACTGAGAGTAAACAGAGTTCAAGGGGGTCTTACAGGTTCTTGGCCTTGGTTTTCTCCCTGATCTGTTTGGATTATTCCTTCAGTACCTAAGATTCTGTCTGTAAGAGAGGTGCTTACATTTCAAATGAAGTCTCAGCAATTACTTGGGCAGGGTATGAATGTTTACAAAGAGGTCTCACCATCTCTCTAGGGTACTGTGCTGTGTATACTATATACATATATACACATACACGTCATTCTGAACATTTTCAGGTTAAGAATTTCCTAGTATTCACCAGTCTGTTGGCAACATTTTTTAAAATGCAAAGAAGAACTCGGGTTACATTTCTCGAGGCCCACTTGTGGGACCAAATAGATTTCTTTTCTAAATGTCAGGTTTTTCAAAGCTGTAGCAGTTAGCAGCAGTTTCTCAAGGCATTCAGTGTTCAGAGTTTCTGCTGGCAACTAACTTCAATTTTCATACTTGGAGATTCACAAATGGCAGACACTTTGGGTGCTTTGCAGTTAGGTTGTTGTATTTGGTTTATATTTGTATGCTGAGAGTTTTCTAAGTTGATGTACTCAACTCCAGAAGCAGCGACCACAAAATTAAATTAACAGTGAGGCAGAGACTTCCCTGGTAGTTCAGTGGCTAAGATTCCAAGCTCTGAATGCAGGGGACCGGAGGTTTGATGCCTAGTCAGGGAACTAGATCCCACAGGTCTTGACTAAGACCAAATGCAACCAAATAAATAAATGAAAACAAATAAATATTTTTTTAAAAAATGAGGCAGGAACTGTTGGGTTGGCAATTTTACCTTAAAGATCATTCCATTTAATCCAAATTCTGAGAAACTGAAGAGTGCTACCTCTTTAAACTAGTTTTCAGATGCTTTAAAGAAACTTTGAACTCTGATGTTGAAGTACCTAGATCAAGAAACAGAATCTTACCAGCCCCTCCCAAGAAAAGTTACCCTTAGTTTAGTTTTGAATTGTTTGGACTTTTAAACAGACCTAGGCCCAGGAAGCCCATATGCAAGGGGACAGACAAGACAGCACGACAGTGTAAAGGAATATAGAAGCAAAAGCTCGAGGGACAGAGTGGGATGGAGAACAGAATAAAGGTGCGGAAGATGGACACCTCCTCTCTCCTGACCTCATCGTTCTGCTTTGAATTTTAAATGTCTGTTTTCTTCTGTTTTCAGTCGATTGCAGTTAACTTTTATATTCAAACTTTAAAATTCCTTGGAGCTCTGCTTGGAGGAAGGGGTTGTGGTATCTACAAAACACTTGTGTCTCACCCACCAGGAAATTGGACCTGTCCATTCTGGAATTTCATTGTGTAGTGTTTACTTGAGGCTGGAGGTTGCTCTGGGTGTCCCTTCCTTTCTGACAGTGGCCTACTCTGAATCCAGAACACTTCTGTTTATGGGAAGGGAGGTAAATTTTGTGTATTTCTGTACACTAGCTCATCTCTCGCTTTGATTCTGTGATTAGTTGACTTTCAGACTTAGCACTAGTAGCCAATGAGAAATAGCCATTGCCCAGATATCCTAGGAGAGCAGAGCCTGGTTTTAGTTAATATGCACAGTTCATTATAGTGCATAATTCATAAGGTCCAAGAAATCCAGACTCCCAGCCATTGTGGTTTAAAACTTGATTATTTTCTCTGGAGCCAGCAGAGTGACAGCTGAAGCCAGCACTTGCCACACCGTGGACCCTGTCATAGTTCTCATTCAGAACAGTCTCCATGCAGTGTCCCTGCCGCGGCAGGCTGGTGACAGTGCTTCCTCCTGGAGGTTTTTCCAGTCTTTTGAATTGGCACAGGGAAATGGTTTTGTGTTTTGTTTTTTTCCCCCATAATGTCCCTTGGCCATTTCCAGTCATTTCCCTGAAATCTTAGTGAGTCTTGTTGAACTTTTTTGTGTTGATCTGGGAACCCAACCACCATTTGAAACACCCTTGTTATGATGAAGCGCATCCTGAGTTTTAAACAGCCAGTTAATAAACGAACTTTCCGAAGGTGGACTGCTTGTATTTTTAAAGTCCTCTCTTCCCCAGCCTTTTTGTTTCCTTGAGGTGTCCTGCATTATTCTCATGGGTTTTGTCCCTCGACTTAAGTACACGTGGAAATGACACTGCTGGTGTGAAGAAGCGCTTGACAGTCAAATGGCACTTCCTGTGTGCCGGGCACTAGTCTCAGTGTCTTACATGTGTTAACCCGTATGGTTCTTACAGCATCTGTGTCAGCATGGTAGTGTGATGGGAATGTGGAATATGGGAGCAGAAGTCAGAAGGGGCCAAGCTCACAGACTCCTGAGCCTTTTTTTATTGTCACCCAGAAACTGATGCTGACACTCAGCTTGTCATTTCACTCATCCCCCTGCTTTTCTAAAGAAACTCTTGTTTAAATAGAAACACAGTGTTATTTTCCTCCTTCCTTGACTTTCCTTTAAAAAAAAGGTATCTTTTAGAAACTTATTTCATTTACATATGAACGTTGGTAAAAATTGAGGAAGAGATAATCCTGTCCCCGTGTGGTTAAATAGTGACAGTTGATCCGTTGAATACCTTCTTTCTTGTAGAAAACAGAGATTAGGCAATTACAACAAATGTTATCATTAGTCATTTGCTCTTATTACATATATTACAGTGAGGGCTGACTCAGCGAGACCCTCCCCATTTCGCAAAGACATAAAACGTGTCACAGCTGTTGTCAGTGACTGAATCCATCGTTTGGTCGACCAGGACTTTTTTGCTTATTGGGGAAATTGATTCTCTCAGGAGCATTTTGTGTGCAGTCAATATGCTGTGTGCTCTGATAGTTGTTAAGGCAACACAGGAAAAGTTTTGTTGTGGCTTTTCTCTAGTCTCATTTGAAGAGTGTTGTGAGGAGCCCCTTCGGAGGGTTGACACAGTAGTAGTTGACCTTTTTGGTTGAATGCCTTTCCTGTGATGCTGACCCAGTCTTTCCCCTGCCAGCCTCAGCCTCGACGCTTAAAGCCACTGCATGGTCGAGTTGGATAGCTCTTTGGGAAGATTCCATGCTCTTTCCATCTCTTTCTCAGGTTGCCTTCTTATCCTCAGAAAGAGCTAAATAAACATGAAGGCAATGGCACTCCACTCCAGTACTCTTGCCTGGAAAATCCCATGGATGGAGGAGCCTGGTAGGCTGCATGCAGTCCATGGGGTCACTAAGAGTTGAACACGACTGAGGGACTTCACTTTCACTTTTCACTTTCCTGCATTGGAGAAGGAAATGGCAAACCACTCCAGTATTATTGCCTGGAGAATCCTGGGAACAGGGGAGCCTGGTGGGCTGCTGTCTATGGGATTGCAGAGTCAGACATGACTGAAGCGACTTAGCAGCAGTAGCAGCAGCCCATCTAACAGACTTAGTGTTCATCTTCTCTGGGCTAAACAACGTGTGTTTCCGCAGCCAGTTAAATGCTCCTCTTTCTGATAGTGGTGATCCTGTCTGTATCCTTCCAAAATCGATAACCTGCATTTTCAGCTTTCTGTGTATACCAGAAATCGTGCAATATTTTGCATACCGTTTTGACTCAGCCTCTCTGCTTCTAGGAATTTATTTAGACTTGGCCACAGGGTTGTGTATCAAGTGTATTTCACTGTATATCACAGTGAAAAATTGTAACCAGTGGGGGATTGGTTAAATTAGTGAACATCTGTTCCATGCAATCATTAAAATGCTCTGGTAGCAAGAATATTTAATGACATAATGTAGTAAGTGAAGAAAGCAAGTGACAAAATAGTGTGTAGAGTTTAATCTTTTGTGGTTATAATAATTCAAATAAAGAGTGTATTTGTTTAGGAAAAGTACTGTAGGAGGAAACACACACCAAAGCCAAGAGTATTTTGTCTGAGTGATCAAAATAAAAATTAAACTAAACTTATTTGTTTATCCGAGGAATATTTATTGATCTACTATCTGCCAGACACTCAGTAGTGAACAGTGTCTGTGACGTTATTCTAGAGGGAGGGGACAAGTGCTTTGATAGACGAGGTGTCCAGGATGCTGTGGGCACACTTTGGAAGGACAACTTAGACTTCCTGGATGTCACAGTGTAGGCACTTGGAGGATAGAAATTTAGCTGATGAAGATGGGAGTGACAGAGCAGTGTCTTCAAGAGTGAAATGGAAGGTCTCAGTGTGAAAAATCATGCAGGAGTTTGGGAAGAGGGAGGAATGCTTGAGATAATGCAGTTTTGTATTTTTCCAAGAAATATGGATTGCAGTGTAATTTTTAGAAAAAGGCATCTAAAATCTTGGGAAAACAGAGTCGCTGTGTCTTAAGAGAAGCCGCTTATCCAGCTGTGTATTGAGACAAGGGAGGGTTTCCACAGATGGGCTGGTGGGGCTGGGCTGGGTGTCTCTGGTGAAATGGATGAATACCAGACAGCTAATTTAATTTCTAAAAGTGCTGTTTAAATGCTTTTGCCCCCTATTACTGGTTAGAGCAAAACGAGCATGTGATTTATGTAAAAATACATGAAAATGAATTTTTATCATAACTCTCCAGAACAGTGTAAAAGCAGTGCTTCCTGCTGTAGCCACTTTACAGAATAAAAGTGACAAAATCAGTATTCTTTACAAATGACTAGTCACAGTGGAAAATACTGTCTGCTGAACTTATCGTTCACAGATAGCATTAATAAGTGCACCCCCCCAACCCCCCATGTTACCCCAACCAAAACTGAAATGGTGATTTACATAGCAGAATGCAAGGTGAGTGGAACAGAGTGGTTCAGAGCCCTGAACTCTGGTGAAGGGGTTCTCAGGACGGCATGAGCCGTGCTGCTCTCTGTGCGTTTTTTGCCAGGTGGTTCTGGAGAGCTGGGGATGGAAATGGGCCTGATTGATCCTTCCTAGGAGGTGGGATTTAACCTCAAACACCCAGGACCCTCTGACCAGATTTAGACCACAGTTGTTATTGTCTTATAAATAGCTCTTGGACGTGACCCCTGCCAGGATGACTTGTAAATCATTTTGTGCCAGAAACTGAGCTGACTTTGGTTTGTGGGCTGCTGGGAATGGGTTCTGATGCTCTGTGTCTCTGTGGGGCTGCCTGCCCCGAGTCCTCTCGTGGAGTTCTTGGCATGGGCATGCCAGGGCTGAGCTCCTGTGGGATGCTGAGGTTTGCCACAGCACTTATTGGAACTCTGGTGGAGTAATTTCTCTAAGACCTTTCCCTGTGGAGCATGGACTGGGGCAGGGGTTCATGTCCCTCACCCTGAGTTGGATGGCCTCCCCTAGGAAGAGGGTGCTGGTCTCCTGCTTCCTGCCCTCCTTGTGTGGACCCTGGCTGTGGGGAGCCTTGCTGGGTTGAAAAAGGATGAAAGCATATGAGCAAGCCTTTTCTCAGCGCAGGTCAATATTGGGTTTGCTTTTCTGCCCAGCACAGAAGCAAATCCCTTAACACAAACCACAAATCGTATCTGATTCAGCTTGTACAAAGGTGACTTTTTCTCTCTCTTTTTTAAAAGATAAAACCTGCTTTTTCTTTAAATATCCCAAGGCCTTAAAGGGAGTTTGTATTATAAATATTTCTTTACTAAGTCACTTTTAACAGCATCAAACTTGGGGGAATTTCCCCACATTTGGACCCAGTCCCTGAATTGCGTCACCCAAGGTGTGGCTTCTGGCATTGACTTGTGTTTAACATGGGTGGCTGCTTTCCAGAAAAATCAGTTTAACCCAGTGAGTTGTCACAAGCGCACCTCCCCTCTTCTTTTTGAAAACAATTGTAAATCAGTTCAGATGTCTTAAAAAAAAGTTTCCCAAAGTTAAGTTTACAGCTGCAACCCTTGCAAACGCACGTTTTGGTGAGTTTTAGTGACTGCACATACCTCGTGTTACATACAACACTTCTGTCCCCTCAGAGAGGTCCTGCTGACAAACCTCCCCGCCAGGTCTGGGCCAGCACTGCCCTGATTTCCAGCAGTGTTGGAAAGCTTCATGTGAATGGAAGCAATCCTGTGTCTAGGTCTCTCTGTTGGAATGCTTCTGAGGTTCATACATGCTGTTTGTCCGAAAAGTTCTACCCTTTTATGGCTGATTAGTCTTTTTTCGTTTTGGTTTTCTTTGTTTTTCTTTCTCTTGTCTTTCCTTCTCAGAGGATCTGGCAGTTCCATTATTGCTCAGAGAGTCCATTTCTTAACTGGGCATTAAGACAAGCTTTAGCATTCACACAGACTGAAGAAGCTAAGTACCTGGGGAGCTGATCCAGCCAGATTCCACCCTCTCCCTTCCAGATGAGGGGAAGAAAGAAGCAGACGATTCAGCAGACCCACGCCTTGTTCCTTAGCCTCAGAGCTGAGAGGAAGCACTGGACTTCTCACTCTTCCCTTTAGTGTCTTTCCCTTAAAACAGGCTGCAGCCTCCAATTGGACAAAATATAGGCATTTTTGTTTGTGTTACTTGTTTTGAAACTTCATTTGGGGGGAAGATAATTCAGTGCTGAATATCACAGAGCTCAGCTTGGGCAGCTGTCTCCTTCCTTGGTAAACTCTCTACATCCCTTCTTTGTTTTTGGCCGCACCAGTGGGATCTTAGCTCCCCACCAGGGATCGAACCCATGCCCCCTGCATTGAGACCATGGAGTCCTAACCACTGGACCACCAGGGAAGTCCTCTGCCTTCCTCCTTTGGGTCAGAGGGGGAAAGTGGGCCAGAACGACTCCAGGTAGGGAGGAATCACAGAGACTGAGGTGCAGGACACTGTCTCTTGATCTCTGCTGACCTAGTTTTCATCAACGGAGCAGTGGTTGATGAGACCACTCCCATCCGAGTGGGTCTGTGTGCCTGGTTGGTGTACGCTGTAACTTCTCTTTTTTTCTGTACGAAGAAAGTCCTGTGTTGAGAGCAGGTGTCCTGGCTGGGGCGTGGGCAGGGTGGTGGCCGGGTTGGAAATCCGGAAATGTGCCAGCTCCACCTTAGCCCGGAGGCTCTGCTTAAACCCTAGGAACCGGGGCGCAGTTCTCACAGAGCTGGCCCTTGGGCTTCTTCACTGTGGCCTCACGTTTTGAAGAGAGCCAACTTTCCCTAGAAGCCTGCCTTCCCCACTGAAATGGCACCAGGGTGGTGCCCAAGTCCGAGCGGGCAGGTCCTCAGTGCTTCATCGAAGGGGGCGTGTCCGGGCGTGATGTGGGCGGGTCAGTGCGTCAGCGAAGGGGGCGTGTCCGGGCCTGGTGTGGGCGGGTCAGTGCTTCAGCAGAAGGGGGCGTGTCCGGGGCCTGTGTGGGCGGGTCCTCAGTGCGTCAGCAGAAGGGGGCGTGTCTGGGGGGGTGGTGTTGACCCACAGTGTCAGTTCAGTGTGTGGGGTGCTACACAGCCTCGCAAAAGTGCTGTGTCTTTTCTCTGTAGCACTAGTCTTTTGACTTGCAGATCTGGGGAGGAAAGTAAGTAGTCTGAAGGACTTGGTGGGAGTGGTCGGTCCCTGGTGATTCAGAGAAACTTCACTGCATTTCAAGAACCTATCATTATAAGTTTATTTCTTCCCATTTGGGATTTTTAAAAGCTGTACCTTCAGTGCATTTGTCATCTAAGCCTTGCCCCTAACGGCAGCTGAGCCGGGCAGGTATGAGGCATGTAATTACCTTTGTCTTTTCCCAAACAGCCTTAGGCCTGCTGCTCCTGAAGCCCTCAGGGAGGTGGCCCTCTTGGTTATCTTGTTTGGGGGAAATAATACTGTGTTTGGATCCAAGGTATACCCAATAGAAGTGACTAATTCTGGATAGCAGCAATTCAGGAGATAGGGGTTCACAGGCAAGGATGGCTGTGGGTCCTGAAGTCAAGGCCTGGCTGAGGGTCACAGAGGCCATGAGTGTCCCAGCTGGGCTGGAACCCGGGTCCCGGGGTCCCTGGCTGGGCCGTGCCATTCTTGCCTCATTGTGCTGCTCTGCTGCCAGGCGTTGTGTTACGTCACCCTCTTATTTCTAGCGTGTACCACTAGCTCAGATACTACACTTGTTACTGCCTTGTTGGCTTGGAGTATAAACTCCATGAGAGCAGGAAGCTCTTTATTCTTGCTCACAGGTCCTCCTCAGGCACCTATAAGCGGTGCTTCCTAAGGATTTGTTGAAGGAGCAAATGAGTAAATAGTACTTGGAGATTTGTTGTTGTTCCTTTTGTGACTTCTGGTGTAAAATTTCCCATGTTGCGTGCTTGCTTCAGTCGTGTCTGAGTCTTGACGACCCCATGGACTGCAGCCCGCCAGGCTCCTCTGTCCATGGGATTCTCCAGGCAAAAATTCTGCAGTGCGTTGCCATACCCTCCTAGGCAGAGCTTTAGTTCAGTGAATGATACTGAGAAGTGAGTGAAAAGCCATGCACTGGATGTATAATCCATGCAGTTTCTTTGGTTCTCGTGTGTTGAGGCTTCTAGACCCCCGGAAATGCAGTGGAGGCCTCTTGGATTAGGGAGGAAAGAGAAAGCTTGAATTCGCAGAATGGCACAGGGGAACCCACGGATGTCAGAGGAAAAGTTGGGGGGCTGTGAAATAAATGGGCAGAAAGGATTTGTCAGCTGTTACTCTTGGTTTCTGAGTGTGTTGGTAAAGCAGCAGAACATCTGCACAGCTGGCCTGCTTTGTTTAGTCCTGGCTGCCCCCACCAAAGCCTTTCGCAGGAAACACATGAGTAGCATGCTCGTCCAGAAATCGTCACTGTACTGTCCTAGGTAGATGCTGTCAGAAACAAGAGCTTAGACTTGTTTTTGTTAACAGTCATTGCTTCTTTAAGACGCCAGCTAGTGGACAGTCTGGAGGACTACAGGGGGTTAGGAATTTCGCGCTGTTTGATTCACTCCATTGTGGGTGGCTTAGCAAAGCTGATACCTTACTGTCTTCCGTCGTCTCCCCCTCCCCCGCCCAGCCTGATATCAGCTGGCTTCCCAGGCTAATGAGAGAGACTGTAGTTGCATCTTAAAGCATTACCTTTTCAAATGTAACTTGGATCTTAGCAGGGGAAGCATAGCAGAGTCAGCAAACCCTAGAATGTGGCGTGGAATCCAGAGATTGACCCATACTGCTTACTCATTCTGGAGCCACTGTGAGTCCAGAGTGCAGCCGGAATACCTTCACACTTGGGATGGGGTTCATCCAAGACAGATAAAGTGGCTTCCACTGCTCCAGGGACTCCATGAATCATGCTGGTCCTGAGTTCCTTGAAGAAATGAGTGGAGTTTGTGCCCAGTTCCTTCATGTCTTAGTTTGAGTTTTTAGTCTAGTACTGTAACCAGAAGTGGGAAAGCAAGTCCTGTGGTGGGGTGTGCCAGCTGGGGCTGGTATCCTGTCCCTACACCAGCACCTGCTGGTACTGACTTGGAATCGGATTTCTTATGGCTCCCAAATCTATGAAAGAAGAAAGTGATGCTTTAAAAAAGAATCATCTCTTTAGATTGATTTCCTAGTAGATGGAAGACTTAGTAAGCTGGAGCTGGAGATCATTCCCAAGGGCCCTGCTTTTATTTGGTTCTTTTCTGTGAGTGTTTAGTGTTTTCTCAACTAATGCCACAGATACAACTAAAACGGTGACCTCTGCACATTTTGAGTCTAAAAATGGAGCTGCTTGCTTGAGAAGCTCTATGAAATGCAGATTCTGTTGTTATTTAGCCAAGGTTCCCAGTTAGGAATCTTTTATAAGAAAGATTGTGTCCGTAATAATTTTAAGGTTTGTTGCTGAGGATGGTAGAACTCTTGATGCTTGGTACTGCTTGAAAGCCAAGATGTCTTGGGCTGTTGTTGGCAGTAATCAGTGGTATCATGGGAAAAGTGAAGAGCCACCTTGATTTCTTTCCCCTTTTTGAGTACTGGAGGACTGTGAACAATGCTCCCAGAGAAGCAGCACTTATTTCAGAGTTTGCTGCGCCTGTGGGCAAGGGGACAGAAAGGGAGAAGATGCTCAGTGAACTGTGCCTGGGGCCTTTCTCTCTAGACCAGCACCTCAGGTGAATTTTGGGGTGAACGCAGAGGCCCCAGTAGTGTCATTGCTCTTACGTGAAGCACTTGAAGTCCATGAGACCCCTTGTTGGAGACGTGGAAAATGAAAAAATTCCTCATTGCAAAGATGATCCGTCTGCCTATCTTATCTTTCGGAATGTCATCAACAGTCTCTTGAAAAGAGCCCAGTTCTTGTTCAGTTTTGAACAAATCTTTGAAGCTGTGTGTTATAAGGGTTGCTTGAAGCCTTGAGTTCAAATCTCAGCTCTGCCTCTAGTGGAATGACTGTGGGCAAGTCATTTAGCCTGCCTGCGCCTCAGTTTCCTCACTTGTGTTAATAGAAGGATGATAGTTTTGAGTAGCTGGGAGCTTTAAATGAGGCTTCTGGTCTAGAATGAATCCCTGCAGACACTAAGTATTAGCAGTTGGAATTTTTATACATCCTTTCCCCACCGGTTATTTATAATTAGAAATTGAACATCACTCAGCATTCAGCTTGTTTCTATCAATTTAGCAATAGAATTTTCAACGTCAGAAATAATTTCTTCCTGTCTCCCTTAAGAAACCCCCTTCAGAAGTGGGGGAAAAAACAACTCAGAACCAGTTCAGAAATAAATCAATCTGTGAAACAAGAGCGCATGTCAGTTTTTTCCCCCTTTTACTTGAAAATGCAAATCTCTCTTAGGATAATAACAATAGTTTGGCTTCTGAGGTGGTTGTGGTTTGGTATGACTTGAGGAGTCATTTAAGGGTGTTGAATGGATTGGTAGTAAAGATATGTTTTAGTTTGAAATCTGAGATATTCAGCAAACATTGCCTTGAAAGTCATTTCCCCCAAAACTCCCCAGGAAATTTTTACCTTTACTTTAGGAAGCCTAGAGGTTTGCCTCTTGATTTTGCCCTGCTTGCAAGATCAGTGTAGACGAGTTTTTCCAAAGCCAGCCAGTGGGCCCAGAATTCTTACTGGATTGTTTCCTCTGAATCCCTGAGCTTTTGGCTTGGCATGTATCTTTTGGATTTTTGTTTGAATTAATTTCTCTTGTTGAATTGGCTGTGATTGCCTGGGCATTTGTTCTGGGCCCCTCCACTCCAGGGTAGGTGTGTCCCTGGCAGGGGATGAATTACCTTCAAGGACCACACAAAGCTGGGGTGTGCAGAGGTGTCTTGGTGGGTAAGGAGGTGTCGATCCTTGTCAGGGCTTTCTTTTCAGGACCAGCCCTGCTCCCCCAGGGCTTGTGTGTTTAGGCCTCTCTTACCCCCAGCACAAGAGGTGGGCACGCAGAGGGAGGCAGAGGAGTTCTGTTCTCTTGGCTCCGCCGAGGTTCCCTAGTGATCCTGGGCATGGAGAATGAGAACGATTACTCAGATAGAGCTTGTTCTGCCTCCTTTGTGTTTTAACTGTAAAGGGAAAGCTGAGCCTGAAGACCAGTGGCTGTAGCAGCATTTGGAGAGGGGAAAAAGAGAAGGAAACAAGTTAGACGGAGCTGTGCCCTGGCTCTCTGATCATATGTCCTTTGACTGTGCTTCCTTCTTGGTGTCTGTTGTAGGGTACCCGGGACCTTTTACATAGTCAGCAAGAACTTTTTGTTTTTCCTTGTCAACAATAAAAGAAGCTTGCTGTGCGCTGGCTGCGCAGTTGCTGGGAAGTAGAGGCCAATAGTCTTGTACCCTCGTTCCCCAGAGCCACCCGCACCCTGCTTTTAACCAAAAGGCATCTCAGAGGAGCATCGTTTGGGGCAGGTCTGATTCCCGAATGTGCCTGTGCCAGCGTTGGCCAGCCTAGTTAAGAGAGTATTTTGGGGAGCAGAGACAATGAGGGATGGGAAAGGTAACAAAAACCTCTTGGGATTCCCGGATTGCTCAGGAAGTTATAAACAGTAAGTGCTGCCTTTGATCTTGGAGGGTGGTGTGGGGCAGGCAAGAGAGGGGGTGGTGGTTACTGAAAAGAGAGTTGGAGCCAGACAACCACAATGGCCTGTCCAAAGGCTGCCGTGAGTCCCAGTGGCAAGGAGCTCTGTGCTTGCCACTAATTTCTGTTTTCTTTGCTGTGGTTGGCTTTATTAAAAGGGCATAAGGAAGCAGCCTAGACGTTCAGTTCTAATCAGTTTTCTGAGCTAACAGCGGGGAGAACGAAATCAGGTCTCTGGTGATGTCAGGATGGATGACAGACTGGCTTTAAGGCTTATTCCCTTTCTTGGGGGAGGAGCGATATATATGGAATGTTATAAATCATCAAAAAGATTCATGAGACAGAACCAGCCTTTTCCTTCTTTTGGAAACCTGGGGTCAACGAGGAGCTGCTGCCTTAAACATGATTTTCAAAGGACACCTCTGACAGTCATTGTGTGTAATTTTTTCCTCTACTCAGTTCCAAACTGTGTTGTTGTTATGTGTGTGAGTGAGATGGATTTACCTGGCTTTGTTTTATGCAACAAAACTTGTAAGTGGGGTCTGTACTGGAGGGTAGCAGGGAAAATAGAACCTGCAGATGGCCCTACAACTTTCTGTGAGGGTAAACCTAGTCAACAGCTGCAAATTATGTAAATTTAATTCAATAATCAAGCTTCTGGCGCTCTTGCCTCATCTACATTTTGATTTCAGAGAAGTTCAGCCCTGTGACTCTTGCCTTCTGTGAACTGGAGCTCAGCACTGAGGTATTTCAGTCACACCCTAGGTAGGCCGTGTGTCTATGGAAATAGAAGTTGGTGTAATAATTTCAAGTAGGCATAGCTGTATTGTTAGAGCCTGGTTAATTTGAGCTCTCCAGATTCTTCCATCCTCACAGTATGTTTTTCAGTATGTTTCCAAAAGGTTAGAACTTTGTAGCTGTCCCCTTTTCAGCATGGTTCATTTATGATCCTGTGCACGTGTGGATATATAAGGAGAAAGACGCTGGGAGGAAACTTGGGCTGTGCTTGGGGAGGCTTGTGAACAGAATGGAAAATGCATTGCTATGTTAATTTCCCCCACAATCCCAATGACTTAATATTTAATCAAGACACAGGTCAAATCTTTGTTATGTAGCAGGAGTCCAGGCTAGGCTATCCTTGTTGTGTTTCCACCAGAACTGACTTAGAAAGAAAAAGGAAAACCTTGCTTTTAATTAGGCAGCCCTTAGGATGTATGGGTGAAAATAGGGAAAATGTAGTTTAAGAACCTCAGTGATTGCACTCCAACTATTAATTTAGAGTGGATTGGTATCTAGGGAGTAGGGGGGTGAGTCTTACTGTGTAAGTAGGTCACAGGTAGAAGGTCAAATGTTGGCTGTTCATGATCAGCAGGGTATACAAATGTGATTTGGAGGTTGTTTGGAGCCCTACTGTACTTGAAACTCATCTGGTGTTCATTACAGTGCAGTTCCTCAACAAGACGAAACTGTATAGCTAATGACATAAAATGTTTCCCCTTATCTAATCAGGAATCTTTCTTGAGCAGCTAGATTAGATGTTATTCAGAATGGATAATATAGGAAATAATTACTCACTGTATTTCATTTGTGGAAGTAACCATATGGCCTCTAACTTACATATAGTGCTTATGGAGAGAAAGCCAGTAAAGAGTGGTTTCTGACATTTTTAGCCAATGGCATATAAGAATATGATACTATTTGTGTTTTTTAAAAAACTGCATATGAAGTATGATATGCGACTTGGAATTACTTCATGGTTTTGGTGCATTTGCCCATTTTGCTTGTGGAGTTTTATGAAAATTGTAGTATGTGAAACTTGGGGAGGAGAGGCAGTGTGTCATAATGGGTAACAGTAACTCAGGACAATGTATATTGGTTGTACAGGGCAGTGTGATGGGAACTGGCTTGCCTGTTGTGAGCACATGGAAAATGCCGGAAACTTTCTTACAAGATAATCAGATTTCATTTGAGTTTGATTTCTGAATCTTACCAAT
Organism: Antilocapra americana; assembly: GCA_007570785.1. Taxonomy (NCBI): domain Eukaryota; kingdom Metazoa; phylum Chordata; class Mammalia; order Artiodactyla; family Antilocapridae; genus Antilocapra; species Antilocapra americana. Next base: position 11,463,005 of record ML664180.1, on the reverse strand, counting down.
TACAGAAGACCTGGGCCTATGCCAATTTATACTATTGAGTTTTAATATCTTTGTTATAATCACCCACCTTCTTGTAGGGATAAAGGGCAGTGCCATCTTGTACCTCAAGAAAAAGGAAGTCATTAAAATAATTCTTAACTGTTACTTGTGAGTTGTCTACTCTGTGTGTTAACTGAGGCTGTGCCCACACAAGTGTTCAGAATATTAGCTTCAGAATACATTTCTTTCCTCAAAAATGCATGCTTGCCCAAGGATTAAGTCACTTCAGATGATGTTTAACAAGGAAGTCGGGTTTGAAAGTCCTTTTGGTTGGCTCACACTTGGGATGTAGCTTTTTATTACTTCTGCTTTCTCTTCACATTCAAGTATTGGAGACAGTGAAACCAGGCTGTCTGTTCAGAACCAAAGACTGAGCAACAGCAGACTTAACTATTTCAAACTTGTCTGCAGAAGACACATTTCTTCAGCATCTTACGAATAGTTCTTGTCTTTACAGATTAATTGCTGTGTTCTTCTTTGGGTCAATGGCTAAGCAAAGTAACAACAGCCAAAATACTTTCCTTGATGGGAGAAGTTAGTAATAATACAGCTTGAGTTCGAACTCAGACTTTATAATTGGAACATTCTTGATTATTAACATTGGTGTCCAGGAGTTGACAGGAGGTTGGGAAATCTTCAAGCCTGACTGGTGAAGTGAAAAAGATGTAAGTGTAATTTCAGACATACCAAGAAGTATATAATATAATGATCACTTGGGGGACCTGAGTTTTCAAGAAACAGTAAGGACAGGGGAAGGTATGTGTAGGACCTGTGGTTGTGATCTTCCAGCTGATTAAAGAACAGGATGCTGTGTTCGTTACTGTGTGGACTAATTAAGCATTGCTTTGCAATGGCCCACCAAGCATGTGTACCCCTCGGAGTGCTCCCTGGTGCCCAAGAAGGTCCGGAGAGATGCTGAGGTGTGTGCTTTGAATAACATCCTTCTCTTGCAGCCCTTATGGGCTCAAGTCCCTGTGGCTCAGACAGTAAAGAATCTGTCTGCAGTGCGGGAGACCTGGGTTGGGAAGATCCCCTGGAGAAAGGAATGGCAACCCACTCCAGTGTTCTTGCCTGGGAAATCCCATGGGTTCTGGACAAGACTCAGTGGCTAACACTCTCACTCTCTTGAGTCCTTGCCTTTTCTGCAGAATGGGAGATACAACAGCACCTACCATGTAAGGATTGTGTTTGAATCACATGAGAATTGCTTAGATAGCCCCTGGCTGTTGAACGACTGTTTCTAAATTGAAACCCTGGGCGGTATTTTCAGCCGATGGTCAGGGAGCATGTGCATCAAGCCACAGGCTGAACCAGACGTTCTGTGTGTGTTTGTTCAGTCGTGTCCAGCTCGGTACGACCCCAGAACTGTAGCCCACCAGACTCCTGTCTGTGAAACTCTCTGGTCAAGAATACTGGAGTAGGTTGCCATTTCCTTCTCCAGATGACCTTCTCAACTCAGGATTGAACTGGTGTCTCCTGCATCAGCAGGCAGATTCTTTACCCTTGAGCCACCTGGTTATCATTGAGCTTCTGAAAAGATAGCTTTGTACGAGGTATCTGCAACATCCGGGGTTGGTGGCAGGAGGAGACTTCAGGATACAAAAGGACAGATGATTTCTTATTTCCAGATTATGCCCCGAAACAAAACAAAAACTCTCCTCCCCCTGAATTCCAGAATATCAGACATAACCATAATGTAAATAAAACAGCATACTCTTAAACCAAAGAGAAAAATTCCAAGCTGTTCTGAATTATCTGGTTCATTTGAGATTGGACTATGTGATTTGGTCGTGGCAGAAAAGCAGTGCAGTTAGCTGGGTTACATGCTAAGGTAGTATGCACCAGGACTGTAGTTTGCTTTTCCCCGCTGCATGGCGGTTGGATGTTTCCCAGGAGATTCTTGTTGTTTCCTTTTCTGCTCCCCTGGGCTGTGGTAAGGAACCTCTTAGATCTGAGCAGGCCGTGGGCTTTTGCCTGCTTGCTGGGCCAGGCAGGCACAGCCTGGTTTTCCAGTTGGATTTCTCCTGCCTTCCTTTCTGCATGCATTAGGCGTCCCTGAATTGTGTAGGAGCAGCTATTTCGTGTTCTTTGCCTTTGCTTTCTTGCACTCTGACGAATGAGCTGGGGTGTGTGTGCGTGCCTGTCTGCACGTGTGCGCGTGAGTGACTCGCTGGCTGCAGCACCAGAGAAACGCAGTCCCAGACTCAGCAGGATTCACAGATCTGGGGCGACTCTCTGCCACCCCCAAGGAGTCCAATCAGAGTGAGGGCTGCCAGCACCTTGCCTTTCTTCCTTTTGCGCCTTTTCCTTGGGCTCGTGCTTTGTCTTGCTCTCGAGAACTGAGACTTCAGATGTGACCCTGTCTAGCCTCCTGTGAGCAATTGAAGCATGCCTGGTTTGTATTGATATGCACCATCAATGTAAAATACACCCTGGATTTCTAAGACTTAGTAATATGAAAATAAAGCTAAATCACTTGGGTTTTTTTTGTTTAATTGAATGAGTCTTTAAATTTTCAAGAGTTTTACACACATGATTTCATGTAGTCCCATGAAACCCCCTTTTCCCCCCTACCCCTAGGTGGCAACCCCTTTGCCTCCCCGCAGGCAACTGTTAGTTTGTTCTCTAGATCTTAAAAGTCAGTTGATTTCTATACTGACTACATGTTTAAATGACATTTTGGGCATATTTAAGTTAAATGTCTTTAAAACCTCAACCTGTTTAGCAATTTTAATGTGACGATTTGCTAACTTAAAATTATTGTGTGCCTCATGTTTTATTTCTGTATAAACAGCACTGGTCTGTTGTGAACAAGGTTCTTGGGCCCTGAGTAAAGTGGAGCATGTATTGAGATATAAGTAGCTTGTAGTAAAATTCATCTATTTTAAGAACTCAGTTCTGCCAAGTTTGATAAATACACCAAGTCAGGTAACTCATCACAGCAAGTGCCCCCCTCTCTAAACGTTGAGTTTTTTTTCTGGATTTTTTGTGGCTCTTCTGGAATGTCTCATGCGGAATCACACAGCATATAGCCTTTGAGTTTGGCATAGTATCTTCATGTATTGGAGATTCATCCATGTTGTTCGTACTAGAAGTTCATTTCTGTTTTTTTGCCGAGTGGTATTCTGTTGTTGACTTTACCACAGTTTGTTCTTTAGTTCATGGACATATGGTTGTTTCAATTTTTTGATCATTGTGAATGGAACTGAGACACACATACATAACACATATTTTTGTGAGGTTATAGTGTTTATTGCTAGGTATTTATTGCTAGTGTATGTTTAACTTTATAAGAAAATGCCAGTCTTTTCCAGAGTGACTGTATTCTTTTTGTATTCCACAAGCAGTGTATGAGGGTTCACTTTGTGTCCTGGAGGGTTCATTTGTATTTGGTCTTGTTAGCTTTTCAGTTCTAGCCATTTTAATAGGTAGTAGAATTTCACCGTGGTTTTAATTTGCATCTCCCTAGTGACTGATAGGTTCAGACTGGTTCCAAATAGGAAAAGGAGTAGTATGTCAAGGCTGTATATTGTCACCCTGCTTATTTAACTTATATGCAGAGTACATCATGAGAAACGCTGGGCTGGAAGAAGCACAAGCTGGAATCAAGATTGCTGGGAGAAATATCAATAACCTCAGATACGCAGATGACACCACCCTTATGGCAGAAAGTGAAGAGGAACTAAAAAGCTCTTGATGAAAGTGAAAGAGGAGAGTGAAAAAGTTGGCTTAAAGCTCAACATTCAGAAAACTAAGATCATCGCATCTGGTCCCATCACTTCGTGGGAAATAGATGGGGAGACAGTGGAAACAGTGTCAAACTTTATTTTTCTGGGCTCCAAAATCACTGCAGATCGTGACTGCAGCCATGCAATTAAGACACTTGCTCCTTGGAAGGAAAGTTATGATCAATCTAGATAGCATATTGAAAGCAGAGACATTACTTTGCCAACAAAGGTGTGTCTAGTCAAGACTATGGGTTTTCCAGTAGTCGTGTATGGATGTGAGAGTTTGATGGTGAAGAAAGCTGATCGCTGAAGAATTGATGCTTTTGAACTGTGGTGTTGGAGAAGACTCTTTGAGAGTCCCTTGGACTGCAAGAAGATCCAACCAGTCCATTCTAAGGGAGATCAGTCCTGGGTGTTCATTGGAAGGACTGATGTTGAAGCTGCAACTCCAATACTTTGGCCACCTCATGCAAAGAGTTGACTCATTGGAAAAGACCCTAATGCTGGGAAGGATTGGGGGCAGGAGGAGAAGGGGACGTCAGAGGATGAGATGGCTGGATGGCATCACCGACTCGATGGACATGGGTTTGGGTGGACTCCGGGAGTTGGTGATGGACAGGGAGGCCTGGCGTGCTGCAGTTCATGGGGTTGCAGAGTTGGACACAACTGAGTGACTGAACTGAGTGACTAATAGATGTTCAGCATCTTTTCATGTGTGTGTTTGCCCGTTTAAATTGGGTTGTTTTCTTATTATCAAGCATTGAGAATTCTAAAAAATATGTATATGGATCTATTATTAAGTATGTTTTGTACCTACGTTTTTATTCTGTATGAGTTTGCTTAGGGCTGCTGTAACAAAGTACTACAGACTGAGTGGCTTAAATAATAATAATTTTCTCACAATTATGGAGGCCAGGAATCTGAGGTCAGGCTTGTTTCTTCTGAGGCCTTCCTCCTTGGTTTCTTTCTGCTTGTATCTTCACATCCTCATCCCTCTGCACAAGTCCAGTCTTCCTCTTTTTATAGGGACACCAGTCATGATGTAGCCGGCTCCACCTTAATGACCTCATTGTAACTCAGTCACCTCTTTAAACTGTTTCCAATGCAGCCACATTCAGAAGTACTTGGTTAGGATAATTGAAGTTTGGGGAGGGATCACAACTCCCCATGACATTTTTTAACATTCATTGTCATTCATTGTCATCAGTAGAACAGAACCATTATTATTTCAGTGAAGCTCAGCTTACCTTGATCAATTCCTCCTTTTTGTATCCTAAGAATTCTCATGGCAAGGATCATCTCCTGTATTTCTTCTAGGAGTTCAGTAATTTCTACATTTGCCCTCTGACCACTTTTGAAGTTTTGTTTGGTGCAAAATGTGAGTCAGTTGTTTTTTTTAAAAAATGAGTCTCCTTGTATTTTGGTTTAAAACTCCGAGCCCTTTGGCAAACAAATCCATGCCCTTGTCCAAGCATTTCAACAACACAGAAGGAAATAAAGTTATAAATTCTCCACCTTGTCCAACCTCTTTCTAGAGGAAATACCTTCAAAGTTTTTCTCTGTTTGTGTGTATAATTTCATCTTCCTCCTCCCATAGTTTTGAAACTTGATTTTTTTCATTTAATCACAGAAGGCCTCTGAGTCTGTTGGGTTGCTTTCCCAAAGGTTGAGAGGGAAGGAGAGAAGGGAAATTCCTGTTGGAAGTCTGTGAGGAGAGGAGCTTGTGTGTCATGGAGACATGGGGCATGGCTCAACTTTCATTCAACAGCTTAACCTACTCCTCCCCCATTAACTGCCAGGCTTCCCGTTTTCAGCTTCTATCTTGTGCCTTTTAACTAAATGGCTCCATAAGGTAGATGCTTCCAGGGGGAGTTGTAGGGGCACCTCCATAGCCAGTCTCCTCTGGGTTCTGTCCCTCTTGTTTCATCCTGTTGCGTCCCCTGAGAGGTCAACTTGTTTCCTATTTACTCAACAACATGCAGGTCCCCCACCCCCACCCCCTCAGCAGCGGTTCCTTTTCAAATGCTGTTTTTCTTCCTATCCCTTTTTTATGAAGACTTTAGAACCTATACCTTGTACCTGAGCACAGTGCTTTGTTTTTTTAACTTTGACTTTAAAAAAGTAAAAGAAATTTCTGTGCTAAGAAATTCTGAACAATGCCCAGTATCCCTGTGCACTAGCATGCAACTCGAAACATGTTTCGTGAAAACTTAGCCTCCTGTTCATTACCATCTGTGAATGTATTTGGATCTGTCCTGTTTTTTTCCTGTTTAATTTGAAAGAAAAATGTTTGTCAGGAGACCCCTTGTATTGATTTCCTCAGTCTAGAAGGCATTGTATCCTGGCTGTTCACCGCTTGTGTTGGATTTGTGTGTGTAAAGGTTTAAGTCTCTTTCTCCCCGTTCCTGCTGTACAGAGGCCTGACAGTGCTGTATGCAGGAGGGGGTTTAGGGGGACACAGTGTCCTTTCCTGACAACTTTATGCCTCTTTTCACTTGATGGGAATAGAGGGTCTTTGCTGTGCCTAGTCTCAAGGGGAAGGTCTGCCTTTTGTCACAGGCTTTTCTCTCCATCTCAGGGGTTCTCAGAGTCCCTTCATGGGGAATCTGCAAGGTGAGAAGTATTACTGGAGTAATACCATGGCATTATGTTCCTTTTTCACTCTTGTTTCTCTCAGATGGGTGGTGGGGCTTCGCGGGTACTACACAAGGTGAGATAAGGCAGCAAACTGAATTCTTGAATCCGGTGACTTCTGTTACACCAGACATTAAGGAGACTTGCCGAAGCAGTGCCACATTTTTCAGTAAAGTTTTTTTATTTTGGAAAATATAACTGTCATAGGAGTGATATTTACATGTAGTAGTTTACGTTCTAGGTGAATTAATGTATATTCAGATTTTTTTCTTAGTTTTAATTTGAGTATCAATTTCTAAATATCTGTGTTCCATGTGGAAAACAGCTCTCTGGGTCCTCAGTTTTTCAGAGATCCGGAAGATCTGAAACCCGGCAGTGTGAGAATTTGGTTGCTCTACCTAGTCTGTGTGGTTGAAAACTTTTTTTTCTGGAGGAGCCAGCACTTTGCCCGCTTTAAAGAACATTTGATTATAGGAAATTGCCAGCCTGTGCAGAAGCAGTGAAAGGCGTCTCATGCACCCCACACACCCATCTCCTGGCTCCAGCAGTGCCCACCATGTAGTCAGTGTCATTTCGTTTCTAGTGTCTACTTCCACCCCTTGGATGGTAGTAAAAGCAAATTTCAAGCATGTCATTTATTGTGTAAACATTCCATTATTAAACTTAAAAGATGAGGATTTTGTTTACAAAAGACATACCCAGCATACTGATCATAGAAATAAGAGGTTTTAACATGAAATAACTAATCAGTGTTCAAGTTTCCTCTACTATCTCTCCTTTCTTTTTTTAAACGTTGGTTTACAATAGTCTGTGCACTGAGATTGCTTGATAAAACTTTATTATAATCTAATACCCCTACTCCTGCCCCTGTAAGACGGGGTCGTCTGTCCTCAGGGCCACAGCTGATGGGTGGGTGTGTGGCCTCATCCCCCAGCAGCCTTTGGGAGGGATCTGCTGGGGTGGATGGGTATTTGCTTCGAGGAGAGACCCAGCCTTGGGTTCACTTCCCATCACCACCTTATCCTGTGTGCATTTTCACACTGCAGTCCCTCAGCTGCACATCGGGTGGATGGGTGCATATCTAGGGTATGTGTACTGTTCAGTTGGTATCTGGAAACTTCTGCAAAGGCCTTACCTCCCGGGGTCTGTGAATACTGACATGTGGGTATGTATGGAGTGTGACTGAGTGAGTGGACTGTCTAATCCCGACTGCCCACCTGGAGGGTGGGCTCGGACCCTGAGGTCTTAGGTGGTACAGGTGGGCGTGAGGCTGAGGGCCATGGCTGCCTCTTCCATCCTGACACAGGAGACCCCCCAGAGCGTCAGAGGTCTTCGCTGGGAGGAGGGCAGGGTCCAGCACTTGGAGGAGCTTGTAGAAATAGCCCCCGTAGGACGGTAGAAATTTGGTTCTAGGGCAGTTTTTAAAAAAATCAGAGTAACGTACCTGGAGATGAACAGGGCTTCAAAGAGTCTTCTCACCTCCATTTTTTACCCTTCAGGATTCAGTGTCATCTCCTTCGTGAAGCCTTCTCTGCCCCCGCGATTAGATGTGTCCTCAGTACTGGGGTTACCTCGTTCTTTCTGTCTCACAGGCCCTTAATTGTTTTCAGAGGTGCCTTTCCCACTCTGCTGCCCTGGCCCCTGTTGGTCTGTCCTGTTAGTGAGTTGCTGGTGAATACTTATTTACCATGGGCCTGGCTGCTCAGTAAATGTTGGCGGAAGAAAAGACTCACTGTGAGTGAGAGTTCACACAGGGAAAATTCCAGGCCTTGTAAGGGTCAGCCTCCTGCAGGGAGGGCCTTGCCAGTTGATTCGGGCCTGGGTAGGTTCTGACCAAAATGTCCATGAACTGTGCAGTGTTCTGGGCTCATTATTTGGTCTTGTTGGAAGGATTAAATGGTCATACATGTACAGTGCTTAGAAAATAGCTAAAATCCACCGAATGCTGCGTGAGGCTGTTCATCCAAGTTGCTGAGTGAAGTAATAACATCACCCCAAAGCCAGAACTGTAAGAACGCAGCACACAGTCATAACGAGACTGTGTGCCTTGTGACCTCAAAGCACGAGATTCAAATTGTCAAGCCACCCCATCCCCCCGTTTCACACCGATGGCAGCATGGGTTTTACGAGAGGGGGGCTGCTATAGGATGGTTATCCATCCGGCATATAGAGGGTGTAGTGTCCATCACATCTGTAGCTTGAGAGGCCCTCGCCCAGTGAGAATGTATCTTCACACCCATTGTAAATCCATTGACTGAAGGAAGCAAGTAGATCAGAAATAGTTTAGGAGCCCAGAAAAACAGACTTTGTAATGATGCTTGAATTTAATGAGGCAGAAACAAGTGTCCTTTTGATGAGTTTGTTTGCATTATTTGGAATCCCTTAGTCCTGCAGCTCATTTCTTAATGGTCCTCTTACTGTCCTTTAGGACTCGGGTCTGGGATTCTTCTGCTCTGTGGTTGTGGTTGGGATTGGGGAGGGATGGGTCTGGAGAAGCGGCTGCCTCCAGGGTCTGCAGGGCAGGGAGGGAGAGTTGACAGCTTGCCTTGTTCTAACCAGGGTTTGAGCACGAGGGAGGTGATGTGTTGAAACGAACTCCTTAGGGTTCTGCCTCTTCACTCATGGCAGGCTCACAATCCACCAGCAAAGTGTGTATGTGTTAGGATGGCCTCTCTTACTGTTGTTTCCATCCTCATTTGGTGGTGTGTGTGTGCCTCCCTTTCATGAACGAGAGTCTCCATCTTTAATATGCAGGTTAAGCACACACTCTGTCTACCTTGTGAAGGTCAGACAGCTCAATGGAGTGTCTCTTTATTTTTCTTCCTGTTTCCCAGAATTGTTAGCAAAGTTTCTGAATTTTGAGATGTTTTCTTCTTTCTTTTACCCACGGAGTAGCTTTATTCTTGAGTGTGGAAAATACAGGACATTGTGTTAGGTTGCAAACGTTTATCTTATTTTTTTGGGAAACATTTTTGTAGAATACTGGCAGAGGCTTGTGTCAATTTCATAGTCCTGATGATTTGAAGCATTCCTGTTGTGTAGTTGTTGATGTACATCTCAATGCAGTAGATGGTTAGCAGCATCTTGTCTTTTATACTTCACATTTTTCTTGAGTTTTTTTTTTTACATCTTTTTTTTTTTTTGAGCTTTACTGTAATTAAACTTGGCTTTTGTTTAAGGAATAATTTGTGATTTCTTTGGCCATGATCTGGAGAAAATGACATGTCTGCTCTGGGAGTGAATTCTGGTTGAGAACCTTTGTCCTTTGCCTTGCCTGCCTTTTTTTTTTTTAATTTCACGAGTCAGATTGTAACTTTAAAAGAAACTGTAGGAGCTGTTCCCCAGGTTATTCACAAAATGAGTCTTTGTCTGCTTTTTCATTCACCATCTGGTTGCAAAGCTAAATTGGAATCGTGCTTGTTTTAATTATTTTCTACTTGTGTGGCCAGGAGGTTATTTGGTCTGGCGAGGTTACACTATAAGCTCACGCTCTCATTAATACCACCGCATCCACATCCTGCCCAGCATCAGAATGGTTAAGTTGATCCACTTGTGTGGCCAGCACTTGATACAACACAGTGGTCATGACTTAAAATTACCAGAGGAAATGTGGTGTCAGTGTGTGGGTTTTCTTTTTTCTTTCCCTCCCTCTCTCTGTCTTTTTTAAATCTCCAATAATGTTAATTAAGTACATTTTTCTTCCAACAGAAATGCGGTTATAAATGACTTAGGTTGGCGGTCTTACATTAGTGCCTGGTGGTGCTAGAGGGATAGCTTGTGCATCTCAAAAAGTTGTGTAACTATTCAGAGCACTCACATTTGAACACTCCATGGCATGGATAATGGAACTAGGTAGTCAGAAGCTTCTCCATTCAGTCACTATTTTTGATGAATCAGCCGAAAGATTTTAATACTGCAAAGAGGTATTGTTTAATACTAGGAAGGTGACATCAAAAGATCTCTTAAAAACATTAAAATATACTGCACTTTCCTGCTTGGGAAGACTGAACAGTTCAAAGCTTCAGTGTTTTTCGAAGGTGGCTTTATTCAGAGTTGTGTGAAATCCTGTTTGTAGGTTATGAAGAGTACATGCTCATTGTCTTGAGAAGTCAGTAGTGGTTCTGAGCTTCCCCCATTTAAAAAGCACCACAAACTCATACAGGGAACGGAGAGCAGAAGCAGCTCCTACAAAAGTGCTCGAAGTTGTCCATTCGGGGAAGGATTTATCAAACACCCTGTGATTTGGGAGCATACTTGCTGAGGTCACCCGTTACAAATGTATGTTCTGCCATAAGAGCCAGAGTCGGGTAAGAATTTGGAAAGACCGGTAAATAGAAGTACTGCCAAACTAAAACCCAGTAGCTCTGACTTAGTCCCACATCAGAGTTTAGAAGAAGGAAGAAGGTGGGAGGGTTAAGATGGAGAGGAAAAAAAAAGACCTGCCAAGAGGGACGAGAATGTTCATGTGAAGTTCCTTCACTGATGATTCATTGGTATTTTACAGGAGGGGATTAGATGGTTGTTTGAGAAAAACAAATTGGCCATTTGCCTTATGAGTTTAATTTTTAAAGATACAGCTGAGTAGTAATTGGAACTCAAACTTGTCACACGGTTCTTCTTCTAATGAATCAGAATACATGGTGTAATAGTGTCAATGTAAGAGGCTCACAGTTAAATCTGAATCTTTGTTTTTCTTGAATTAAATCGATGGTCTTTTACAGCAGCACTGTGGAGAAACAGTATTATTATGTGGAAAGAGCAACATGTAAAACTCCTTTTCTAAAGTGCCCATAACTTGTAAAGGAATATGGTAGTGAGCATACCTGACTTGGGCTCCAGGAGAAGAGACCAGAGCATTAGACGTGTGGTGGATGCCTTGTTCATCTGTCAGCCTGGTAGGCCTTCTGAGTCTAAAGAAGACTTTCTGGGAGAGAAGACCCTGCAGAGTTGAGACACAGAACAATTCTTTGTGTAGATTTGCCTTGAAACACAGACAGTTTCAAACTGAGGAAATAAACATACATTTTTGTATTTTACACTGAGTACTCACTTGCAAGCACATTTCTTAAGCGTTTTTTGTTTTTTGTTTTGCATAACAGCTTTGTTGACATATAATCCATGTACCATAAAGCATACCCTTTTAAAGTATAAAATTCTGTAGTTTTTACTATGTTCACAGAGTAATGCACCCGTCACCACTAAGTAACTTCAGAACATTTTTGTCACCCCCAAAAGATAGACTTCGTTCCCATCAGCAGTCACTGCCTCTCCCCTCCCTCCCCAGTCTGGCGGTCACTGCTTTCTCTTCCGGTGCGATGGATAGGACTGTTCTGGGCATCTCATCAGAATGGAATTGTACACCACACGGCTGTATTGTCTGACTTTTTTTACCCAGCAGTGTTTTTGAGGTTCATCCACGTTGTTCCATGAATCAGCACTTCATCCCCCTTTTATTGTTATTATTTTTTTTATTGATGTGTAGTTGATGAAACTGGTAAGTTACTGGTATGCAATACAGTGATTTGTAATTTTTAAAGCTAATACTCCATTTATAGTTATTACAAATATTGTCTATATTTCCCTTGCCTACCCTCCTTTAAAAAAATTTTTATAAAATATACCTAGCAAATTTTCCAATTTTAGTCATTTTTAGGAATAAAATTCAGTGGCATGGACAATATTCACAATGTTGTGCAGCCATCACCACTATTGATTTTCCAGAATTCTTTCTTATTGCCAGTAATATTGTATTATGAGTAGACCACATTTTATTTATCCATAAATGACATTTGGTTGTTTTCATTTATCGCCTATTATAAATAATACTGCTACGAGATTTTGTACACAGGATTTTGTCTGGACAAAGGTTTTCAGTTTTTTTTTTTTTTTTCCCAGTTAGGAGTGGAATTGATTGGTCATATGGTAACTCCCTGCCTTTTGTCCCTCTTTATTGGAGGAGTGTATTCCTTTGCCCATTTTTGGATTGGGTGGTTTTTATTGTTGAGTTGGAAGAATTCTTTACATATCCTGGATACAGGTCCCTTATATGATAAACGACTTACCAATAATTCCTTCTTCTACTGTCATGGAAATGTGGATATATTGGATGTCCCTTATTTTCTCAATTCCCTGTGAATGGTATTAGCAGAAAAGATTATAGCTGGTTTAGTATCCAAACTTGTTCAGGAATGTGTAGGTGAAAAACAAAGGAAACAAGGTTATGTGTGACCAGAAATGAGATTCAAAGTTGACACCATTGCTTAAAGTGATCAGGGACTCTTGGACCAAGGGAGGCAAACCACCGAGGTGGTTGTGCAGAGGACTCCCAGCTTGTCCTGCAGGACTTTGTGGAGCAGAGAGCAGCTTTCGTGTTGTGGTTATCTGTATGTATGGAAGGACACACAAAACCCATTCAGTGCGCAGACCTTTAAAGTATGACGTTTTACAGCTTGGAAGACCGAGGCCCCAGACAAGGCAAGCAGAGGTGTTTCTCAGACGATGTGTAAGTCTGTACGATGTGCAAACAGGGATTGATCTGACCGCGTGAAGACATGGCAGCCTCCTCTAACTAAAGTCTCTTGATGACATTAAACTGTGTTGCTTCATTGCAATAAGTCATATATTAAGAGAGATGTCTCTGAAGAGGCATTGTCAGTGTGTTGCATGATGGAGTGAGACTTGCCCTTGCCGTTGCAGGGGTTCCTTGGAGGCGATGACTCTTGTTCCCCGGGGGATGTGAGCCCCATTGGAGTTACTTTGGAGAAACTCAGGTCTCAGAGAGTGCGTCCTGATAATTCTGTTCTACACATGCCGGTGTTTTTTATATTGGATACACACACTTGAAATGTAAGGACTGTTTCATGTTGAAGGGACTAGAGTTTTCATTCCCTGTTTTCACAGCCATTTATTTTCTGACCCCCTCTTAATTTTCAAGCTGGTCTGGGCTTGGCTTGACTTAACTTCCACAGCAGTTTGTGCAGACTCATTCGACCAAGTGCTTGTTTCTTTCTCCCTCCTTCAGCCAGCATTTGGAGCCCATTGACGACCAGATGGATCAAGCAGGTATTGGCTGTTTTTACCAGTTGATCATCTGGCAGACATTATGTCATGCTCTATGTCTCTTTCTTAGATTCTTAATAGTGAAATACCTGGGGTAGTGTAGGATGTAGAAACAGAAGACCTGTTTGAAACTCTGAAGTAATGATAAAATAAATGCAAATGTAAGACGGAGCAAACTGTAGTGCCTGTGAAAAATTGACTCTTATTGCCCATTCAAGACCCAGACCAAAATAGCATATGACACCACCTAGGTTCACGAGGGCTACTATTAATTTATTTTCATTGGTTTAATTTTCAAAAAATTATATTAAACCGGTGGGATATATTTAATTTCTCCTTGATGGAGACTATTAAGCACTCGCCAGCCTTTTTTTTCTCTCGATTTTGTAAATGGTAATTGAAAGTCAGTACATCTTAGCTCTGTACAGCCAGAAGGGGCCCCGGGGAGAACTCTTTCCACACCCCTCGTGTTGTATACACAGCATCAGAGACATCTGGGTCACCTTTACGGCGGAGGTCTGCTTTGAACCCTGATGTCTTAGGACAGTCACTGGAGACGTTTGACTGTTTGCTCCTACCGTTTGCTCCTCTGCATCCCAGGCACCGTTTTCCTCTTCCTTTGTTCTCTTCGCGTCTCTAGCCACTCTCTAGCTAGCTGCAGGTCCTCTTTCTCTGCCGCCCCTTGTTATGGAGGGGTCCCTGTGCCTCTCTTGTCCCCAGTGTCCCCTGTCCTTATAAGGCCCTCCCACCCCAGCTCTCCATCCACAGTCTGTTCTCCAGGCCGCAGCCATGCCTCCTTGACTGCCCTCTGTTACTGTTGAACAGCAGTGAGAACGGCCCCCCTTCTCTTGGTGGAAGTGCTTGTCCCAAGCATGGCCCCTCCATTGTCCTGGAGGACACCACCAAGGTGGCTGGGCTTCTCTCTCTGAAACTGTAATAGTAATAATAATAATAATAATTGGGGGGGGGGCAGTGGGTAGATCCAGATCTGCCTCTGGATGGAGGGTGGGGGAGAAGTACGTCAACTCTGATTTCTTGAGTTGTGTGTTTTATGACAGTGTCTCTACAATTTCAGTATGTTGTTAAAAATAGGAACCCGAGGATTAAATGCTTCGGCTTTTCCAGTTTTGGAATGAACAGTTACTGTCAGCCTCAGAATTTAATAATTGGTAACATTTAGTTAGAGCTGTAGTGTGTACTTTTTAAGCATACATTTAAAACAACATTTGTTGATTCCTGTAGACAGTGATAGATGCTAAGGCTTTTGTAAGGGAACCATTTTGCCTGGGGGAAGAATGTTGTACTAATTCCCAAATGTTGAAAATTGCTTTCTGGGGCTTATTAAAAACACCCCCCTCTCTGCCCCCCTTCTGTGTTCTGTTTCAGTATTGGTTTACTAATAAAATACAGGACAATTTTTTTTTTTTTAATGGTGAAGTTAAAATTTTAGGTGTACGTTTTCTGCATTTTCAACACAGAACTGCTTTTTTATGCTGTCTGGGCTGTAATGTGCAGTCTGGATTGAGGACTTTTGCCAGGCAAGGGTGAAGTGATTTTTTGTATTGATGGTGATTCTTATAAAAACCAAATTAGTTAGTTTTAATCACTCCTCTTCTATGCATTCCGAATAATAGAGTTATCTCTCTTAATGCAGATGCTGTGTTCTCAGGACTGACTAATCCCTTGTGCCTGTGGAATGCTTGGCCCGCCGTTTCCTCTCTGTCTGTGTCTTCCGTAGTCCTTCCTTCGCAGAGGAAGGAAGGAAGCTGATGACCACTGAGGTCATAGCAGATAGAAGCTGTGGACTGGTTTCTGAGCCTGATTCTGACTGTGCGACCTAGGTGACAAGAAATGGGGCTTCATGTTTGCAGTCCTGGGTCTGCATTGCCTTGGGCAGGCTTCTCACTGCGGTGGCTTCTCTTGCCGCAGAGCACAGGCTCTAGCTCTCTGGGGCTCAGTTTTGGTGGCTCCTTGGCTCCAGAGCCCAGGCTCGATAGTGGTGGCGCCCCAGCGTGGTTGCTCCAAGGCATGTGGGATCTGCCTGGACCAGGGATAGAACTCACGTCTCCCGCATTGACTGGTGGATTCTTTACCACTGAGCCACCAGGGAAGCCGAATGGAACTTTTGATTCTTTGCTTTTCATTAGTTGGGCATGTAATGTACCTAGTATGCAGGAGGATATTTCCTTGTAGTTTTTATTTCCTTGAGAGGATGTGTCAATCCCTAGACTGTAAGGTTTCCTCCCCATCCTGCTTTGAATGGTCATTTTAGTGGGTGAATATTGGAGAGTGATTGACTGATATGGAAGAAACATCTGATTTATCTCGACTTCCATTCATATGACTTTGTGGTGTCCTGTATGTTTATTGCAATTCCCAGCTGTGATAGGGAAGGTAGATTTATGGTGTTGATGCCATGACCTTTATTCCAGTCCTTCTTAGTTCCTTCCAGGTCAGAAATGTGTTTCCTGTGAGTGTGAGTGTTGAATAGTTTTAGTTAACGCTCCCAGATCTCAGATGATCTTGTGACTGTCTAGTCCTGAAGTTACCTGTGGGATCTTAACTGAAGTTTGCTTCCAGACTGTGTGTTGGACCATGTGTGTGTCTCTCTCTCTCTGATAATTTAAACCCTCAAAATCCAGGTCACCTTGAGCAGGCTCACAGACACCCCATGACCTTTGTTTTTTTTTTTTTTTTTTTTTTTAAAAGAGATAAAAGAGGCTGTTTGCAAAAGGAAGTCTCCTGTACCCACGCTGTTCTTCCTGCCTGTGTGATGTTAGAGGGGTTTCATTTTCACTGTTATGTTCTTGATGGTTTCTTCTGTGTAATTGTGAGATGTTTCCTATTCAGTGGAAAAGTGTGAGATATTCAAGCAGAGCTAGTACCCCCTCTCTCACCCTCTTGTCTTTTGCTGAATGTACCTATTAATTTTACATGAAGGATTCTCCCTCCCATGTGCTCTTTCCAACTCACCCACGTTTTGAGTGTGGGAAAATTTAACTCATTTTAAATGTAGTTATGAATTTTCTTTGAAACAGTGGATATAAAATCAACAAAGGCTTCCTTTAAGCAGACGGGCTTTTATTTTCTCTACAACAGATAGGGAAGTAGTCACAGTCTGGGGCAAGCCCCAGCCCCAAACCTCACATAGGCATTCACCAGAAACGCCTGCTCTTCCCAGGCCCTTCAGAGTTGCAGGTGCTCAATAGGCAAGACTTAACCACACATCATTGACTGGGCTACCTATTTTGTGTTTAGATAAGTTTATATTTACATATAAAGTATCTTCTTTGGGTAATACTGTATTCTAGGAATTATTGAAGGGGTGCCAATTAATTTTGCCATGAGATCGCTGAATTAGTCATTATTCTTTAGTAAATAGAGATGAGAAATCATACTGATGAAAGGCTGGGTTTGGAACAGTGCCCAGGCCTGGGCAGAATCACTCTCCTTATAGTACCTTCCCTGATAGATAGTCAATAAATGTTTTCAGCCAACACAGTTATGTAATTAAGTATTATCGGGAGGGTGTGCAGTGCTGAGAACGTCTCAAGTTAGGAATTGCAGAAAGAGGAAGTGTGTAATTTGGTAACAGTTGGACATCCTATTTTGTGTTTGTTTAAAGTAGCTTTTTATATCACACCAGTATTTTTTATTTTAGAACATTTAGAAACTCTGGTTACTAAAAGAAAAACAGCGGCTTATGTACCACTCTGATAATTATTAACGTTTGTGTTTATCAGCTTTTCTTTCTTTTTCAGTTAGTGGGCTGAAACATGAAGAAATAAAACAGAAGCAGCCCCCAACGCATATTGCCACACAAGACTTAATAGAAGTCTTGTTTTAACATAATTTCCTGCATGTTTCTTTGTAACCAGCTGCATAGTATTCCAGAGCAGGGGGGAATGGAGTCAGCCCTCTTCCAGGCTTTGCGCAGTGGGTTCTCCCCCGCGCCCCCTTCCTCTTGAAGTGCCTACTTGACCAAGTAGGGGTGTGTGGATGTGGGGACCTTGGAGTGGTCTGACAATTCTTCAGCACAGCTCAGCCACTTTGCTGTGTTGTCGGTTAGAATTTATTAACACCTGGCTTTGGAATAAAGTAGTGAGCCTCCTCAGAGTTTAGTGCATGTTCATAGTTACCTCCTCAAGTTAAAGAAGAGTGAACTACTTGGTCCAAAAAGACCCTTTAAAAAAAGTCTTAGGATGAGTCTCCCTGTACAGCTCTTATTCACAGAGACACCCTGTGAAGTTTCCTAGTTGGTTAAAATAATAGATGGTTTTTATTGACAAAGTGTTTTATTGACGAAGTGTTAGCATCATTCAAATAAAATTCCATATGGTATCTAGGTTGGCCATAACTTTCCTTCCAAGGAATAAGTGTCTTATAAGTTCATGGCTGCAGTTACCATCTGCAGTGATTTTGGAGCCCAGAAAAATAAAGTCAACCATTGTTTCCCCATCTTTCTGCCATGAAGTGATGGGACTGGATGCCATGATCTTAGTTTTCTGAATGTTGAGCTTTAAGCCAACTTTTTCACTCTCCTCTTTCACTTTCATCAAAAGGCTCTTTAGTTCTTCACTTTCTGCCATAAGGGTGGTGTCATCTGCGTATCTGAGGTTATTGTTTTTCTCCTGGCAATCTTGATTCCAGCTTGTGCTTCATCCAGCCCAGCATTTCTCATGATGTACTCTGCATATAAGTTAAATAAACAGGGTGACAATATTCAGCCTTGACGTACTCCTTTATGTAATGTGACCTTTTTCCATCCGAATATTTGATTTGTATCCTTATTTGCCCATTACTTAGACATTTAGTACTAAATTAGTCATATTTATATGCTTTGATTTTAGAGTATGTTTATGCTGGCATTCTAAAGATGTGTTAACCGAGTCTGGGCAAGTAAAATAATGAGGTTTCTTGTGAATAACTGCTTCAATTATGCAGTCCTAGTTAGGATTTAAGAAATGCTGTTGTGCATACTCTTCAAATTTGATTTTCTGATTTTTTATTTTTTATTCCACTGAGCTTCAAAGGATGGCTGTCATTAAATTCTCCTTAAATGCAACCAGATCAGTCTTACAATTTTGGTGGGAATACTTACTGCTGGTGGGATTCAAAGATGGTGAATATTATATTTAAAAAAACCCTCCCAAGACTGGGTTGAGATTAGATTGAACAGCTGGTTGTGTGTTGGATGATGATCATCTCCATGTAACACTGGGAGTATATGTCAAAGAGACCTGTGGCATGTGGTTCTGTGAGTTCTTGGAGGTGGGCGGGTGGCGGTGACGTCCTGTCACTGTGCCCTGCACCAGTTAGCAGACGTTCTGGGAGTTACTTCCATTATCTCTGACTGAAGCAGGGTCTGGTTAAGATCAGATTGTTTAGACTAAGGCACGTTGATCTTGGCATAGCAATCGGAGAGACTGTGAGCCAGCTAGACCAGGAAAAGCCAGTGGTGAATTGTTAGATTAAAGGGCAAAGCAGTTCACTCCAATATTCTTGCCTGGGAAATCCCACGGACAAAGGAGCCTGGCAGGCTACGGTCCCTGGGGTCACAAACAGTTATACACGACTGAGTGACTAAACAACCACCACCGCCATTTTAAAAGAAACTGTAAACATTTAACTTTTTGTAAATGCAGGATTTGAAGTTTTATGTTCTCCTGAAATGCAGTTCGGAGCATAGTAGAAGAAACAATTACCACTCACTATGTTTTGTCACCTACCTGCATACTCTGCCCCAATAGTGGTGTTCTTTAGCCATTTTTTAGGAATCACGTCTTTTCAGTTGAATAATGGATTTTGAAAAGAAAAAAAGGCAAAGCAGTTAATAATTGGAGAATGGCTTTGGTGTCCTTGACTCATTTTCTAGTCATTCATCCTGATGTATGCCGCTTTTAGAGTTACCTGGGAGGACCTTTTAAACAGCTTCAGAGTATTAAGCCACATGCTGCTGACCTTGCTGGACTGGGCATCAGAGTTCCTGGCAGCCCTCCTTTCAGCTCTCCAGGGAGACCCCGGAGACAACTAGTCTAGGGCTTGTCTAGTGGGTTTTGTAGCTATGCAGCACTGTGCTGCTTAGCATTTGTCCTGCAGCTTCAGTTTAACATACTGTTAGCGTGCCTGCGTGCTCAGTCGTATCTGACCCAATGGACTCCCCACCACCCTCCTCTGTCTATGGGATTCTCCAGGCAAGAATACTGGAGCTGGTTGCCATTTCCTCCTCCAGGGCATCTTCCTAACCCAGGGATTGAACCTGCGTCTCCTTGCGTTGGCAGGCACCTGCAAAGCCCCACCACTGTTTACCTAATATTAACTTAATGCATAGGTATACAGAATTGAACGCCAAGTTTTTTTTAGGGGAAGTAAATGAATTTCTATCACACTTGGAGAGTAAGTGTTGATTTTATAGTTTCCAATGGTAGCAGTGAAACTTGCTCTGACTATAGAAAGTAGTAGGCAAAGCACTTTTGGAAAGTAGAAGACAGAGGTGGCACTCACTGCTTCTGTGTGGGTTTGTTTGTTTTTTTTTTAAATTCAATGGGTGGTGCTTGATTAGTTTCCTCTCTTCCATTCTGTCACATGTTCCATGTAACAAAGATGAAATGAGATTTCCCCGGTTACATTGGGGGTTAGTAGTCAGCCTGGAGTATGTGTACCTCTGCCTGACTCAGCAGTTGTAATTGAAAAATAGAACTTTTTGGAAAGAGTTTTTTTGAATAAAGTTTATGTGACAGTCTGAACTGCTGTTTTCTTAAACAGCTTTATTGAAATTTTACATACCATACAATCCACCCAATTTAAAATGTGCAGTTCAGTGGTTTTTATAAGTCCTGAAGGCTCTGCATTCATCACTATAAATCCAGAGCATTCCTAGCCCTCAGAAGATCTGATTTTAGAAGTAAACTTTCCATAAAGATAGATTATTCAGTGTTGACTGGTGTTACTTTGATAGGTTCTATCCTATTTAGTGTGTATCCATCTTTATGTGTTCTCAGCTGAAAAATTTTAATCTGTCTCTTCTTGGTCTGACGTTTTCTGTAACACTCAGCTGTTAATTAGCTGTAAAAGTTGTAACTCCCTGCTTAATGCTTTGGACATCCCTCTTTATTTTCATTAATAACGTAATCTGTAAGCTGTTGCTTGTATCACAGTAGTTTTGAAGACTTGGATTATGTGCTATTTTGGATTATCATCTTCCATCTTCAGTGTTAGTTGAGGATCTGTTGATTTTGGTGTGTGGGGGAGCAAAGCCTAACTTAACTTTTGATAGAAAGGGAAGTTTGCTGTTATTGCAGAAATCATCATTTCAGTTCAGTTGCTCAGTCGTGTCTGACTCTTTGCGACCCCATGAATCGCAGCAAGCCAGGCCTCCCTGTCCATCTCCAACTCCCTGAGTCCACCAAAACCCATGTCCATCGAGTCGGTGATGCCATCCAACCATCTCATCTTCTGTCATCCCCTTCTCCTCCTGCCCTCAATCCTTCCCAGCATCAGGGTCTTTGCCAGTGAGTCAGCTCTTCGCATCAGGTGGCCCAAGTATTGGAGTTTCTGCTTCAACATCGGTCCTTCCAGCAAACTTCCAGGACTGATCTCCTTTAGGATGGACTGGTTGGATCTCCTTGCAGTCCAAGGGACTCTCAAGAGTCTTCTCCAACACCACAGTTCAAAAGCATCAATTCTTTGGCTCTCAGCTTTCTTTAGAGTTCAACTCTCACATCCATACAGGACTACTGGAAAAACCATAGCTTTGACTATACAGACTTTTGTTGGCAAAGTAATGTCTCTGCTGCATATTAAAAAGCAGAAATCATAAAATGCATGTCAAATGTGACTTCTGTGTGGCACTGTTGGTATTTGGATTAAAAGAATTTTTTTTTTTTTTTTTTAAGCTTCAGCTGTCTTCCAGGCTCAGGGATGCTAGTTGATGAATGTTCCTGTTACTTTCTTGCTATGCTTGTCAGAAGTTTCTAGTGTATGCTCTTGTATTTCTGTGCTTTGGAGTAGAGACTTACATACTGCTTATCTGTGTAGACATGTTTTTTTCAAGGTCTTTTCAAGAAGGCTTAGAATAAGATTCAGAAATGCAGTATGATATAATGTTTACTAGGGCTGTGTAGTTCCTTTCAGGAACTACAGAAGTTCATCTTCATGAGCCCTACCGCCAGGTACTCTGGTTTGGAATAACCAGAGTGGAGCCCGGCTATCATGATCGGAACTGCACCCCAATTTGAGGCTGGTTTGTCTTTGGACCAAAAGTCTCAAGGTTGTGCTTATCAATTTATGTTGGTCTGGTCACTGTAGTCCTGTTTTTTGGCCTGTGCAATTGAGAAAGAGCTTTTGATGGAAATTAGACAGTAGTTTGTGTCTGGGTGAGGGATAGGATTCAACTGAGATTCAGTTTATAATTAAATATAGCTGGTGTTTTATTCACATTGTGTTGGGAATGGTGGAAGACCATCTGTGCATTTTGTACATTTTATAGCTTTTGTAAACTTACTCTCCCTTATAAACTACTTTATTCCCTTTAGAGACGGTTTTCTGAAGAGGATTTCCGTTTTCTTGTGTTTTGCTAGAGTTGCATGGGGAAAGGTTCTGGTTTAATACAGCACCCAAGAGTTGCTGTTGGGTCCCCTCACGCCCTAGGGAGACTTGCTGTGCTGGATTGCTGAGGGAGATCTGTGTGGGGTTGAACCTCGCCCCTCCCACTTCCTCACTGTGCAGTCTGGATCAAGTTAGCCTTTTTTTCATGGGGTGGTTCTGAGAAATAGTTGTGGTCATACATGTAAAATGTATTCACTAAATAAATGTTTGTTGTTGTTGTTATTCAGCTGTTTGTATTTGACATAATGAACTCTTATGAACTGAATTTCCTCTCTGGTAACGCGACATTCTGTGTTTTTGTCAGATGTAGCCAGGAATCTTTGAAGAGGGTCACAGACTTCCCATCCTGTTTAATGTGCATTGAAGCATCTGTTTGGTGAATGTTACTTCGGTGGCTCAAAGGAGTTTAAATGTACTTCCCAGAGATCCTGACTCACAGTAATATATTCATTTATTCACTAGGAGAATAATTCATTTTTTATTACACAGTAGCTTACAGCAGGTGTTAGAAACTCCTGTCATTAACACTAATGGCAATCAGCATTGAACTTTTTTCCTTCACTGTCTGCTGTCTTGTGGTTTTCCACCATTTATTCTTAATTGTATATATGGTGGAAGTAATTAAATCCATGGTGCTCCTCCTCTTGTTATGAATGTCTGCACCCCTTTTAAATTTTCTCAGCTTTCCCAGATTCTGGTTTCAGTTAACGTGCTGATGGTTTTCTGGTTTGTGGGGCAAAATAGCTGGCTTTGGTGTGGCTTTTTTCCTGCTTCCTTCTTGCTTTTCTGCATTTGGTTGGTGCACCTGTGTACATAACTCTTAAAAGATTTTCCCTATCTTTATCCTTTCTTCGCCTAAAGAAGCCTTCCTGGCTACCTCCATGAGCATTGCTTGGTGTCATTTGTCCTGAATATGCTCCAGTGGATGTAAGCATTTGGATGTTTGTAATTCCACATAGGTTTTAAATATAGTTGTCAAATTTATATAACCATTTTATATCAGAATAAAGCCAGGTAGAAGGATTTCCTAAAGCTGTATTTGTTACCCGAGCCCTTAGGTGATTAAGGAAGCTGAGTACACAGGGACACGCGTTAGGCGGTTAAACATCCAGTAGCTAGCTACTCTGTCAAGGATTTGGGGCTCAGGAGCGAGTGTGTTGATTTAATGCAAGATTTCAGGAAAGTGTATTTGGGGGATGTGGTGAATAAAGAAGCTGCATGCTTCTCATGAGAGAAATGGTTATTTAAGCAGGGAAGCATTCTTCTAAGTAGTTTAACCTTTTACACCTGCAGAATCCATTTTACCTTCCCTGATTATTTAGGTGGTTGGTGAACATTTTTCAGAAGTGTTCAGTCTTCATGATGTGTGTGTATTGGGAGGAGAGCAGTGAAAATGGGACAGAGAGAGAGACATTCTCCGATTACACTAATGTCTTTTTAAAAGATATATCATAATTTTATTGGGCGTTAAAAATTTACACGTTGTATATGCTGGTGGTAGGGGCCTGAAAATCCACTTTACAGGACCAGGGGGTTTAATCGTGCCTCAAGTGTGCTGTTTTCTCTCTGAGTCTACATTTCAGCAGGTTCTTCTGTTGTGTGCACGCTGGGGGGCTAGGTCAGTGCTTTCTAAAATGTATTTTGGAAACTTCCATTGCCTGGTTTAAACTTTCCATAAGCTCACAGGCTTGGTTTAAAGTTTTAATTTGATTTAATACTTTGTTCTAGATGTTAACTAGTGGATTTTCTTTTCCTTTTGAGTTATACTTGAAAGGGCAGAGATTTGCTCTTGCTTTCTTCTCAAGTATAAAAATGTCACACTTCACGTTATCCTTTATTCTTCATTGAAACCATTAGAGGGTAAAAAAGCCCACAGCCAGGCCTCTGCAGACAGGAGCATCATCCATCTTGATGAGAAGCAGCTGCACCAGGAGGAGAGGGCTGGGAGAGCCCACCAGGACACACTGAGCTGCTGATGCTTAGTGTTTACTCTGGACTACCTCTTTGGGTGGGTGGGTGGTTGAGGGGAGTTAAGCCAATTAAAGAAATAAAAAATTACTTATTTCAGCAGAAGAACAGGTCATAGTTTACCATCTGAAGCACATGAGGTGAAAATTGAGGACTTAAGGGCCACAGTTGAGAAGGTTTTTCCATATTGATAGTCATGCATTAGGAATGGAAAGCATTTTCAGTGAGATTGCTTATACCTTGTAACATGAACTTCCCCTTCGACCTTGCAATTGAGGTCACTCTGTTTTGTCACTTTTTTAATAAGCCATCCAGGAGGCCACCCATGAGTGATGTGATAGATTAGTACTAGTTAGTTCTGAAGGACCTAGTTGTTAGTTTTTATTCTCTAATCCAAGATAGGATGACTTCCTTTGGGTGATGGAAGATACTGAGCAAAAAAAAAAAAAAAAAAAGTGAAAATGTTCCGTCTAAGGAATGGAATTTTGTGGGCGGGTAAAATTTTAGTGTCTCCATCCACAGCCACAACCACATCATGTGCCCTAATTATGCGTGTGTGAGTGAAGTGGGTCTGCCTGGGTTATCCAGAGAGAGTGACTAGAGAGTTTTCAGTCAGAACTATTTCCAGCTTGGAAAACTCCCATTTCTATTTCCAGGGTTGTTCAGTCTGGAGGTAGAGGGCAAATTAAGGAGCACAGTTTTAGAAGTGGGATTGGGTTTTGGCACTGGCAGCTTTGTAGCTGCAGTTCTGGCAAAAGATCACTAATGGGTTTGGCTCAGCTCCTGAGGAAATGCTGAAGAGAGAAAGGAAGGAATGTCCTAAAGCCCCCACTCTGCCTCCTCAGGCTGAAGTTTGGTTTGTTATCAGTGAGACCGAGGGAAAGTTGAAAATGCAGTGGATCCAAGGTCTTCTGGCCTTCAGCTCTTCTGCCTCGAATCCTGGACGTCTGTGCTTTTGGAGACAACACACACCACTTGAGGCAGTCAGCTGTCACACTCGGCCATTCACAGGTTTTTCGTCCTTTGGATGGTGCAGGTTGTAGCTGTGGGTCCAGAGGTGGTGACGGGTCACTGCATCTGAGAACTGAATGCTGCTCAAGTCTTCTGTATTGTATTCAGTTCTGTGGTGGACGGCTTCTGTTCTGATAACTCAGGATTAGGGAGAACTGGGGGAGATGGATCACCCCTGGGCACAAACAGAGTTAGAATCGCCGCCAGCAGCAGGGTCCCTTTTGTGGGCATTGTGCTTCCCAGAGACCAGGCACCTGAGCTGACCTGCTGGTTTGCTGTGTCCATGAAGAAGGCAAAGCTGTGTGTCTTTGTGCTCCAGCTCACCTGGTTTCTCTCTCTGAAGACTTTTATGAAATATGTATCAAATTTAGTGTCTGCCCACTTCACTGAAAACATGGAGACCATGCAGCTGTTGGGGTGATTTTTGGTGGTTTTCGTAATTACCGTTTTTCTTTGATCCTGAGATGTATTTGGTTTTCATGTTTAGAACAAGAAATAGCCAGGTGGCATCTGTGACATGGTGTCCTGGGGCCCGAGGAGGAGCGGGTTTGGGCATGGTGCTTTATCTTATAACCATACCTTCAATCTAGTTCTAGGCTCTGTCGGGTGTTGAAATTAATTCCTATTGAAACAGGATTCAGAACGACTTCATTTCAGTGCTGGATCACATCATTAAGTTACTTTGAATAAACAAGGGACAAAAATGAAGCAGCAGGCTGTAAATCTGGTATTAGTGAAAGAAATAGTTGTTGTGGCCAAAACCTGTGGCACCTAAAAAAACAGAAAGGGGGCCCCCCAGTGGATGAAGTTCTGTTAGGTCCGAAAGGATTGCCTGTTCCAGGGCATCCAGAGATGGGGTGAACAACTGAACTTAACATTCAGGGCAAAAAAGTCTGGTATCTTGAGGCCTGATTAGAGGATTGTGAATTGACAGTGGTGTGTTCTGTTCTAGTGGTGTAGAACGTAATGGGAATTCTTTACTTTTTGGTGAAGGAAGAGAATGCTGCTAAATATGGAAGATGAGGAGACGTCAGCGTACCTTGTGTGGCTGGGCAGCTGAGCATTGGTTAGAATCTCTGAGTGGCTGTGTGGTTGTGATAGGGGAACCACGTGCCGATACTCTGAGTTGGAAGAAAACTTTTCCTTCCGCGGTGAGGAAAGACATCTTCAGCCGATACGGGAAAGGTGTCTGGGGACTAAGGGGACCGTGGGTGGAGCTGTTTTGCGGCTGGCGCCACAGTGGTGGGGGTGGTCACACACACCGGGCAGCCCTTCTCCCAGCGCAGGGCGGCCTGGGGGCCTGGGAAGACGTTGGCCTCATGAAAGCCGGTGGTCTGGGTTCTCATCCCTGCCTTTCCCGGTGGAACCCACACAAGCCTTTCTGATTGTCACGTCGGGTTCTGATGTGTAGTAAGACTGTTTCTGTTTTTCTCTGCTGGCCCCGTGCACAGTTTTGGTGCAGGTGTGTTGTGTTCTGTCCGTAAGAAGGAGGTACGTTGGTGTCACTGAAGCTGCTTATACCCTGATCTGAGAAGCTGCTATTGCGGGGGGCATGCTGTTGACCACCAGTTTCATATTTGCTGATTTTTTTTTTTTTAAAGGAGTGACCATTTAATGGGTTAAACTTGGAAGTTATTCTAGCCTCCTGAAAAGTTGCTGTGTGGTCCCTCTGTGCACACGCTTTTGTGCGGCGTTATAAATGGGATGTTTTGGCATCGGTGGCGGCTTCATTTGGCCGGGAGAGAGGCAGCCTGAATCATGCTCCTGCCGCAGCTTCCAGATTCCCCAGGCTCCTGACTTCCCTCTGCCCATCTCCTCCCGGGAGACTCTCTACAAACTCATCTGGGCTTGGCTGGAGAGTTGGTTTAAAAAAAAAAAAAAGCAGATACTCCTGTAGATAAGCTTTTTAAAAAGGAAAGTTACTGTGCTGAATGTTGAAGCCAGGGGGTATTTTAAGTCCATGTTGATTTTTTTGTTTGTTTAGCTTCCCCCCTTGAATAGTATCCCTCGATGCTGTCACAGGGGGCAGTGGAGCTCAGTCTGCCTGCCGGCCCCTCACCAGACAGACAGGAGGGAGTCCCATAAACCCAGTCTTTACTGCTTGCTTATCTTTCCCAGCTCCCCTCCTCCCTGAAACGCTGTTTGTTTTCTTACACTCAAATTAATTTATTGACATGTAGTTCTTTGTAACAGAACGCATTAAAGGCCGCTGTAAATCTGCACGGTCATGCTTAGCTGAGACCCCGGGAGGCTCCAGGTCTGAACCACTGCAGCTCTGGTTCCCCTCCCCCAGCCTTCTGGTCGCGTTGTCCTCTGTCTGCGAGTCGTCTCCTAGGAACTCGCGCCCTGCCGCTATCCCGGCTCGGACTCCGGAAGCAGCGGCCTCAGGAGGGACCCACCTGCCTCTCTGCAGGGTCGCCTCGCTGAACGAGAGGCTGGTGTCTGGGACAGGACACTGCTGCGTCTTGGGGTTTCCCCTGCTGCATTCTCTCGCTCGGCTCCCATGACCTGCCTGATGTCTGCAAGTGTATTTGAGGCAGTGGCCCTGTCACGGAGGGAACAGACGTAGGATGGAGTGCTTCCAGCTGATGGAGCAGTAGAAGGGGTTTTCCATCATTTCCATTGCAAGGTCTGAGTTTTCTGTAAAATGCCCATCAAATGGAGGGATTCCGAGGTGGCTCAGTGGTAAAGAATCCACCTGCCAGTGCAGGAAAGTCGGGTTCAATCCCTGGGTTGGAAAGATCCCCTGGAGAAGGAATGGCAACCCACTTCAGTATTCGTGCCTGGAAAATTCCGGGCTACAGTCCGTGGGATTGCAAAGAGTCTGACTAAACAACAGCAACAACCCATCAAATGTGCAAAGTAGGGCAACTTTGCAAACAAATACAGTGTAGCACATTAGAGGTTACTAATTGGCACAGGGCACCTTTATTGAGATAAAGCAATACTTTGTCTTCATTGCTGAACAGTTCCATTTGTGAATATAACACACTTTTATCCACTCATTTGTTGGACAGTTGTTTGCACATTGAGCCATTATACACGTTGCTGCTGGGAACATGTATGGGTGAGTTTTTGTGTGGATGTGCGATTTCTCTTGTGTTGGGTATGTATACCTTGGAGTGAAATTGCTGGTTCCTGTGAACCTTTTCAGGAATGGCCAGACTGGTTTTCAAAACCATCGCCCCATTTTTCATTCCCATCACAAAGTGCGATAGATCCAATTTCTCCAGCACTTACTACTGTCAGCACTTAAACTCTTTTGTCTTTTTTGATTATAGCCATCTTAGTGGGTGTGAAATGGTTCTCATTGTGGTTTTGATCTGCAATTCCCTCATGAATGATGCTGTCAAGCATATTTTCATGTGTTTATTATCTTTCCATTTGTGTATCTTGAGTAGAAATCTTGAGGTCAATGCATATCATCTTCTGAGAAAGTTTCAACAGATTCATATGTTAACTTGTTATTTAAATTTCCAGTTTTACTTTTGAACAGAGTAGTCTGGAGATTTCAAAAACAAAACACCCATCTCTTTCAGAAACAATACTATCTAAGAAGGGCTCTTTTTGAGTAATAAAATTATTTTTTAAAATGTAAAATTTTAGTCCCAAATCTAATGCCAAATCTAAGGTAAATTAACAGTTGAAATCCTAACAGAAAGGGAAGCTCCCATCACCTGAAATGATCCTCCTTCCTAGCGTGCATCCGATGCTCCTCTTTGTTGAGAAATCAGAAAACCCTTAGAACAGCTTGCCGCTCGCTTACCACCTGTGGTTTTAATACAGAAAAAAGTTTTCAAAGGACTCAGTTACTTTGCTGTTTCTTGGAAACTTTGAGTTGATAGTTCCACCTACTGTTCTTGATCCACTCAGGTTTTCTTTCTTCACTAGCAGAAGATCTGAGGACCTAGTTGAGTCTTTCTTTACAGTTTAAAAAAAAAAGGAAAAAAAATTCCCAAGACCACTTTCGAAAGCCTCCTCATGTCCAGCTTAAGATAATAGAGGCTGCGTAATGGCGCCTGAATATATTCAGGTCCCCCCAGCCTGTTACTTTTAAGTGGTAAATAGGGGCTTGCTTAAGCAGGGAGGTGGGCTGGGCTGGTCCAGGTGTGCCTGGTTTTAATCACAAGCATCCTTACATAAGAGAGAGGTAGGCGCTTCAGAGGCAGAGAGAGAAAAAGGAGAGGGGAAAACAGCACTTTAGAGGTCGCAGTGATAATCTTTGAAGACAGATACAGAGGTCACAAGCCAGGGAGGCCGAAAAGGCAAGGCATTGGGCTTTCCCTTCAGAGCTTCGAGAAGAAAACAGCCTTGCCAAACACCTCTACTTTAACCCAGTGAAACTGATTTTGGCCTTCGAGCCTTCAGAATCTTAAGTCCTCTCCCACTCTTTGTGGACCTGTGGACTGCAGCATGCCAGGCTCCCTTGTCCTTTACTATCTCTTGGAGGTTGCTCAGACTGGTAAGAGAATAAATTTGTGTCTTAAGACAAGAGTTTTTGGTAATTGTTAGCATCAGCCATATGGAATGAGGCTGTGTTAACCTTGCTTCTTTGTCCTCATTAACAGAGGGGTGGATTTGAATTTGTTAGCTTATATGAGTTAAATTACCTCTTTCCCTCCTCCTTATTTATTTTTTGTTGTTTTTTATGGTAAAGATAACTAACTGTATCACGGTTAGAAATCAAAGTGCTGATTATGTGGAATGCCTCAGATACCATCTTTGAGTTGTTGCCCCATTACTGGTGGGATTCAGCCAGTAATTTAGTTAGGAAACCATAGAATGTGTGTTCCTATCAAATATGAGTTTTACAGGTGATAAATTCTTTGGAAAAAGTTAAAGCCGGTTGTGTGGTGGGGTGGTCGGAGAAAGCTTCTTGGAGAAGGTGACATTTGACTGAAACGTGAGTGTTGTGATAAGGGAAGAGCCAGAGGGAGAGAACGGCAGGGGCAAGTGAGCTTGAAAGTTTTTTGGAATATGGGTTCAAACCATTGTAGACCACAGCAAGAATGCAAAGGAAAAAAATCCTGAAAACCGGGACCAATGTTGAGATTATGATATCAGTACTTCACTGTGTCCCCTTCTGTGTGTTTGGCCTCTACTGTTTGTTGGGACAAGGCTCTGAGTATAGAGGGAGCAAACCCCGCGCACACCCATCCTGCCCTTACGATTAAGAAGTTTATGGGTCTCAGAAGGTAATATAATTATAAAGGAATGGTCTCCCTGCACATTTTACTGATTTTCAATTTCAGTGATGCATGATTAGCAATTTCTAATGAACACAATAGCATCGGAATAAGCAAGCTAATACTTTGCTTTGCTTAGGCTGCAGTGTAATGATATATTTTGTATTTGGGAATTGTTGAACTTTTTACTTGGTAAAAAGTGGTTATGGAGTTGTTTCATGTACCAGTGGATGGTTTTTACAAGCCTCGTAACACTCAAACCCAGTTTGCCATTAAAAGTATTTCTAGAACTCTCAGTCACATGGGAATGCAATATTAATAATTTCATTGTTCTCCGTATCCCAATAGAGTGGAGATACTTTAAGTGTCTTTGCTGCTAACATTCTCCCTTATGCAGCAGTGCAGAAAGATCTGTTCATCCTACACCTTCCACCATGATAGCAAGGGGCTGCTTTTAGCCTAAGAGATGATGATGAAACGTTTAAAAGGAAAAGCAGAAGACAGGAAGAAGGAAGCAGTGGGAGGAGAGGTTATCCTATGCAAAACAGTTCTCCTTTTTTAGGGCCTGTTAGGTTTGACAAACTTTTCAGACCATTTTACAAAAGCCCTGACCTCAAAGAAAACACTTTTAAAATTACTTAAAATTTTAAGTAGAATTTGTTTTGAGATTAGCAAATTTAATATTGTAACTTTTGGCTGTTGCGGTGAAATTGACATATTACAAAACGCATTATTTTAATTATTTTAAAATGATGGTTCCAGAGATTCAGAGATTTCCACGAGAGAGGAGGCTCCAGACTGCTGACTGCTCAGTGTCCTGAGACAGTGGTGCTGGAGCCACTGACAGGCCCTCCCTCTTGTCTGTCTGAGGCAATCTGTCTGCTTCCCTATCGGTCCGTTATTTCACCAGAATCTCTTAAAAGGTTGCCAAGAAAAGAAAAGGTTGCCAAGAATACGGTTAAGCGCAAAGAGCTCAACCCTGAGTGTAGATCACATGGGTTGCTGTCGGGTCGCTAAGTCCTGTCCGACTCTTGCTACCCTGTGGGCTGTAGCCTGCCAGTCTCCTCTGTCTGTGGGATTTTCTAGGCAAGAACACTGGAGTGGGTTGCCATTCCCTTCTCCCAAGGAGATAACGTGATTTTGCAGTAATGAATGTACCATTTTTCCTAGCAGAACACTTCTAGACTAGACTCGTACAATTTACAGACTGGGGAGGGTTATAAGGCAGGTGCACGGGCTTATTTTATCCTCTTCCTTCATTATTAATGTCTTCTGTACTGCCTATCATCGTGGATATGATTTAAACAGTGAACTCAAATTATCGTTGCAAACTGGTCACATCACAGTGGGAGCTGTGGTTAGACTGATGGACAAATGCCTTCTAGTTTGTTTGAGAGGCTTTCAGCTTTTTTTAAAAAAAGATTTTTGACTGTGCTCGTTGCTGCGAGCAAGGGCTGCTCTCTAGTTGGGACAGGTGGGCTTCTCTTACTGTGGGGGCTTCTCGTGTTGTGGCGTGTGGCTGCAGCTGTCCTGTGACGTGTGGGATCTTCCCAGACCAGTGGTTGAATGCCAGGTGGACTCTCAACTACTAGCCCCCCAGGAAAGGCCTCTCAGGCTGTTTCTAAGGGAGAATCTCTCAAAGCAACTTTATTTAGTGATTCTTAAAATCATCTAAAACCTTGGAGTTGATTGGGAAGTTTTATGCCAAATGTATGGGAAAGAATAAGTGAGAATGATGAGAAATAAACCCGTTCTCAAGTATTTTCGTGAATAATATCTTGTTGGACTTTCCAGAAACTTTTCAGTTTGTTCTACAGAAAATGAATTGACACCAGGTTCTCCCTCCCCTTGTTTGAGCATCTCACAGATGTGTTTCTTTGCATCTCATTGAGAAGCAATTCCACTTTCCTCCCAGTTTATTGTTGACTGTGTAATTTCGTTTATGATGTTTTTGTTGCTGGTGGTTTTTCTCATCTTCTGTACTCTTGACTCAGGAATCCCATCTCCTTCTCTGTTTATGGTAATTACTAGAGAGCATTTTATTTTGGCCTCTGGGGAGTGCCTGCTGTGTTTCTTTGTGTGGGTATGTATGTTAAAATTTGGAGAGTGTTTTTGAGGTCAGGGCTTTTGTAAAATGGTCTGAAAGTTTGTCAAACCCTAACTGGCCCTAAAAAAGAACTGTTTTGTATAGGATAACCTCTCCTCCCCCACCGCTTCCTTTTTCCTGTCTTCTGCTTTTCCTTTTAAATGTTTCATCATCAACTCTTAGGCTAAAAGCAGCCCCTTGCTATCATGGTGGAAGGTGTGGATGGACAGATGTTTCTGAACTGCTGCATAAGGGAGAGTGTTAGGAGCAAGAACGCAGCAGACCTTCTAGAGACCACTTACCTGGAAGCAGAAATTGAGTTACGTATTAACATGGACAGGAGATCTGACAGAATAGAGCTTGACAGGCCTTGTTCTGATAGCACAAGGAAAAGAATAAAAGCTTCATTTGTCTCCTACAGGTGACTTAGGGGCTGGAATTCTGCAGCGGTTTGAGTTTGGGGTTAAGAAGAAATTGGGCATACCAAAGCTTTTCCCCTCTCAATTTAGTTTTTAGGCTTCCCTGGCAGCTCAGCTAGTAAAGAATCTACCTGCAATGCAGGAGAACCTGGGTTTGATCCTTGTGTTGGGAAGATCCCCTGGAACAGCGAATGGCTACCCATTCCAGTATTCTGGCCTGGAGAATACCATGGACTGTATAGTCCATGGGATGGCAAAGAGTTGGACACAACTGAGCGACTTTTACTCCCCTCCCAATGATGAGGTATTGGGTCAAAGATGATCTGCCTCTCCAGACTCTCCCTCCTGATGTGATTAAATCAGTGAGCAGCCATAACCTAGTTTCCCAGTACTTTTACAGAGATATTTTGAGTGTTTTATTGGCAAACCAGAACTTGGCCCTGACTCATAGACATGCAGGGTTGGTTTTCCTCTTCAGTTGGAGGCAGGGAAGCTTTGAATGGTTTATTCAGTGATTGAGTTCCTTGAAGGTAGTATGGGTTCGGATTGTGTTTATGAGAAAGGAAAGCTTTAGTATCGGCTAAAACTTTTTCTTGATTTTAGAGAATACCAAATCCTCAATTTTAGAGGATTAATGGCAAGAAAATAAGTATATTCAAACATGCTGTGTGTTCTATTTAAACAGTTAACCTGGTTTCCTTAGTTACATGGTTTCTTCCTTTTTTAAGCTTCATTTCCTCAACAGTTGCTTAGTAAGCTCCTAATGTGCCAGGCTTGCTGTTAGGGAGTTGTTAGGAAATGGGGTGATTTTAATGCAGTGAGACTGAGTCCATCAAAGATGGGAGTGTTGATGGATGGGTGGTGCCCACACCGAGTTTACCAAAATCTCTGGGCCCCAGCCCTACCCTGGACCATTGACTCAGAGCTTGGTAGTGAGGTCTGTCCTTGATAAAGCTTCCCAGGGATTTCCAGGTCGCTGAGCTGTGCTGCCCAAAACTGGAACGGGAGTCACCAGCAGTAGAGGTGGAGGGCTGATTAGGAAGATGGAAATGTAGGTTTCCAGGAACCCGTGTTCAGAGTTGTGTTTCAGGAGAGAAACTAGGAATTTGAAGAGGAAAAGCACAGCATAGGTCTGGCAGTGGGCTGTGACTCACAGGTGGTGAGTCTGATAGAAAATAGAGTTGACCATGTAGAGGGAATTATTATTATTTTTTTAAAATTTTCTTTACATTATCGTGTTGGTTTTGCCATACATTGACATGAATCTGCCATGGGTATACATGTGTTCCCCTTCCAGAACCCCCCTCCCTCCTCCCTTCCGATTCCCTCCCCCTGGGTCATCCCGGTGCACCAGCCCTGAGCATCAAACCTGGGCTGGCGATTGATTTCACATATGATGATTAACATGTTTCAATGCCGTTCTCCCGTATCCACCCTTGCCTTGCCCT
Organism: Antilocapra americana; assembly: GCA_007570785.1. Lineage (NCBI taxonomy): Eukaryota > Metazoa > Chordata > Mammalia > Artiodactyla > Antilocapridae > Antilocapra > Antilocapra americana. The sequence goes on along the minus strand of ML664180.1, from coordinate 11,428,820 downwards.
CTCCCATAGAGTCCAAAAGACTGTTCTGTACATCTGCGTTTCTTTTGCTGTCTCGCATACAGGGTTCTCGTTACCATCTTTCTAAATTCCATATATATGTGTTAGTATACTGTATTTTTGTTTTTCCTTCTGGCTTACTTCACTCTGTATAATAGGCTCCAGTTTTGTCCAAGAGGGAATTATTTTTTGTATTCTTCCTCCCAGTCTTTGGGGCATCCCGAAGGAGCTTCTCTAGATCCTTCCATGATTCACCCGTGTGCAGGCCTCTCTGATTCGTCACCATGTGAACAACACTGGCCTGGGAGAGCCGGCCTCAGGCCTGCCTCCACTTAGGGCTGGACGTCATCATTTCCTCACTTGCATGTGAAGCTAAATATAAGAAGGGGCGTCTGCACGTGTGTGTGAGTGAGTTACGACTTCGTGTGGCTACATAGAACTTTTTCACCAGCAGCCGCCGTGGGCCTGCGGTATGGCCCATGCTGAACAGTGGGCTTCTGAGGTCTCCTCTGCCAGATTATTGAAGTTAACATAAAGTGTCATCCAATGCAGATGTTTCTAGAAAGCCTCTGGAATATGTGAAACATTCCTTTTCTTCCTTCTATGTTCAGTCCTCTTCCTTCATTCACTGTTTATTTGGAAGCATCATTTTTCCTAAGTCTCTGAAAACCCTTTTGGCTATAAAAGGACTTGTCCAGGCAGCCTCTACCTGACTTACCCCTTACTTTCAACGAAGAGGTGAACTATATTTTTCTGCCCTTTTGATAAGACTGGAGTCTAGGTTTGATGTTTAACTACCAGCTGTATTCAGATCTCTAGCTTTGACACGCGGCCTGAACTTTGACCTCTCCCCCAGGGTCTATGTGGACAACTCCAGCTGAGTGTAAGAATGAAGCCCTTGGTTCCTTCCTCCCTACTTTCTGCTCCAAAACACTGTTTTCAGAAGTGCTCCTCCCCCCCTTTTTTCCTCCAGAAAGGAAAGGAAATGTCCTGAGATGAAAACTTGGGGGTTCACCTTTTATTCCTGGTTTCTTGAATGTTGTACCTCGGCTCTCAGTTGGTTTAGTCCTCACAGTCTCTTGCTTCCTCCTTGGTCCTCACTTCTTGTGGGCAGTTGTCACACCTTCCTTTATCTCTACACCCACACCGGGCCCCCCCCATCTCCTGTTTTTATCTCAGCCCAGCAACCTGTGTGAGCTTTTAAAAATATAAATCAAATTCTGTTACTTCTTTGCTTAAAACTTGCCCATGGTTTCCTATTTGGAGTAAAATTGTCATCTTCCCTCTTCTGCTTTGTTCTTTCACACACATCACATGAATTGTGAATGGTAAACTTTTACTTCATATCCAGTGTGCTCACAGCGTGGGTTTTCTCTTATCACTGTGACATGCCAACATAGGAGGGACTCTGATGTTACTTGTAGACGACCGTATTTGCTATTCCTAACAGCTGTGCTTGAAAATGAAACTGCTTATATCACCTTTTAGGGGGTCAGCCCTCGTGACTTTGGAGGAGCTCTTCTCAGTCTGCAGGTAAGCATGAATCTTTTCATGGAATCATTCACTGGTCTATCAGGCTATTTTATGGAGCTAAAAAAACTGCAGGAAATTTCATTTTGCATGAAAGAAATTTGGGAGTCAGTGAAAGTTTCTGGTTTTGTTTAGATGGCAGAAATAGTTGTGATCTTCAGAAATCGTTGTGAAATAGTGATATGGTTAAATCTTGTCATTGGACTAGGAACTGAATTCACTGGTAGTAAAAGATTCAGTTTGAATGAAATTGACATCTTATACTAAGGGTCCTGGTCACATGGATCATGCATTCTTTGCGTTATAAATGGACCAAGAGCTGGGGGGAAATACTAAAACAGACAGAGTTGGTAAATTGAGCCTAATTGTTTTATGTATTTCTTGGTATTAGAGGTTTGAGGTTGTACTTTTATCTGTATGTATTCAGTCTGTTCTTTATTTACTGGTAAATTATTGTTGAAGTCATGATCAATATTTAGTTAATGAACACCAGTAGTTTTGTTTTCTGGTGTTTGTTTTGAGATGGGGCTGCAAAATGACAGAAGATGAGATAGTTGAATTTTGAAAGGAGCACCAAGGATTGATGGTTTTAGAATGTAAGTCGATGCAGTTATTATTTCTATCATAATCAGAGATTGGGAAGGGCAGAGGAATCAGAGTTGAAAGTTTTCAGTTCAGTTGCTGAGTCGTGTTTGATTCTGCGACCCATGGACTGTAGCACGCCAGGCCTCCCTATCCATCACCAACTCCCAGAGCTTGCTCAAACTCATGTCCGTCGAGTTGGTGATGCCATCCAACCATCCCATCCTCTGTGGTCCCCTTCTCCTCCCACCTTCAATCTTTCCCAGCATCAGGGTCTTTTCCAGCGAGTCAGCTCTTCACATCAGGTGGCCAAAGAATTGGAGTTTCAGCTTTAGCATCAGTCCTTCCAATGAATATTCAGGACTGATTTCCTTTAGGATTGAGTGGTTGGATCTCCTTGCAGTCCAAGGGACTCTCAAGAGTCTTCTCCAACACCACAGTTCAAAAGCATCAATTCTTCAGTGCTCAGCTTTCTTTATAGTACAACTCTTAACATCCATACATGACTACTGGAAAAACCATTGCTTTGACTAGGCAGACCTTTGTTGGCAAAGTAATGTCTCTCCTTTTTTTTTTAATATTCTGTCTAGGTTGGTCATAGCTTTTCTTCCAATGAGTAAGCGTCTTTTAAATTTCATGGCTGCAGTCACCAGCTGCAGTTTTGAAGCCCCCCCAAATAAAGTCTCTCACTGTTTCCATGGTTTCCCCATCTGTTTGCCACGAAATGAAGGTTTTGGGGGAGAGGAAACAGAAAAACCAGCCAAGAATCAGATTTCTAATTATTTGCCTTAGGTTTGACAATAGTCTTTTCTGGCGGTGAGAACAGTTTTCATGCAGACAAGGTGGGACTCAGATCCCTTGCAGGCTGTATACCTGTGATTCTCAGTGTGTTCCCTGACCAGCAGCATCACCTGGGAGAAACTTTGTGGGTGGAACCCACATGTGTAGTTTGTTAAGCTCCAACGTTTCTTCTCATAGATTCTCAGGTGGGTGGCAGCTCCTTGGTCATTTGTACACAAGGAATCAGAATTCCATAACTGAAATCCAGGGCTCTTACCGCCTGACCGCTGTTAATGTGTTCATGCTATTGAAGGAGTATTTTTGAATGTTTCTGTTGTGTACTAGACTCAGCCCTAAAGGCTGGAAACATGAAGATGAAACAGACGTGATAAAGCTTCTGGAGTCACACAGACTAGTCTGTCTGTAACCTCCTGGCATCATTCGGGAGTGTTTGAGAGGTGCTCCTAGTTATCAGACGTGGAGGACAGAGGCAGGAGAAACAGTAGTGTGTGACCCGCCACACGCGGGCCATTTTGCATTAATGGAAAGTGCTGTTTGGAGGGGTGACCGGCATTAAGATTATTTCTGGAGTTCCATTCCAGTAATGACAAGGTACAAACTGATGGCCCTTAACTCGGGACCGCTGGAGGATATGAGAAAAGGGGGGAAGGAACAAACGGGATTGGGTGTTCACTGGCAGTAAATCCAAGGACAAAGTTTATTTGTGTGCTTTACTATAACTTGAAAATTTTCATAAAATGGCCCTCCATACCCCTTAACAGGTTTCGCAGTGTAGCATGACCAGACAGCCAGTCCCCTGGGAAGGTGTGGACACCCATGCTTATTTCCTGGGTGGAGGTTCTGTCTGAGCCAGAAAAAGCCAGCAAATCAAATCAGTCCAGTATTGACAGAGCTCATAAAGTCACCCAGCAGTGTCCCAGAGTCTGGGGGGAGAAACAGAAGTATAAAAATCACCCTAACCCTAGCCCTTGGCCCGGCTCAGAGGCCCATGACGTTGACTGGTCCTGGCAGGAGGCGGGACAGTATTCAATCTCAGAAGTTTGGGCGACTAAACTTGATACTGGGAAACTGGCTGATGGGGTGCTAGTTTTTGTCTGCTCTTAAACCCAGAGGAGTTACTTTGCAGGGAAGTAACTTAGAACATGATTTGAAGCCATATTAAAGCAGTGCGCGTCTTTAGGGCTTCCTCGTAGACCGAAGAATCTTGTATTTCATCCTCTGAATTTCATGTACGTTCCCCGCAAATTTGAAAGGTGAGATGTGGCAGAACAAATTGGAACCGCTTCCTGAGAGTTGTATGGGTAAATGTCAGTTCTTGCCTACTTTAGACTCTGGTTTTCTCACGCAGGGTATTCTCATGTTCCAGAATTTTCTGGTACCTGTTCTAAAGAGTCTCAGGGCCTCAATGAAATGAGTTGGCGAGGAGCACAGCCGAGGGAAACCTGTCCAGCTCGTTCTCAGTGCCGACCTAGAGCAGAGATGTTCCTTAGCTGGGCTGTCCATTTTGAGAAGCACATGGCTGATGGGTTCTTGAAATGTGTCCAGCACAACTTAAGGAACTTAATTTTTAATTTTAATTAAGTCAGTCATAAATAGCCACATGTGGCTGGTGACTACTCTGTTGGATAGTACAGCTTAGAATATGCCATTTGGGGTGTTTGGGGGTATTCTTATTAACATAAAAAGGCTGTAAGGATGAAAAGATCCCAATCAGTCAGTAATGCCTTTGGGAACCTACTTGTTAATGATTTATTCCCAGATGAGGCTGTTGGGAGTTGCTCGTTGGCATTGCCGACACAAAATTGTCCCTCATTCTGGTTTCTCTTTCCAAGAGCTATGTCAAGTATTTATTTGTAATTTGCCTTAATTTCTCCCCCATTTCCTCCACCAAAGGGAGATCGCAGGTCCGATTTCTGCCAGTTTCTTGGAGATAATGCCCTCTGGAACGCGAGTCCCTTTTGATTATGTTGAAACAACAAACTGTCAGACCAGGAATTGCAGGGGGTTGAATGCTCTGTAGCGTGGCCCTCACTGCTGGTCCCTGCCTGCACCATTTAACCATGAACGTGCGCTGTTGCTGCCGCTGCCTTGACAACGGTGGGGTCTGACATGCTCAGACGCAAAAAAGCTGACTTGGCAGCTGCCCAGCAGATTTTTATAAAGGCTCAGTTGGTGGCCGGAGATTCAGGCTGTCAGAGTTGTGTTATGCAATAAATCGTTTTCAGCAGAAGTTCTTAATCCAATTTCGGCTGTAGCTTTTTATTTTATTTTTTTTAAATAGGCGGTAATCAAAGATAAGTACACATTATTTAATGGGAGTTTGGAAGAAGTAAAACTCTCCTTGCATAAGCATTTTCAGTCCGTTTACTTTATCCCTGGAAGCTTGTCTGGTGGAGGAAAATTGCTGCTTGAAGTGCTTTTAATTTAAAACCAAGGCAAAGGAACGTCATTCACAAGTTCAGTGAGTCAGTGGCTTCCTGGACATTTATCTGGTTTCTAGGTGTTGAATGTACCCCTTTTTCTCTTTGATGTTTGAATATTGACAGATGAACCATTTTATGGAATTAAAAATGAAGATCAAGTTGATTTGAGACATTGAGTTGGTTTCCAGTGGAGAAAATATTTTGTTAAAAGTAGAAGAAATGTTAGTTTTAACCTCTTTTTCTTTTCTTTAATATTTTCTCTCTCTCTGACTCTTTAAATCCTTGTTTGTGTGGAATCAGTGCCAAGAATCAACATCGCTAACAAATTATTACTGTTATTATTTTGGATGCTTTCATTGTTCTCTCAAACTGTTGATGGAAGAGGCTGATAGTTCAGGCAGCAACAAATTGCATTAAGTAGGGTGATTTAACAGCAGGTATATGCAAAACTTGGGCTCTTGAAAATAAAAGGCATTTATGTAGAGGTTTCCAGACATTGTTCCCTGGAAGGAGGAAAGGGCTATGAATTTTCTTTCCACCTCCCTCCTGGAGTCAGTCTTATTGGTAATATCTTTCAGTCATCAGTCCCCCACCCCTACCCCCATGTGGCATTTCTGGTTAATCCAGCCCAGCTTGGCACTGAGCACGGAAATTGGGCATCACCTTTCTCTCGTTTTTTTTTTTTTTTTAAAGCAGGTGGAAAGTTAAGAATCTCTGCACTCTCAGAGCCTTGGCAGAATGAATGGAGATGGAATATGTGCACGTGGTTGTGTCGATAGGTCATCCAGTGGCTACTGTAATCCAAACACTGAATTGTTTGTCTAACTCCTGTATCCGTTTTAATGAAGGGATGTCAGCTCAGGAGAAGGTCTTTCTGCCTGTGAACATGCATGTTTTCTTCTCTCCCATCCTGCGTGCCCTGTCTGCTTGGTTTACTTACCAGAAGCTCTGACGAGCATTTGACTGGCTGCTCCCTCCCCGTGGAAGCAAAAGTGTTTTCTGTGGAGCATGGTAGTGTGTGTACATGGCTGCACCCCCGCAACCCCCCCAAGCCAGTTGACATTTAACATGTTGGTGGGAGGTTCTGGACTTCAGCTTAAAACTTCTGTGTCTTGGATACTGCTTTTATTTTATGTGGTGGTGATGTTAAAAATGATCTGCATGGTAGTGAAGACCTTTGCTGGAAGGAACCTAGTCCCTGATTGACCTTTGTCCCAGTTTCTACCAGTTGTCTCTGCATCATTATTAACAGTGCCCTTGGCTGCGATGATAAATTACTTGGTCACTCATAATGGATGAGGCTCTTAGGCAGTTTGCTCACAAGTAGTGGAAAGTAAGCTCTCTTGCATGGGGACCAGTTTCATTTTAATATAGTTGTAATTGTTAGAAAATGTGTGTGTCTGTGTTTAAATTGGTCAGAAATAGGCTTCCACGGAACCTGGCACCGGACTCTGACCAGGACTGACTGACCTGGAAACCCCTATTGCTTGCTCTCTAGAATTTGAGTGCTCCGAAGAGGGTTGGAAGACTCCGCCCAGGCCTGTGGCTTAGTGCAGGGCATGGTTTTTCTGCATCAACGACCTGATGAGTTTTGAGATAATCAATTAGAAGAACTCTTGGTGCAGTTAGAAAATGTTAATTCAATAATCCAGGGTTTTGAAGCGTGGGCCATGGAGAGAAAATTTGAATTGTCAGCAAATTCATTTTATATTAAGGCCCTTTTGGGGCTTTATTGAAACTCACATTGATAAGAATTTGCACCATCAGTGGAAGTTGGGGTAGGCACTTGAGTACATTTAAAAATAGTCATGCACGCCCCTGTCCTCAGCCCCAGCCCTTCTCCATGACACTGAGTTTGTAGGAGATGTGGCAGTCTGCACTCAACAAATCATGTACCTTCTTATTGTCTTGCCGATAAACCTGGTTAAGGAAGAAAGCATCTCATATGTTCTTATATGTGTTGGTTTTGGGTTTTGACCTTAGAGGTTGGGAGAAAAATCAAAGAAAAATAATTTGCAACTGGGAGCCGTGAGTTTTGTTGGTTTGGGGCCTTCCTTTGGGTTTTGTGGGATGGTAATGGGGGGGTACACCCCTTCACCCAACAAATAAAGTCACCTTGGGAGGATATGGTTAACGGCAAGCTTAACGAGATTCTGCTGGGTGATGTGGCTGCTGGAATATATGCCAACTTTTAGATTGTGCAGAGAAACAGAAATGATCTTACTGCATATGCTGTTCCTCTTCTGGGATATTATTCACATTTGTGTTTAATTCTGTGTGTCACCTTTAAAGGGAAGTCGTCCCAACTTGGGTAATCAGGGAGTGAGAGCTTGAGAGATCCTGTCACACGGCACTGATTCAAGGAACTAACCACTCTTCAGTGTCTTTGACTTTTTTGTTGATTTCATTCTTGCTATTTGGTCACTTGTTTTTCGCTCAGTTAAGAGAAGTCAAAGGGAAGATTTCTCAGAGTATATTAACATAGACTTCTTACAGTAGAAATGGCAACAGTTAGATGGTTGTTATAAGCAGTTATCTAGGGTTTCACCTCATCTTCACCTTTGCCTGTTTTCCTTTGGAAGGTAGAAAGTGATGTGAAATGGGCAGGATGGGGCTCGTCTGTACAGCAGAGTGTCTGAAACTTTCACATGCACGGGCATCACCAGGGAGTCTTAAAATGAGCCTGCATATCTGCAAGTTGCCGAGTAGTTAAAACATTGGTGGTCTTAAGAGCACTGTTGTATCTTTAAGCTGATCTGTAGGCTTTGGCGAATCCTTTGGCGGTGCTGCCTGCCGCATGGTGTGTAGTGTCTTCACATGCTTACTTTCTGTGCTCCCTTTTCATACATGTCTGTTACAAAATTTGGAGCAGCTAGAGGTTATGCTGTCATTTTTCCTTTCAATAAAGAGTATGATGAGATACATTCTGCTTTAATGCCTGAGCCCTTGCCATTTTCAGACTTGATTCAAAGAATGGTAGATGTTTTGCAAATGAAAACAAAACCCTGTCACTTGTACTTTCAAAGATCTTATTACTTAAAGGTCTTCCATTTGCCAAAGAAAGTGATTTTTCGAAGTCAGTAGCAAAGTAGATCTATGTGATGACTTCCCCTCCCTCCCTCCATCTGCCAGCAGATCTAATTTTTATTTTATTTCAGTGTTTGCCTAGTATTTTGGGGGGCTTGGGGAGAAATCAATAACAGAACGTGGTGTAGGAATGAGGAAGGATGGCGTGTCACCTGGGAGTTTATTCTTCTTAAGGTTTAGATGGTCTGTTAACCTAGAGGTCTTATCAAGGAAACTCCAAATGACAGGAGCTGTTTTTAAATCATTAATGCTGCTCCCCAGAACTGGCCACACACTCTGGGCAGCTGAATTTGCATCTGAATGAGACTGCCGGACACTGGATCAGTGGTGTGACTTCTCCTGTATCTGCCTTTGTTAAGCTGACGAGTAAAGCAAATGGACCCGGGCTGGGCGAGGTGGAGGAAGCTTGCTGTCCTGGAGAAGGGCTCTCTCTGCTTTCAGTGCTGCGGTGCAGATCCCGGGTGATTCCCTCTGAGGAGCGGGAGAGTCACCACGCTCAGGAAGGTCGACGGGATCGGGTAGGGGGACGGATTTTGAACACTGAGACACCATTGGCTTTTCAGTCAATTTGAAGATAGTGATTTGGGGCTGAATAAGTGACTACAGAGGTGGGAGGAGATAGAATGAGGGGCTCCTGAGAGACTCAGAGGAGAAGGAACCCGCAGAGATGGGCGGCAGGGAGAGGAAGAGAGAGAGAGCTCAGAGTTCTGGGTAGCATTTAGCTGAGGTGAAGGGACTGTGGAGCAGTGAATTTGGGCTCTGTAAGGCCACGTGGACTTGGAGATGGGTACTGTCCTCACAGAGAGCTCAGTGGTGACAGAGGGATGGCGTGCAGATATTAGGTCGTTGGCAAGTTTACCACTGTGAATGCGCGGTGTTGCCCGGCCCTGTTGGAGTCATCACTGTGGGGCCCTTTTTATGGGGAGAGTGTGTTTTCAGTCAAGGAAATTGGAGTGATTTCAGGCCCTTCGCTTAACCCATCCTGGAAATTCGGCACTGGCAGGCCGGGTGTGGGTGAGTACTGTGGGAGGCATGGGGTTGAGTCGGTCCAGTTTTCAGCATCCTGAGCTCTCGCCCAGTGACGGGTGCTGGGATAACAGTGAGAGGAGCAGGAGAAACGACTCCAGGGAGACATTATTTCTATGGCTGATGAAATAAGACAGCTACTGAAAAGGGGAAAAGAAAACGGAAGGACTGGACTTAAAAGGTCATGGATGCTCTTGGGGTGGGGATGGGGTTTGCCTTTGGAGTTCCCTGAGTTCTAATGAGAAAGTTAGGCCTGGGCTATGTTCTAGAGCTCTCAGTAGAACTTGGGCTGTTCAGAACTACGAGAAGGCAAGTGTTAGGCCTCTGAAGTGTACCTTTTTCTTCCCAAGACACCCGGCTTGCAGGGCCCTGTGTGCCTCGTGGCTGGCTGCAAGCCCACCTTGCCAACTTCCCACTAGGGAGGGGTGTGCACTGAATGTGGGGATTCATCATGACTCGGCAGCTGTGAACGGCAGTTTGATTTCTAGTTTCTAAATCATTACTTAACCTGCTGAGCTTTTGGAAACCGAGCAGAGTCGACTTCTTACCTATTAGGTTTGTGTCTTGCATCAACATTGAGAGAGGTGACAAGGTCTTGACCAGCACTCTATATTATAAAAGAACTCGTGTGTGTGTTTTATCATTTATTTTTAATGTCTAGAACTCGAAACCCTGTATCCTGAGTCCTAGATTTTCTTCTCCTATATTTATAAGTATTGTATTGGGCTTCCCTGGTGGCTCAGACAGTAAAGAATCTGCCTGCAATGCAGCAGACCCAGGCTTGAGAAGATCCCCTGGAGAAGGGAAAGGCACCCCACTCCAGTATTTGTGCCTGGAGAATCCCATGGACAGAGGAGCCTGGCGGGCTTACAAGTCCATGGGGCTGCAGAAAGCTGGACACGACTGAACAACTAACACGCTATCCAGATAGGTGTCACAGAGCTGCTGATGTCATTAGGTGAACGTTAAATGTGACTTCTTTGCAGAAGTTTTCCTCTCACAAGGTTTGTCTGTCTTTTTCAGACATCAGTCTTCAGGGTGTTTAATTCTCTCTTTGGAAGGCCTGGAGTCAGAATGGAGGCAGCAGTCTGAACAGGAAGCAGTAAATTGTCATAGGAGTTTTACATTGAAAGCTATCTTGGGGGCTTTACAGTTTATAATAAACTGTGTGTATGTAGGGCATAATCGTTTATAGTCACGGCCTGGTTTGTTGTGGAGACCTAATTGCCGAGGATAGGAACCAGGGGAGGTGAAGACCATGCTCTCCGGCACCTTGCCTGTGTCCTGGAAGGTGGGCTTCAGCCCACGAGCATGGACTCTGCCCAAGGCTGGGACTGTCATTCCGCTGAAACCAGTATGCTAGAGGCACGTTCACGGGCACTGAGGGGACTTCCTTCTGCCAAGAGTGAATTCATTGTGCTATCACCTCTTGTGTAGCTGACTCATTCAGGCATGTTGCTTCCTTGGGCTCCTTAAGTGGGGTCTGGTCAGAACACTTGGTTTTCCTGGTTGGCTGGCCTCTGGTGACTTGCACAGAGTGGTGGTGAAGAAGCTGCCTGCGGCAGAGTCTGCCGGTCTTCATGTGCGAGCCTGACCGCCACCCTGGTCTTAGATGCCTTGGTGCTTTCAGGAGAGCCCCTGGGGAGACAGGGTGTGTCTTCTTCTCCTGGAGGTAGTGGACGTCTCGGCAGGTGTGCGGCAGGGAAGGTGGAAATCCTGGCTCTTTGCTCCCACGCCACCTCTTCCCCTTCTTACAGAAGATGGAGAATCACTGTCATTCTAGGAAATCCTGGAAGATTAAGAGGAGCACAGCTTCCGTTATGTGGGGCTTAGAGACTATGTGGTGGATTTCTAAGATGCAGCGTGTGTGTATGCAGAGTTGAGGAATTTACGAGCTGGAGAAGATCTTGGATAATCTACTTCTCTTATCTTGCCGAGGAGGCTTTAGTGACCGGTAGTGCAGGGAGTGAAAACCAGTTCTGTGGCCTCCTGCTTGAACAAAAGGAGCCTGAAGAACCAGAACCCCGCTCTGCTGCTGTTCAGGTGCTCAGTTTCTGACTCTGCTGCCCCAGGGGCTGCAGCACGCCAGGCTTCCCTGTCCCTCACCATCTCCCAAAGTTACTGGGGCGTTAATGTTTTCCATACTCGCTTAAGGCCCCAAGTACCCAAGTAAGCCTATAATTCTATCTCTAAATTGAACTCTTAGAAAAATGAAGTCTTGAAGTAGGTGTATGACTGTAAGGACTTCTCAGGCTAGCAGATGTCCACAGGAGAGCAGATGTCCACTGTAGGCACATGTCCACAGGAGAGAACCTGTGAGGGTCTCAGGCTGTGCAAAGCAGCTCTTTAAACATTGAGAGCCTTCTTGCTGGTTCTCTGAAAGTTAACTCGGTTGGCGCACTGTATCAGCCACCGCCAGCCACCTGTGTCTTCCCAGTCTGGGCCCTGGTCCTGCCCCTCTCCCCGCTGGTCTGCAGTCTGTCTTTGCTCCTGGAATTGCCAGAATGGTCCCTGGGTGGGCTGCTGGTTCTTTGGTTCCCCCGTCCTCCCAGCCTGCCCTTTGTTTTGGTCACTGCTCTCTCAAGAGCTTACATTGGATCTGATACAACAGACTAGGGCAACCACTCTTAAATGAGACCTGTTATTGTGTGTATTCTCTTTTGAAAAACCACTCCCCGGCACCCCATTCGCTATTCCACCAAGATCCATTGCCCTTTTTCTGCGGTGGTCTCTCTCCCTCTCTCACTTTTTTTTTTTTGTGTGTGTGATTCATTCCCTTAAAAGGCCAGTGCAGATCCAGTTTCATTTCTTCTGACTAAATGGTAAATTCCTTGAAAGCAGCACCAACTTGCAACAGCAACATTTCCCAGAGGGTGGGGCACGGGTTTGCGAGGTGCCTACACTCTGGAATTGCTCACGTTAAAGAGCTCCAGTGCAGTGATGCGTTACCCTTCCTGTTGTGGCTGCCATAACGCTCTTGTCTAAACTTGGCCAAGAATATAAAACTTCGGTATTACCAGCTAATTTGGGCACAGGGAATGTGAAGGGAGATGTTCCTGCAGTCCCTCTGCAGCCTGAGGGGTGGCCCACAGGAGGGAGCAGCGCCCTCTCTCTACAGGATGTAGTTCTCATCTCCGGAATGGGTCTCAGTCACGCAATACTTGCTTGGGATTTTTTTTTTTTTTTTTGAAGTTTATTCTGACTCTTGAACAGTTGCTTGTTTTTTTTTGAAGTAACTCCCCTCTCCCTGTTTTTCTTTGTTTCTCCAGGATGACAGTGATGGGATTCCGTGGTCAGAAGAAAGGGTGGTACGTAAAGTCCTTTATTTGTCTCTGAAGGAGTTCAAGAACGCCCAGAAGAGGCAGCACGGGGAAGGCATTCCTGGGAGCCTGAAGGCTGTGAACGGTGAGTTGCCTATTCTGTCGGGTTGATTGCTCTTCTGGCCCTGGCCTTGTTCCTGAAATGGATGTGCTTGCTTTGGGCGGCTCTTGTTCTCAGGTTGGGCCCCTAACAGCAGTTAACCCTGGTTGGTTTATGGATTCATTTTTATACTCCTTTATATGCTGCATGACATAATTGACAAGGTGCCTTCATTAGTCTGTGATCTGGTTTCTGCTGTTTCCTGGGTTGTGTGTGGAGCTGGATATACAGGTTTTTCTGGGAACATGTCTTTCTATGCAAGTGGCGGAGCAGAAGCAGCCTTGGATGATCTTGCTGACTTGTGGCCCCTGTTTATAGAGGAAGCAGCATGCATCTGTGAGCCTGCGCCTGAATCGCTGGCTCTCTGGCCCGGTTGGTGGCCTGCGCGGCCGCAGGCAGACCGCGCAGGTAGAACTGCCGCACGTCCACACTGTTCCTCCTCCTGGGTGCGTATCAAGTGGATCCCAGAAGCCTGGAGGGAAGCTTGCCCTGTCGGAGTCTGCGTCTCTTTTTGACAGGGTCGGTGTACTCGCGTGGCGTTACCAGTGGAGACCATTTCGGAACAAGCGTGTGGTCACTGTCTCTCTTTTATCTTGAGGGTTGTGGCTGTGGCAGCAGCATTCCACACCCTCTTTTGTTAATTTCGTGGATTAAACGTGAGCGAATTGACCATGTTCTGCTTGTATTTGTTTGAACTAAGGAGCTGAGGAAGACGGGAACCTATTACTCATTTTGTGTCTTCGCTGTAGTGGTGGAGTAGTAGAATCATGGCGCATGGGAACTCAGCCAGGGTGCTGAGTGACAGGTTGACTCAGGGCGCTGAGTTTTTTCCATCCTGCTTAGTTGTGAGATGAGTTGTCTGGGAGGCTCTTGTTGGAACCAGTGCTTCCAGACAAGACCTGTTGGCACTCTTTCTGTAAGGCGGCGATGGCGGGGTTTTCTAAGATGGCCTTCCTGAATGCCCCTGGGGTCTGCCCTGCCACCCACTCTTCTGGTATTGTGTGACTGAAGTCCAAGCCAGTGTGATGGGGAAAGGCTCTTTCTGAATCCTGTGTGCGTGCAGAATCAAACTAATTTGAGTACTCTGTTGCCAGAGTGTACCGCTCAGACCCTTCTTTGGCCATGGGTCTCCTCTGTGGAGGAACCCCACTCATTCCTGGACTGCCTGGAATGGAGTAAATGCTAAATCCCACATCATTTTAAAGCGTACTTGTGATCAGTCTTGCTGTCATTGCTTCACATTGAACGTACTGTTTCTCTCCAAGTTTAGGGAGAGAGGGTGATTGCGGTAGCATGTCATTGGATCTGGGGTCATAATAGAGCGATGGCTGCTGTGGCGTTGGATTTCACTGCTGTGACAAGGCATGCTCTCATCCTGCTATTCAGGAGTGGTGATGCTTTGGTGCTTTTGGAATTTTTTAATAAATTAAAATCTAACTGGGGAAAATCAGCTTTTGGTACAGAAAGGTAGCCAGGTGTCTGGGATTGAATAGTGGTGAAATTAGGGTAAAAGAACAAAAACTACAATAAGGCATTCAGGGAGAGACTAGCCCTGCCAGCTAGTCAACCAGTCATAACTCTTGTTTTCATTGGCGTAGTTGGGGCTTGACGATAGTGGGGAAGGAATTTTAAGAAAAGCTGGCCTATACATCTCTATTGGGATCATTGAAAACTTTAATTCTGTTACCACCTCCATAAAAAAGGTGGTTTTGTCATTTGTCTTGGTAGGTTACCTTTCACTCTGATAAAGACCAACTTAGCTTTTTTCTTTCTTTTTCTTCTAAGCACTCAGACGTCTTGGCTTCTGTCTTTGGGTTGTGAGGTCGCCGTCAGCATGCCCTTTTCCGGCCTGTGCTGCTGTCTCTGCAGGCCGAATTCCAGGGCCACCTTTTTGCTCTTCCTCACTCTCTGTTTCGATAGCAGTTCTAAGTAAGCACATCCTTCTAAACACACATGGTTTAGAACCTGTGTGTGTTTCAAGAATCATTTTCCTAAAGGCAGATAGCATGTTAAACAGAATGTGCTTTCTTATTTAGGGGCTACTGGAAAGCATCAGCATCCTAGGTGGCGCCAGTTGTAAAGAACCTGCCTGCCAATGCAGGGGATATAAAAGACGCCGGTTTGATCCCTGGGTAGGGAAGATCCCCTGGAGCAGGACACAGCAACCCACTCCACTGTTCTTGCCTGGGAAATCCCGTGGACAGAGGAGCCTGGTGGGCTACAGTCCATAGGCTTGCAAAGATTTGGACACGACTGAAGAGACTTTGCATGCACTCACCTACATAACGGAAAGCATGGAAACTAGACTTGTTACCATGGGAACGAGTCCTTCTGTGTAGGTCCTAGTCTCAGGGTGCTCTTCCTGAGGGGTGTGATTCAGAGAAGGCTGAAATAGCAGGCAGCCTCCAAGACGCTTTGGGAGCAGTAAGGATGGTAAGCAGTATCTCTGAATGTGCATACATGTGTGCTTCTGTGTGCATGTGTGTGTGTCGGCACGTGTTCGTCGCTCAGTCGTGTCCGACTCTTTGCGACCCCATGGACCGTACCTGTACCTGCCAGGCTCCTCTGTCCACGGGTCTCCAGGCAAGAACACTGGGGTGGGCTGCCAGGCCCTTGAGTGGGTGCTGTATAATCAGCATTTGTGTGCAGTGACCTTGTCGGGAGCTGCGCCTCACAACACTCTCCAGGATTCCTCATCATGGGTGGGTGAAGATGGGGTCATGGTGGGGGGAAAAAGTGGTTTTAATAGTCATGCTTTTTCATTTTTCTTTTAACTTCTTCTTTTTTTTTATTGTGTCCCATCTTCTCAAGATTCCCTTTTAAAAGTTGAAATAATTCCATTAGTTTAGTGTTAGCTGTGACAGAAAATTATCTGGTGGTAGAGCTTGAAGCAGTCTAGTCCGGAGCCCTTGCTGGGAGGTGTGGTGAGAAATGGGATGGGACAGGGCAGGGCAGGTGCCTGTGCCCCGTTTTGGGGGGCAGTCGGGGGGCTTCTGTCCCCTGTGCTCCCTTTCTCGTGCTTCGTGACGTGGGGGTCATGGGTGGTGGGGTCCACCTCTGAGACCTGTGGCATTTTGATCTGTAAGGGCAAGAAGACGTTCTCGTGGGGGTTGTGAGGCTTTTCTGTGGTTGTGACTCTGATGGCACATGGTTCCTTATAATGCAGCAGCAGAATTGGAATTACAGCTCAAGCCATGTAACTTTGAATCCAGTACTGATTTTTGAACCCAGAATGGAGGAAAATGACACCTTATCCTTGCAACAGTGGTATGAGAAAGACGGTATTTTGTTTTACCTCTGTACTTAAGCAAAGATGTTTCAGAATTACTGGTCTTCGCACAGTTTCCTGGGAAAATGCAATTTTAAAATAATTATTTTGAGTTCACAGAATGGGCTTGACATAATTTTTATCTAATTGGGAAATGAATTGACATCACTTCCATGAAATCACAGGCATGCTAGGATGATAAACAAGTAGCCCCTTGCCCTTCTTGTGTGAGGAAGGTGGAGAGGCTGATGTCTGCTTAGAGGATACACACAGCAGCTTGTCTGAGTGACTGAGTTCAGCGGTCCCACTCCAGCAGGTCTAGTAGAGCAGTAAGCCAAGCAGACGTAAGATAGTAGTTCACAGTTCAGTTCAGTTGCTCAGTCGTGTCCGACTCTTTGTGACCCCGTGGACTGTAGCCCGCCAGGCTTCTCTGTTCATCACCAACTCCCGGAGCTTACTCAAACTCATGTCCATTGAGTCGGTGATGCCCTCTGACCATCTCATCCTCTGTCGTCCCCTTCTCCTCTTTCCCAGCATCTTCCCAGGGTCTTTTCCTGTGAGTCAGTTGTTTGCATCAGGTGGCCAAGTATATTGGAGCTTTAGCATCAGTCCTTCCGATGAATATTCAGGACTGATTTCCTTTGGATGGACTGCCATCCAAGGGATTCTCAAGAGTCTTCTGCGATACCACAGTTAAAAAGCATCACTTTTCTCTAAGATAGTAGAGAAACTTCATATTTTATGTCATAAAATCTGTTCGCCATCAGTCTTGCTTTTGTATTCTATAAAGTGACAAGAGGTGAATTTTTTTGTTGATCTTGGAGGTGGTGCATGTGAGTCTGGGACAGCCCGGTGGGTTGTCTGAGGAGGAATTGCGCCTGAGGTTACAGCTTGTTGGCTGTAGCCAGGCTGCTGGGGAGGCAGCGCTCAGACTTCTGCTGGATGCGAGCCCTCTGGCTCCTCAGTGCTGGAGATGGTGCCACTGTTCCCGACAGTAATAAATTGACAAAAGCGTCAGAGAGCCTGGCAGAGGCCTTGGCCTCGGACACTCTTTAAGGGCCCTTGGCCCTCTGGGGCTGAAATTAGGGACATTTAAATAATAACATGCTACATACATAATGAATACACATAAGTACACAGTCAGGGAGTGGAGCTATTAGCTGTATTTGAATTTCATTTACTTTCTGTAAAATTCATCTGAAATCCAGCAAAACCCTCTAGCCAGCTAAAGCATCTTGACTAGAGTTAAGGGAAACTGGGTCTTTTTTTTTTAAGAATCTGACAGTAGTTGTGATGGCCGAAACTTGTATTGCCTGCTTGCTCTTTGCCAGTTGTTTATTGTTCTAGCACTTTACCTGTATTTTGCTCATTTAATCTTCAGAACTCACCATTTTATAGAAGTAGAGGGAACTATGTTAGAGTGTATCAGCAATTTGCTTCCCTGACTAGTTCGAGACAGAGCCAGGATTTAAACCCTGGCTTTCTGCATTGAGCTCCCTTCTTATAATCACCATTGAAATAAATAGAAGTCATTTTGAGACCTCCTATAAAGATAGGATTCCAAAAATATGAAATCGTAGGAGTGCCTTTTTTCAAATAGCAGTTTCTTTCTAAGGAGATACCGTGAAGTCTTTCATGAGCAAGGAGAAGTCAGAAGAGGTGGCAGTTCAAGTGTTTATTCATGTGAGAGTGGTTCTGGGCTTTATTAACACTCGTTAGTGAATTGATAGTGGAAATAAAAAAAAAACTGCTTTCTTCCTCCTTACACAAAGATACATTCATTATTACTTTGTGTTTCTTCACCTGGAGATACAGATTTGTGACTTTAATATTGCTATTGAACCAGCCAACTGGCAGAGGGCTGCCAGTCATGTCCAGGATGTGGTGAGACAGCCACGCGTTTGTAGCCAAGGACTCCATCTACAGCCACGCTGCCCTTAAGTCTATTTTAGAAGAGTAGAGTTTTCATTAGACTCTCTTCAGAATCTCTCTGAGATTACTGATGTCTATGGAATGAGATATGGGCACAGCTCCTGCAAATTCACTGTTACAGGATGAGATGAAAAAAATGAGTCAATATCAAAGCCAGGGCACCTTGTCTGATGAGTGAAAGTTTCTTTTTGGGCACATTTAAAGTGAATGCCGTGGTTGTGCATCTACCTTCCCCTGGCCTGAAGTTCCCAGATCGTGCACATCTCAAGATAGTCCCTATTTCAACAGGAAAACCAGGCTTTCCCTCCCTGGTGGTGGTGGCTTTGTTGTTCAGTCACTGAGTCGTGTCTGACTCTCTGTGACCCTCTGGACTGCAGCTCGCTAGGCTTCCCAGTCCTTCACTGTCTCCCAAGTTTGCCTGTTCATGTTCAGGTTCCTGTCCATCGAGTTGATGATTCCATCCATCTCATTCTCAGGCTCCCCCCTCTCCTCCTGCCCTCGATATTTCCCAGCATCAGGGTCTTTTCCAGTGAGCTGGCTCTTTGCATCAGGTGACCAAAGTATTGGAGCTTCAGCATCAGTCCTCCCAATGAATATTTAGGGTTGATTTCCTTTAGGATGGACTGGTTGGATCTCCTTGCAGCCCAAGGGACTCTCAAGAGTTTTCTCCAACACCATGGTTCGGAAGCATCAGTTCTTTGGCGCTCAGCTTTCTTTATGGTCCAATTCTCACATCCATATATGACTACTGGATAAACCACAGCTTTGACTGCATGGATCCTTCTGCTCTTCCAGATGAACTTCTATGGGTGGCAGTGCTCTTGGGCAGTGAGTTAAACTTTCTCTTAACAGTCTAGTGCCTTGAGATGTTTCTCACCTGGGTCCCCTGACAGCACTCCTTGGAAACGAAAGCTCTGTGTGGTGAGGGCAGATACACGTCTTGAAAACCGCCTACATTTATTCTTTGTTTAAAAACAAAGCTGCATCTGTCTTGGAAAATGGGACAGTTGAGAAGGCGTGATTTCTTTCTTGTAGGTGTTCTGTCATCAGTTTGTTCGTGACCCTGAGTAATGCAGATGGGATATTTCTGGATAGAGGTCCCATTTGATCAACACTTGATAGGGTTCTTAGTACGTAGGAGGTATTGTGAGTAATAAAGTGAAACTGAAGTTGCTTATTTTGGAGGAGTCAGAATAGCTTATTTTATCTCATCTAAGATGTCATTGAGTGATGCATTATTATTTTATGAAAGAAAGGAAAAAATGCTTCTAGTGTAGGCCATCATAATTGTGAGGTGCGTTCTAACAGAAAAATGTGTGAGACTTGGTATCAGTGACACACAGCAAAATACAACAAAATGCTTTAAAAAATCAGAGGTGCATGTGACCAATTTGGTGTCCGGCTAGCAGGGAGGTAGGTGATGTAAAAGACCCAGTGTTGAGCTCCCAGGAAAAGCTCCAGTAAAGAAGTTGCATTCTGATGACCCTTGAACTTCAGGGCTGCGGGACCGGCCGATAGACTTGGCCAGGAGGGTTGAGGTCACAGTCCAGCTGGGCTTGTGGCCGATTGCAGTGGCTGGCCTGCTTGCCCTGCTCTGGCCCCAAGGCAGTGGCGAGCCTGCCTGGCTGCAGTTAGGGATGGTGAGAGCTGGCAAGGACTTCTGGAGGTGTAGAGGTCAGCCGCCTCATTTTACAGAGGAGGAATTTTGAACCTTGCTGATGAGCTTAACTGGAAGGAATGGATGATGCTGAAGACTGATCGGAACCAGAAATTCAGTTAAAATGATGGCGAGACACCAGGCTTCCCAGTAGGCAGGGCTGTGTGCGAGGATTTCACGGAGAGGGAAGGATGGCGATGCCTGCAGAGGTTGCTGCGTCAGCTCCTCTTTCCTGTCACTGGTGCATGAGGCCTGCCTCCTCAGTCTGCCGCCTCTGGCAGTTCTCCAAGCCCCATGCTTGCTCCCATTACCTCCCAGTCCTCTTGGCTTGGACCCGCTGGTAGGAGGAGGAGCACACCTCCCAGGTGCCCCCTCGGGGGGCGCAGGTGTGTGATGTCTGAGTTTGAGAGTCCCGCGGTGCTTTCCTGCCTGTCCCTGTCCTTGGAGCAGCCACCTTTGAGGGGTGTTGAAGGCCAGAGGAAGGGAACTTGCTGTTCCATCTGGGATGTCCTTTATGGCTCTTCCTCCTACTAAGAGTCTATCTGGTCAGCACCTCCTTCCGTGCACCAGAGTCCCCTTTTCTCATCGCTCCAAGAATAGCACTCTGGAAAGTAGTCCTCCTTTCTTTGTCCTGTATTTACTTCTTTACTAGATCATTCCCATCAGTAGACAGAGCATGTTGCATTAATAGTTTCTCCCATTAAAAATAAACCCTCAGATAATCTTATCTCCCTCTGTTCATTCATTACTTTATAGAATTCCTCCAAAGAAAGTGTTCCAAGTCTCTTTCCCTCTGTTACTTATATTCATGTTAATATCCTCTCCCCGCTCATTCTGTTTTTGAACCCTTAGAGTCGGGCCACTTACCAAGGCTGATGCCCATATCCAGTTACAGTCAGTGTGACACAGCCGCTGTTTGGCTGCGTTTGACATGACGCATCCACGTGACCTCGAGTTGCCCGCTCACCGTCCAGACTGTGTGTCGTTGGTCGGTCTCCTGCGCTTGGGGTGTACCATGCCAGCTGTGTATCCATTCACTCTTACGTTCTCCTGCCTGCTAGTCGATAAGTGCAAATTCCCTTCTTCTAGTTGCTTTGATCAAAACCTTGGAGTTAACCTGGCATTTCTCTCTCTCTTCTTTCCTCCAGATTTCACAAAACCTGTTCATTCTAAGCTCATAGTATCTTCTGAAATTGATTTTGTACTGCTGCCACCAGTCCCCCACCTCTAGTTTGGGCTGAGACTCCGAAAGCTCTCTTCTTGAAGCTCTGCTGCCTTTTCCCCTCTCTAGGCAGCAGCCAGTTCTTTGTAAGCAGGAACCAGCACACGCCCTGTCCGGCAGTGTGCCCCCATCTGTCAGTGTGGAAGGCAGACACCCTTACCCTAGACCCCAGATGTGGTCCTCCAGCATCTCTCTGGTCCTGTCTGCCTGTCTCTCCCTCACCTTGGCTCACTGAGTCTCACCTTCCTGCTGCATTTAGTAGTGTACTCTTGCCCCAGAATTTTGTGTTTGTTGATACTTCTATTTAGAAAACCTGTGTGACTTTAAGTACTTCTAGGTTCAAGATTTCTTCAAGCATCATAAAAAATTGTGCCTTTGCCTGCTGCCCTTTAGCTCCTCACCTTGTGATGTTTTTTCTGCGTGGACTCTCTCCCTGCCTGGCCTTGCATTGTTTGTTTATTACAAGCTCTCTCCCTATAGTAGATGGTGAGTTCCAGAAGGGAAAATCTTCGTCCGTGTTGACTGCTGCTGTGTGCACAACTCCTGGGTGCCGTGCAGGGTGTGTGCTCACCTACACACTGGCTGTGTCCCCGCCCCCTGCCCATCACCTCTCAGCCCCATTGTGGACATGCTCCTCTCTGTTCAGGGGTTCTCCAGCTCTCCAGATTTCATTTCTGAAATGGCATGGACCTTGACCTCTAACCCCCCTTGCCCCGATAACAAGCCATGCAGTTTCCTGTTACCGAAATGCACATTTATTCATAATTGTGATGTGTTTATAAGTCTCATCATCATAATTCTTGGAATTGGGTCACCCGTTTCTGAATCACAGTTGTTGAATGCTTGCCTGGGTACAAGATACATTGATTGGCAATTTTAAGCTAAAATTGGGCTTTCTTAGGAAATAAGTCACTTGCTTTTAATTCTTCTAGCAGTGTTTTACTCTCATAACTTTGTGGGTTTGTTTAGCGGGCCTCATATGGAAAGCAACATGTGCAAAGCTACGTAGCTGAGAAGGGGTCAAGTTAGGATCTGAACCCAGGACTCCTGAATCCAGATCTTGCCCCCATCTTTAAAAAAATAAATTTGAGGCAGTCTTTACACTCTGTGAAATCACCTCTCTCAGGTGTGCAGTTTGAGTTGCCAGATGTACATACACCCGTGTGTTTAGCGCTCCATTGTTGATCCAGGACTTTTCCAATCACCCCAGAGGATGGCCCTTCCAGTTCATTTGACTTCTTTAAGAAGTATACGCATTTGGTGGTTTGTCCGCCTGGCTGTCTCTGTATTTAGAAGCTTTTATGACTCTGTATGAGTTTGTGACCTTTGCCCAGAATGTGCCAGCTGCTGGACAGTGTGGAGACTTGAAGGTGCCCCAAAGCCAGAGGCACATGTGTGTCCAGTGAGCAGCTCTTGGAGGTCTTGAGCTTGAATAGGGACCTCGTGGTTGGCTGGGTTCATGGCTGACACCCACCATCTCATGGTACTCGTGGAGTCAGAATCTCCACCCTAAACCGGCATCAGTTTTTGTCTGAGCTGCCGTGCATGTCCAGACCAAGTAGGCTTTGAAATGCTTCCTTCTCATCGTTTTCCCTATCCCCTTTCTCTTGTGACACCCCCACCGGTCCCCTTTGTGGCACTGTTTTTAGTCTGAGTATTAAGAATACTCGGCCTTGATGTTAGTAGTTCAAGACCTGGCTTTTCTCCAAAAGCAAGCTAAAGGGGCGGCTGTAAGTCATGTTCCTTCTCTGCTAATACAGCGTGTTTTCAGTTAGATTTCTTGTGAGGATCCCGTGATCTGCCTGGTGGCCTTGGGGATGCGAAACATACAGCAGCAGCATGGTGAGATGGCTAATTTCTGTCTATTTTCTTGTGGCTGTGGTGTAAGTCTTTGTATGAGTCATCTTGTGCTGCCTGAAGAAAATATCACAGACTGGGTGGCCTTAAAAAAAAAACAGAACTTCTAATTCTTACAGTTCTGGAGGCTGGAAGTCCAAGATCCAGGGTTCCAGTCACTTCAGTTCTTGGTGAGGCCTTGCTTCCTGGCTGAGAGAGTGCTTTGGTTTCTTCTCCTCCCCCTTTTATAAGGACACCACAGCCCAGTCAGATTGGGGCCCCACCCTTATGACCTTGTTTAACCTTTGTCACCTCTTTACAAGCTCAGTCTTCAGATGGAGTCACTTTGAGTGTTAGGGTTTCATTAGGAATTTAGGGGGGAGAGTCACGTTAGTTTTGTAACAGGCCCGTATTCGGTAGGGATTTGTGATGGTGACAGTTCTTTAATTTTAGATTAAGTTAATTTCCATGTTAATCTGCACCATCTTTCTCTTTGTGAGAATGTAACAATTTCCTGGCAAGTCAGGAAACTCTGAGGGCTGCTTGACCTCAGAAGACACTGCTCCTCTCTCAACTGGGTGGAATTCTTGGACAATTACTTCCTGGTGGTTGCTCCTGTGAGACCACTTGGATTGGTCCAAGTCCTTTAGTCACTGGGGATCAATACATGGTTCCCCTGCACCAGGAGCTGCCACCCAAGGCCAGGGGCCCTCACAGAGGGCTGACGAGGCATTCGTTAGGTTTTGAGGGCTGGGAGGGGACTGGCAGTTGGGGTGGCCTAGGAAGGGCTTTCGTATCCTTGAGTTTGAAAAATTTCATGGGCTAATTTGAAGTTGAGGGAAATCCTATTAGTAGTACATTTATCCATCCTGTGTGTCTAAATATTATGCCCTAAATGTGAGTTAGGGCAGTGCTCTCCAGTTATCTTAAATTCTCAGCAGGTATGGAAAAGAGGAAGGCCCTGTGGGGTCACCAGATGGGGCTGCACTCAGCCGGAGGACATTTGCTAGTGCAAGGAATTTTCCTGTGTTCATTCTTGTCAGTCAGTGCTAGCGCCTGCCTCTTACTGCTTGGAGAAAGGCCTCGTGTGTTTTCTAAATCTTACGCATTTCATGATTCGAATCCTGTGATATGTGTTTTTATGGAGTTTATAATTGCTATCAGATCAACCACCATGGACTTGCAGTTTTGCTTTGCTTGTGAATTTCTTAGATACCATTTCCCCCAGTTTTAGAGGACCTTTTAACTTGGTTTTTGAAAATAGCCTATTATTATTTGAGCCACATAAAATGTTTAGAGTCCTGTCCAGCATCTCTTTAAAGCCAGGAGAGTGATAATTGGATATGCTTTTGGGAAAATTATCCTACAGGCCACAAATTCCTTAATTTAGAATTTGTTACTTAATCTCACCTGCTGCCAAACCTCATATATCCTTCTGGCTTTCTCCATGGTCGTTAAGGTCCTTCTGCAGAGTCCCAGATTAGCTTCCTCATGATTTCTTTCCAGAAAATTGTAAAACCATGCAGGTCTCTTGTTCAGAAGGTTTGGGGACAATGAGGGAAACAGGAACTGTTCTGTAACCTTAGTCCTGCCTCTGCAGGAGACACGTCACCAGCGTCAGCTCGGCCTGTCAGCCAGGCCGTCCCTGTCTTGTGCCAAGGAGAATTTTAGGGCTCCTCGTGCTGGACTTCCCGGGACCTGGGTCCCCCTCTCTGCACTGTCCCCTGACCTGTCACTGCTGCTCTTGGCTCAATCACATACCTTGGGGGTAACAAATCAGCTCCTTGTGGACATGGACAGGGCCTCTTCCCAGTTGCCCTGCCCTGCCCTTGTCTTCTGGATTATTTCTTAACCAGGTCTGCGCCTCCCTTTGGCAGGTAGGTGGGCATCCTGGGTCATGCTTGGCACCTGGTCTTAATGACAGGGGACGCCATCTGGGCTTGAGACTCCAGGCCAGCTTGTGGCGGGGTCTGAAGTGACAGCTTCCCGTTTTCAGGGCTCTGCCTTTTGATGCGTGAAGGCAGCCCAAGGTCTCCACGTCGGAAATGTTGAACTGTTGTTTCTGACACTCTCAGTGAATCCAACTTGCTTCCTATCTTCTAGAGGGCTGAGGAATCCTCTTCAGACATCATCTGGTGGGTGACATGCCAGTGGACATATTCCAGAATATTCCATCTTGGCATGCAGGGGGCCTGCTGCTTTCTAGCAGAATCTGCGCTGCAGATTGCCCAGCCTGTACCCTAGTGCCTTTCCCCGTCTCACTCAGCCCTTAACCTGACTTCAGACAACCCAGGCTGTTTGAAAAGGGCCTTTCCAGTCTACTCGGTTGGAAAGTGCTGCAGTTGTAAAGGGTGAGCTGGAAGCTTCTCAGCTGGCACTTTGTGAATTCCTCAGAGGAAAATATTGGCACACACTCCACTCTCTCCCTGAAACCTCCTTATAAATCGAGAAGCCAAGAGTTAGGAAGCACAGGGCCAGGTGGAAGTGTGTATGTGTTTGGGGGCTGGGGGATGTCCCATGTTGTCATCCAAGCTGAGAGAGCCCGCTGGTTCCTGGTAAAAGTCCTGTATACTTCCTCTTTCTCCTCATAGTTTGATGTTAATTTTCCTGCCACTGAAAATAGAAGTGTCTAGTGAATGCAACTTAGTGTTTCTATTTTTTTTTTTTTTTGAGAGTCTTTTCTGCCGAAAAGCGGTTTTACTTTGTTTTTTCCTTCTCTTTTACCGTTTAAACAAGAAGGAAGGTGGTAGGTTGCTTTACTCAACAAGTGTTGCGCCTTTTAAGGAAAGTTTCCTTTTTTTCATTTTTGGCTTTTTTCTCTGGTTTCAGGGGACAAGGTGCTGAGATAAGAGGCAGGAGCTCGCCATTGATTTATTAGCCTGTTTGTTACCATCTGTCTGCCTTGCACTTGATTCTGTTGATGTAAAGCCCAGTGCGAGCGCGCCGTGGGGCCAGAGAGAGTTCCATCTTCCCAAGTTGTGTCTGACTCGAGAGCCTGTGTAATCACTTCTACCCAGGCCGCGACAGGAGCCTCTGATGTGGCGAGTAATACTAGGGAGAGCGTTGCCTTAGTTTCTTTATCCAGCCTTGGACATTCCTGCCGCTGCAGACGAAGGTCCTGCAAGGACACCGTCTCCAGCCCTGTTCACGGGGTCAGCCAGCACTCTCCTCCCTCCTGGGGTCTCCCTTTATGGACGAATTCCAAGGGAATAGGTTAAGATTGCCCTCAAGTGGCTACTCTTGGTAGTGGTGGGAGGCTATACCGGCCACCACCACTGGCTGACTCGCCAGACAGTCTCCTCCGATTTCTTAGCCCTTTTGTGAAGCAGAGTCACAGTCAAGAGGAGCTGACTGGTTTTCTCGGTGGGTGGTGGGCAGGGTGAGCTGAGTGCATATGCGGATGGTAGGCCCCCAGTGAGAATCTCACATCAGTGTGCCCCACCACCGCACGGTCCCGGATAGACGCTGAGACTGGAGCAGGCCCCGGTCTGAGCTCAGGGCCCTGGAGCTGCTGGTGCACATGCTCCAGACTTCCTGGAGAGAACTACTGGGCGTTCATTCTCCCACCAGTCCTGGGCCAAAGGCCACAGCCCTCCAACTTTTCTTGTGGAAATTGGCAGAAGAGGACCATGCTGTCATCGTGAACGGATGGCTCACAGTCCCACCAAGGGTGAAAAGAACTAACAAACCTGATTTGGTCATTCTTTTTTGGCTCCTGCTCGGTTGTTTCCCAGCTCTGTTAAGTGGAGGAATAATTTTTTTTCTCAGGCATAATGTGATGATTTATTTAAAGTCCTTAGTCCCTGGCAGGAAGGAAGCATTCAAAGGGCAGTTGTTATTGAGGTTCTAGATGTACATTACCTAACCACTTCTCATAAAAGCTGTAGCTGGGTCATAAAACAGCATACTTAAAGGACTGTGTTAAAATCGGTTTGCTTTGTTCCCTGGGTGCCAGCATCCTGTAATTAGACCTCTCCCTAGAACTTGGAGAGGAGAAACCCTGACCAAGTTTGAAGGAAGTGACCCCTGTTTAGTTTTCCCCAGCAGGTTATTCCTCTCTGGTGGGAAACCTGTGTGTGTGTGCTCAGTTGTGTCCGACTCTTTGTGACCCCACGGACTGTAGCCCTCCAGACTCCTCTGTCCGTGGGATTTTCCAGGCAAGAATACTGGAGGGCGTTGCCCTTTCCTTCTCCAAGGGGTCTTCTCTGACCCAGGGATCGAACCTGGGTCTCTCAGGTCTCCTGCTTTGGCTGGTGGGTTCTTCATCATGAGTCACCTGGGAACCCCATTGGGAAGCCTGCCCGGTAGGAATAGTGAGAGTTTACATGGGGGGAATGCCCCTACCTAGGCACAGAACGCTGGATTCTGAAGTCTCTGAGGAGCCTGAGAGGGCAGTTTCTGAGCTGGCACTTGATAGGCAGAAGAGAGTGGATCCACGCCAGCTGCGTTGAGGGGCAGAGACCTAAGGCAGGTGGAGGGAGGATGGCTGGAGTAGCCCAGGCCAGCCCCTCAACTTAGGGTGGAGTCAAGGGAGAAAACTCTTAGGGCTTCTGTACTTTTGCAAGTTATGTTACACTGCCATCTGTTAAATCAGCCCCAAATGCCTGGATTCTGACCACAGAAAGCAGTGTTTGATGCGGCAGGAAGGTGACTGGCTGTGATGTGCTCTGTCGTGGTCCATCGTTCTGGTCCTGCCAGTAACTGGGTATCGCTGGGAGCAGTCAGCCTGTCCTCGTTCCCTCCAGTAAACTAAAACCCTTGCCACCCCTTGTCTGTCTCGGTTCTGTTTCAGCAGTGGGTGATGACAGGGTGTGTTTATGGCAGGCTCATGTTCCTCCAGCTCACTCGATGCCCTGTGCTGTTGGGTCACGAGACTTTTGGAGCTCTTCGCAGAATTCAGAGGGGCATGGATGGGAGATAGCAACATGGAGGAAATGTGCTGGTGGGTGGGGTGTGGTCCTTCCCACCCACGCCACTCCCGGCCTGCGAGAATGCAGGTGATGGTTTCTCTCTGGAGGTCTCCTGTGTGAGTAGGAACTGAGGCGGCGAGCCCAGAGTCCTCTGTGTGTGGGTTCACACCTCTCAGCCTAGAGCCTGGAGGGTAGCAAGATTCGTGTCTAACTCAGAACAGTTTCATGTGACACTTTGTTCCTGAGTCTTAGTTGATGCTTGCTGACCTTTCATCCTCAAGCTACAATTGGATCTCCTAAAAACCATTTGTGATGGAAAAAAAGAAAAAATCCCCCTTTGGTGCAATTGCTTCGCACAGAGCAAGTTTTTCTACAGTTGTTAGTTTTCTGAATAAGCTTGTGGCTTTTGAATAGTTCCAATCTCCGTTTTCCTTTCTCCCTCCTGCAAGAGCCATCTGTGCTGCCTTGGGAGGGGGTTTGTCAGCTCTGCTGTGTTCGCCTCTCCCCTCCTTGATGCCTGAAAAGAAGTCCCGTCTGTCTGCCATGCCCTGGGTGTGCTGGGCCTGTGTACTTAGCTCCTGGCAGGGAACAGCACAGAGACACGGGGGCTGCTGCGTCCTGAGACTAAATGCATGGAGATGCTATAGGTCAAAACTAGCCAGGGGAGCGCTCTGTGGTGATGGAGAGGCTTCATGTCTGATGGCAGCCACTACCAGCTGTGATTCTTGAGTCCTTGAGACCTAGCCCTAGCTAGTCTGTCTAGTTTTAGTTAATTTTGAAAGCCACGTGTTTTGTGTTTTGTTTTAATAGCTGCTTGTGACCAGAGTCTACCAAATTAGAGCATGCACTTAGAGAGGAGGGAGGGCGAGCACAGTAGTGAGTTTCTTCTGTCTTCCTGCTCTTTCGTTGTTGTTTTTGGCTGGAAGTCTTTTTACATTCCTGGTGTCATCAGTTTCAGAAACACTCCCAGCAAAGTGAAATGCTGGTAATCTTTGTTTCGGATGCAGCTTCATGGTATTGCTGTCAGGAACTCGTGTTGTCCTTGACGTCAATACAGCAGTGTCTGTCACTGGCTCCAAAACCACTCTCTCGCTCCCCCGTGCCTCTTACCCAGGTTTTCTATTGGCATCGCGTAAGTGGTGGTTAAAGTAGCCGCCTTTTTTCATTAATCGACTTCTTCCGTGGTTGGGTACTGCGTCTATGATGGCAGCACTCCTGTTTTTCTTGCGATACCATTTAAACAACTTTTAAGATTTCCCTTTGCTTTTGTATTTAAAGAAATTGGTTTTGACTGTGGAAATTTCAGAAATTTATGAAGATTACCTCTGGGGAGTATCCTGCATTTTGTTACTAGTTTGTTTTCTCTAGTCTGCTTTCTGGACATTTGTATTTTTAAAACACAACTTGTTTAAAATTTTTTTAAGTATGCAATGGAATCTCTACAGTTTAAGTTACATTTTCTTTCCTCATGTTCCTGTTTGAAAATGTGATTTTTAAAAATCTTGTGTAATATTTAATACATTCGTGTTCCATACTGAGCATTAGTCTTTAGTGTGATACATGATACCTTTAAGGAAAATACCATGAATAACAAAACTGTTAATACTGACTGATGTAATTTCACGTTATAGAAACGAGAAGGATTACAGTTGTGGTTTTTACTTAAAATTGTTACAAACCAAGTTAATCAAAATTAGAGTATAAAAGATAAATACTTAGAGGAATACACAGAACAACTTTACAGGTGTAAATAAATTATTGTCTCCGTTTCTTTTAAAAAATCATTAAAGGGTTAAATATGTATAAAACATAGTGTGAAGGTTAGTGTTAAATTTATGAAAGCTCTAATTTAATTTCACCTGAAAATGAAGTTAATTCTTTAATTTTGATTCATGAATGCCAGCAAATCAAGTGTGTTATAAATTTCATGAGGCATTCCTAGCAAAGTACTTTTAAATACAAAGAGATGGTAAGTATTTGACATATTTTCCTCTCTAGGAAGAAAAGCGGAGGGTTGCCTTTGAAAGCTTGGTAAGTTGTAGAATGAGGCCCCCTGAGGTAACAAGAATGCTTCAGGCTTATAAAGACCCTGAGATGGCCTCAAAAGAAGCACCTTATGTTTTCGACAGGATTCATTAGTCCTGAGCCATTTCTCTAGGCTCATGCTAGATTTTGAGGGTTATTATGATGTGCAAGACTAAATCTTCTTGGTCAGGAACCTGACAATCAGGTTTGACATTGCTAGCACCTGTAGAGCAGGTGATGCTGTCACTAAAGGCTGAGCAGGAGGGGCTATAGCAACTCTCTGGGCAGACAGAGAGACCACCGCAAAAGAAGGAACGGCATGTGCAAAGGCCCTGAGGCTTGAGCGCCAGGGGATGATGAGAACGTGACATTTGCTGTGCGTGACCCCCCGCCCCACCCAAGGCTACTACTCACTGCCTTCATGGACTGTCATGGACTGTCCACGTTGCCAGGTTTGAAGACCAAAGGACTGACAGCCAGTCTGTCTGTTGCATAGCTCAGAAAGCTGATACAGGAAAACTCGTTTCTTTAAAAAAAAAAAAAAAAAAGAATTTAAACCAGTAAAAGAAGCAACAAAATAATAAAGACGAACTACATTGAAATCGTTGCACAAAAATTCTTATTTCTTTTTAATCTCTTAGTACTACTTCCTAGAAGTGAAATTGCTAATATAAAAATTGTCATCCACTTACCAGTATGTTGTTACCATACCTCCAGAGTGTGAGACTGTAGGCTTTTTCGGTAGGTTTGCTCTTCAGTTGTGACCCGCCTGTTTTTGGTTTCAGTGCTTTTCAAACAGCGCTTTCTGTTACTCCTTGTTCTTAAGTAGGTAACGTGGCCATGTTGTGATTCTCATTGAATTCTACTTAATACTACTGTGATTAATTTTCAAAATTATAGTTTTGTTAATCTTTAGCTTTGCATCATTTCTCTGTCTTCCTTTTCAAAACCATTGTCTGAATCATTTAAAAAACATATTAGGAACTTGCCCGGTATCCCAGTGGTTAGGGATCCACCTTGCAATGCAGGGAACACTGGTTCAATCCCTGGTTGGGGAACTAAGATCCTACACACTGCAGAGCAACTTAGTTCTCTGCCACAGTTAAAGATCCTGCATGATGCAGTGAAGCACAATAAGTTTAAAAATATTAAAAGCTTACATATATATGTATCTTCTGTTTCTTTTTATAATCAAATGATTAAAAGTAAATGTTACCCACAAAAATTGTATTTCACTAGCAGCAAAGTTTTATTAAGGCATGAAAAACTGAAAGTCACTCTGTCACATCTGACTCTTTATGACCACATGGACTGTAGCCCAGCAGGCTCCTCCATCCATGGGATTCTCCAGGCAGGAATACTGAAGTGGATAGCCATTCCCTTCAGATTGAACTCAGGTCTGTTGCATTGCAGGCAGATTCTTTACCATAATGAGCCACCATGGAACCCCTTATTAAGGCATGTAGGTAGCCCTTCGTAGAGTACTCATCATGTGCCATTGATACTTAACATCTTAAACCACTTTGTCCTTATGCCCATTTACCTGATAAGCAGAGTGAGGCATAGAGAGCTTTGGGTAGTTCTGCTTAACAGTTCATGCGAAGTAAAACTAAGATTAGAACCAAGCAACCTTGTCCAAATTTATATGTGCTGTGAATCGCTAAGGTTTTTAGTGGCTTAGATGCCCAAATCTTTTTTTTTTTTCTAATTTAAAAAGTCTGATGGAACATTTTTTCTGATAGCTTATCAATTTGAACCTCCTTGTAGTCGCATTTCAGTGGTATTAGTGACTAACTCCATGGCAACCCAGTTTGTTTCACTAGTTAATATACAGTCATCTAACCCAGTTCTCCCTTCTGTGTTCTTGTAATTATTGGTATTATTTTATAATTGTACATTGTGGCCTTGAAGTCACGTTGGCTATAGGGCCAGCCACATGCATTACACAGTTGAGCGCTGTTGGTGCTTCAGGAATTAGCAAGCCCGCTTGGAAGGGGTCCAAGTCAGACTGCGTATGTACTTGATTCTGGTTGGTATCCTGCCAGTGTCTTAACTTTGATTTAGATACAATTTTAACAAGTAATGTTTATTATTAACATTATGACTGCTGCAAAGTGCCCACACTTCAATAGTATTTTTGAAAGTCAGATATTGGCACAGTGGATCATTTTTCTGTATTGGCTTTTTAAAAATCATTATAATTTAGGTGATATGATCCATACTGTGTAAGGCAGCTCAACTAAAGAGAAATATCTTTGGACACATGGCTAATGCAGTGCACTCATTAAAACCCTCTTATTTCCTAGACCTCCTCGACACCGTCACCTTTATTATGCCTTCCTCTCACAGGGAAACCCACTCTACCCTGCCTTCCTATTAAGTATTTTTGGTAAATTGCTGTTCATAGCACATAACTCAGGCAGTAAGGTGCCCACGTCACGTGCAGTAGCTTGTATAGGTAGGGAATTGGAGTGCTTTTGGAGGTTGATCATGGGTGGTAGGGAAGGGTTTGCTCTAGGTGTGACAGACTTGTCTTTCCTTTTTGAGGAGGATCCCAGCCCTCGATATTGGCTGACTTCCTTGATTGGATGCATGAATAAAATAAGGTCTTAATGCTTCTGAGGCAGCAGGTTCTCTTAATTAGCACAGGGTATTATTAGATATCCACATTTGATTAAGGCAAGCAAATGAATTGTTCTTTCCAATTTTGTCCACCTCCAAGATTTGGGGTTTGCTTCAGCTGTGTTTAAAATGCTGAGTGCAGCTGGTGAGCTGCTGGGGTTGGCCCAGCTCATTTTGGTTGTGCACATAACATAGGTGGGTCTTTAATTCTGAGACCTCAGATGTCCTGGTATTGAGGCGATAATCAGGTGGAGGGCAGCCTTGTACCTGGCCTGCTGCAGAACATTTCTTCAGATAGGACATCCTTTCTGAAATTCTGATCTCTTCTAAAGTAGCAGTTGAAGTGACTAGTACTCTGGAGTCTTGAGTAATAAGAGGTCTTCATATTTAAACATTTGGAGTTTCAGTGATACAATGCTGGAACACAAGCAAAAAACTTACTTTGGAAACCAGTTTGCTATTAACTTATAAATTTGAATATTTGCGTATCCAAGAATTTCTAGTAATTTTTACTCCTAGGTGTTTATCTCAGAGGAACCATGGCTCTTGGCTTGGCAGGGGACAAGCAGAAGGATGTTTTTGCAGCATGGTTCATGATAGCAGCAGCTCAGCAACACTTTAAATGAACAAGAGAATGAAAATAAATTGTGGAATATCCATACAGTGGGGCTTCCCAGGTGGCATGGTGGTAAAGAACTTGCCTGCCAAGGCAGGAGATGCAAAAGATGCAGGTTTGATCCCTGGAGGAGGAATTGGCAACCCACTCCAGTGTTCTTGCCTGGGAAATCTCATGGACAGAGGAACCTGGTGGGCTTTACAGGTTCCATGGGGTCTCAAAGAGTTGGACATGACTGAGTGCACATACATACACCATACAATAGAGTGTGATAAAGCACAGTGAAAATGATGAGACAGAGTGTAAACAAAGTCATGGTGGGGTCTTGGTAATCTAATGTTGAGCTGGAAGAAAAATCTTCTAAGGCTTAACATGGTATGATAGCCTTTTCATGAAGCTAGTAATTGTGCACAGTAAAATAATATACTATTTAGGTATAACTTAAAAAATAATGAGGTAGGGGGAAGCACAATAGAGAGTATTTTAGTGATTGAATTTGCAGATTTTCTCTATTTTATCCAAGTTACAGAAAAGGAGGCTCATCAGAGTTGCCAGTACTGGGGGGGAGTCTTGTCTTCATTTAAGATTTGAGACTTCTCCGATCTTTGAATGTTGCAACTTAGCTGGTGATGCTGTCAATCATACTTTGAGTAAAGAAACAGTCATTGCCAGTCTCCATTTCTACCTTCCCCTCTGAACAGAATTTCAGTACTGGAAGTTGTGATGCTGCTGTGAAGCTAAACTTCGCTCTCAGTGTTCTTGTGTATCTCCTGGAGGATGCTGGTCCTTCTGGTCTGTCTGGTGCTGAAGATAGCTTTTCTCTTTGGTAAAACGGAGTTTTAGCCGAACAGTCCAAAACCTACTGAAGTTTACAGTTAGGAATTTTCCCCTTCCTGTTCCCAACCCAGCAGCAGAGCACAGGCCAGAGTGAACACACAGGGCTGGCTAAGCACGTCTTTTAGGGAGTAAATCCCTAGTGCATAGTCTGATGAATTTGAGCAAATTCTGGGAGAGAGTGGAGGACAGAGGAGCCTGGCATGCTGCAGTCCATGGGGTCACAAAGAGTCAGACACAACCTGGCAACTGAACAACAAAAAGTGCGTCGTCAGATGCTGCTATGCTTTTAGAAGTAAGAGCAGTCTGGGGCCCAACATCCTGTTAGTCAGAGTGTTAGTCTCTCACTCTTTGAGACCTCATGGACTGTAGCCCACCAGGCTCCTCTGTCCATGGACTTCTCCAGGCAAGAATACCGGAGTGGGTTGCCTTATCTTTTTGACTTTAAATGCCTTGTTCCTTTTTCAGTTGATTGGAAGAGGAAGCCTGGGAGACTGGAAATAGGGAAAGAGCATAGAGCCCATACTTACCCACCAGGGCTGTGTCTGAGTGGTCAGAGTGTGGATGTTAAGCATAACCATTATCCATTCATGACCCTCAAACTTCATTTCTGACTGATTGGTTATGTCTTGTGGTTTGTACTTTCTTACTAACCTTTTTTCAAAATTTCCATACATCCAAATCAATACCTGCTTCATATCTCCTTTGCAGTTCTCCCTTTTGGGTGCTTTTTGATCAGGGAAGGCCACTAAGACAAGTCCCAGTACAAAGAAGAGGGACGAGCCAGACAGTCACCCCTTAAATGTCCTTTAATGGACTGTGTATGACTTACGCTGCAGTGGGATACACGCCAAACAGTTGTTGAGCATAATAGGAATAGATTGCACTGGGGAGAGCTGAATGAGGGTCTGTTCTGGGCTCACACTGGGAGTGTAATGCTTGTAGAAGCTTTTCCAGCCCTGTATCCTACAGGGAGTTTGTCCATGAGGTTGTTCTGGTGTATTAGCTTGCCCCTGGCCCCAGAGACCCCAGGTTCTTGGATGGCCTTCTGCTTGTTGAGGATTTGCTTGCTGTGCTCTTGGTTAAGAACCAGACCTGCAGAAGCTTCAGTTGACTCATCTGTAAAGTGGGGGATTGTACTAGATTATCTCTTAAGGCCCTGCCTGTAATTTTGGTTTTAAAGTGGTGGAAATTGAGTAGAGGTTCAGGCAGACCATCACTTGCCTCCTGACGTTTTTTTGTTTGAAAGTGAGGCAGGTAGAGATGCTGTGGTCATTTAGGAAACAGAGCAGACAAAATGCATAGTCACTGGCCCTGCAACCAGAACAGATCTGCTTCTAGGATTGTTTGAAGTCTGAATAACTTGACCCATGTAAAGCCCAGAAGGGGCTCAGTCAGTAGTTAAACAGCAGCCACAACCTGAAAGTAGGAGTAAGGGGCATTCCTTCCCCAGCTCCCTTGGATGAGCCTGCTGGTAAAGATTTCAATGCCATGTGGGTTCTCTGAGGGTGTCCACCATCTTCTTCCCCTCTGGAGAGGCATAAAGAGGAGAGCTGGGCTGGTGTTCAGAGCATGTGCTCCGGACATGATAATTGCCAGCTGAAGTTCAAAAGCGTCAAAAGCATCGACTTTAACAATCAAACAGCTTACGACATAGGGAAAGATGTGAGTTCCAGTTATCTGGGGCCAGGGAGCTGGTCAGCCCTGCTGGAATCCTGCCTTTTTCACCCTTCTCTGCAGCTGCCAGGCCACAGAGCCCGTTTTGTGAAAGATCCTCAAGGAACAATGAGAGAAAACAGCTTCTGTTTTATTAGATTAGATGAATTTATGTGCCTGGGGGCGGGGTGTCCAGGCGCTGGGGGCGGGGAGGGCAGCCCTGGCCCATGCGGTCATCACTGAAGTGATGGAGCACCCGGGTAGCAGGAACGGGAGGGAGGGGGCGCGCGGGATGGAGGAGGAGGAGCTTGTGGAAAGAGATTTCTGCAGTCTGTCTGGAGAGCTGCCCAGGTTTTCCAGCCAAAAAAACAAATAAAAATAAATAAAAAGGCAAGTGCTGAATGACACAGATTATGATATTATAAAAAGGATGCCATTGAAAATATGCTAGGACCCCGTGGCTGGGCTGGGGAGGGGGAAGTGCGTGAGCGAGGGGGGTGGGGCGGGGGCGAGAAGGGGAGAGCAGTCTGACCCTGGGCACAGAGCAGTGTGGACAATTAAACTGCTCCCATCCAAGGTGCCCTCCCCCAATCCCGCCCCACACCGTGTCAGAGATCCTAAAAATAAGGATTTGTCTGCATTGCAGGTTGAGGAAATTGCAGGGTGAAAAGCTATTTGAGCCTTTCCTTTTTCTCCTTCTAATTCATCAGGAAGGGGGAAAAAAGCCCCAGACCCCTCCTCTTCGGTGTTAGAGTCTCGCAGCCACATAAATAACCTTCCCTCCCGGCGCCTCCCCTCCCCCGGCCGCGCGGAATCCGCACTGGCGGAATCCGCAGGCGCCCGCGGTACGTGCCGGGGAGGGTTGTTGACAAGGGCTCCGAGCCTGCCGCGCGCCCTCCCCCTCCTCCCTCCCGGCCTCTGTCCTCCTTCCTCTGTCTCTCTGCAATGATCCGGCTCTGAGGATGGCTGCTCCACGGGTCTGTCAGGTGCAGTTTTTGGTGGCTTATCTTGAGGAACCTGGGATAGAAGGTCTGTTCCTATGAATAAAATAAAAAAACCAAATAGCTCTAGATTTGTTTCTGGCTGCTGTGGCTTTTGTTGGAGAAATAGGCCTTTTGTGGATTTCCCTGCTGGGGTCCTGATTAAATCCATTATGGATGGCAAGGTGCTGTATATATATGAGAGTATGTTTAAAAAAAAAAAAGTGTTGCGATTTGCTTAATGTTACTATTCTTTCTGCTTTGGCATCCTCCCTGGGGGCATTGGTGGCTCCTGCAAAGGCACTGTGGAAATTTACAAGAGAGAATTCATGTCGCTCTTAAAGCATTGAGCTCTGTTGACCATTTTGGCCAAATCTGCAGTATTAGTTAGGCTTGTATGTTTTGACCTTTGTCTGGGGGCTGAATAGCCATCCAGTGATGGCTGGCCCCCTTTATTTTATTGCTAGTTTCTGTGATCATTTATCAGCATTTAAAAATAGATGTTTGATTATAAATTAGTTCATCCTCTGCCATAGCTTTGGTCTTCTTTATAAACAGTATGCATGGTTTTCATTTCCCTTAATACTTTCTTTCTCTGCCTCTTGTCCTCTTTCCTTGAAAAATGGAGGAAACTGAGGCGTGTAAACAGAGACTCAGTGATTCTAGGTTAGATCTTAAAGCTTAAACTTTGAGTGCTCTTGGTTCTGCTCCCATATTTCGTGCATTCATACATGTTTGCATAAGTATAAACACAGGTGAATTTTAGCAGCCATCAATTTTAGGTGCCTCAAATCTTTGCCTTGTTACTGGAGTTCTGCTTTCTGTACTGTTTCCATCACATTTCAGCCCCGGAAAGAAGGCAGCTCCAGGAGGCAGTAGGCCTCCCTGAGCTAGCTTGCTGTCAGCAGATTTTTGTTTTTTCTTTCGGACTTTAATCTCCCACTTAATCCTCTGTTATATTCATCTGAGAAGTGGGTGTGCAGTCTACTCACCTGTAGGTAGCGAGGTATGAGTGCGCCGGAGAGCTTATGACAGAGTTTAGGACTTCCGTGGGTCTACTTCATGGGCATAGGGAAGACTGCCAGGGATGTTTGGGGTGAGGATGTGGCTGTTTACTTTGCTGAATTAAGTTGTCAGGACACTTAAGTGTTTGGAGTTGTGTCTGTAAGCTAATAACTTTTTGGGATTTGTTGATTTGTGTTAAAGCCAACTTTGTTTAACTTTGTAAAGACTTGCTAATATTGGAGAACTGGTTTCTTTTGGTGACTATGTTTTGTGGGGTAAATGTAATAATTATATGAAGCTTTCCTATTCTCTCTCTCCAAGTACACGCATACATACACGTTTTAATTATAGGTAGAATGTCACTATCCAGGAACATGCTCTGCTTATGGAAAATCTCCCTTTGAGGAGCTCAAGTTACAGCGTTTATAAAACCAGATTTTGGCATGTCACCTTATCGGAACAGAAGACTTTGGACATACTGGTCTTGTTTATCTAAAAGAATTTTGATAAAAATGCGCAGGGTTCCCTTCCGCTGTGTCTGCCCCTGAGTTCCCAGGCTCTGCAGTGGTCCATTGTTCTGCAGCTCATTTTCCACACCAGCCTAAGCCCAACACTGTCTTTAATCAATTCTTTTGAATGTGGAAGGCAATCTTCGACCTCTGGGAGGCTCAGCACTGGGCCGCTTGTCCAGCACACCCTTTTACTTAGCTGACAGGAGACCTGTTTTAGGGGATTCCAAGGATTTGTGCTTTTGATGGACAGTTATAACTAGGTTGACTGGTTTGCCAGTGTAAACACAGCGAGGTCCTGGGATGGAGGCAGGGACCAAGAGAAGGTATGACCCTGAGGTAGGAGACTGAGGGCAGCTGGATGCAGGCAGAGCTTTTCATCGTAGAGCAGTGTGAATGCTTATAGTTCAGTAATCATTTGTGCTCAAGACACAGCACCGGTTCTGATTGTTGCAGGAATCATTTGAAGGGTGAAGGTGGGAGGATGGGGAGTGTGGGAGAAGAGCCTCTGCCCGAAGAAGCAGAGGAGGTGTGCTGACGCACACAGAGGGCTGCTCACTGGCATCGTCCTCAGAGCCCAGCTGCTTCTGGGCCTGTTCGGACATCTTTCCTAGAGATCTCCTGGACCCTTCCGGTGGAGGCACTGTTGTGTCCAGTGAAGTTCCGCTGTGGCCTTTTGGTCCTTGTTGGAGCCTCTTCTCCTGTGACTCCTGTCGGGAATGGGGAGGAGAGGTCTTTTGTCCCCTGGTGGTGCTGAAGAGCTTGGGGTTCAGTCAGAGCAGCGATCTGGTCTCCCTCCTTGTGTACTTGTGGCCTGTCTGCGGCTCGTTCCCTTTGTGCCTCGGGGTGAGGAGCTGCCTCCTGGGCCAGGGTTTCTGTTTGTCTCTCTTCCTGTTCATGTCTCTCCAATGTAGTCATTTGCTTGATACTGAAAAGAGGAGAAAAGGATGCGGGTCAGATGTTTTCCTTGCCTGCCCGGTGGTCCAACTTTGCTGTGACTGTCAGGTTTTTGATGAACATCCTTTCTGAAAAGATGTCCCAAGAAGGTTTTGCAGAGAAAAAGTCTGGCGTTGAAGACTTCCTGGGGGATTCTGTAATCTGCCTGCCTCTCTGTCTGTCGATCTGTGTGCTTGCCTGCCTGCCTATCCATCTATCTTATCTATTTGTCCATCTGTCTGTCTGTTGTATTGATTTGTCTGTCCTTCCATCCATACCTCTCTCTCTCTCTCTACTTTCTGGGTGCACTTGCGTCTTGGGGGCTCTTTTGAGGGGCTGTTGGGGCTGTGTTTTCTTGGCTGGAGTGGGCAATCTCCATCACTGATTTGAGAACAGACCAAGGGGCGCCCTGGTCTGTCGGGGGCCATCCTCCTGAGGGAAAGGGAGAAGTATCCTCCACGAACTGAAGTAGTAAACCCCGCTCATGTGTGCCTTGTTGCACACGAGTGTGGCAGTGACACCATGCCTCACGGCTGTGGTTTGTTCTCAGCCACCTTGGGGTTTTGTGGTGGAGAGGGTGTCAGTGGAGAGGGTGTCAGTGGACCGGCCTGGGCTTCGCTTTGCAGACCCCTCTGCCTGGCTCACCCGCTTCCCTGGACCCAGGATCGACCCAAAGCCTCAGCTGCTGACCTTAGTGTGTACAGTTGGGTTTAAACTTCATTTTCAAGTTGAGTTTAAACTTCATTTTAATGTTGATTCCGTGAAGCTGGCCCCAGCCAGGTTTTCTCCAACATCCACATGTACAGCGCAAACAATCCAGTTATTCTTTCAAAATTTGAGTGAAAATAGGCTTTATTTTTCACTAATCATGGCAGCAAAACAGACATTCTAAGTACCTCAGAGAGGGTCCTACCTCGGCCGAGGGGGCTGCTTTTATGTCTTGCCACCCCCCTCCCTCAACACACACACACTGCTGCTGCTGCTGCAAATGAAAGCTCTCTTTGGATGCTTGACTGTTTAATATGTAATGTGATACCTTGTCTCGCAGTGACAGGGTGACAGACGGGCATTGGCTCTCTAATACAGAATTACCTTTTGTGCATCTCTTCTACAACAAAGCCGAATACACTGACTCTCCCTAATATGCTAATACGTTTGGTGTGCTCCAGATGTTTTGGAAGCTCCGGAACAGCTTCAAAGGTCTCCTTGTTTTTCTTTCTCTTTAACCCTTCTCTAGGCCTTGCTTTTGTGAAACAAGAAGCGTTAGATTTTTCTTCCATTGTGTATTTCGTCCTGTATGGGTAGCTAACAGGAGGGCTAGGGAAACTTCTTTGTGTCTAAAACATCGTTAAGATTATAATTACCGCTCATGCTCGTTCCCCCTTTCAGAGGCTGGGACAGAATTTCCTTCTGTGCGTACGAAATCTGTAGCCCTCATCACCGCTTAGCTGAAGGAATCTTTGGCCTCATTTGTGTTTCAAATGTCCCAGCCCCCTTCATGTTACAGCCAGAGGGGGGAAGTTCACGCACACGCGTGGGCAGCCCCCAGCAAGGACGCCCCCCTCCTCCTGGCTGCTGCTGTTCCAGGCTTAGCAAGGACCCGTTTGGGTGCATTGCCTTGAAAGCCTTTTCGTTGTTGGCTTACGTGCG
Organism: Antilocapra americana; assembly: GCA_007570785.1. Taxonomy (NCBI): domain Eukaryota; kingdom Metazoa; phylum Chordata; class Mammalia; order Artiodactyla; family Antilocapridae; genus Antilocapra; species Antilocapra americana. The sequence goes on along the minus strand of ML664180.1, from coordinate 11,388,296 downwards.
AGGTGGGGTGCAGAGCTGCTGAATTCTGTTCCCTCCGGGCGCTCAGCTCTTGAGCGCGGGCACTGCCCTCAGGGTGGCCTATGACTCGCTGCCCTGTCAGCTGATGGTGACTTGCTGGGGTTGGAGGCAGTGCCCAAGCCGCCTTTACTGCAGTGACTTGGAATTTTCAGCTCGTATTTATTGCTTTTGTGAAAGACAATAGACGTGGTTTAATTTAAGTTCAACCTACTGAATGTTAACAGAGGAGGACGAGTGCCCGCGTAGAGGGGGCAGGATGTGTGGGCCTTCCTGCTTCTCCTTGTTCAACCTCCTCTCCCCACACAGGTCTATGTTGATGGGGGTGGGGGGGTTTGGGAAAAGCAAGCCAGTTAGTGTGTTTGAAGGAGGGGATGCTGTTTGATTATTTCTCACGGACTAAAAATCATTGTAAAAATCGGTGGCAGGGCTTTGTTCCATGGGGGGGAGGAGAGGCAGCCCGCACTGGCTTGCCTGATGTTCTCGTAATGGCTCTCCTGCCCCGTGGCATCGTGATCCATCTTGCTGATCTGGCTCTTCTGGATTGGCAGATGGTACGAGTTGGATGAAAACCTTCAAAATGAAATAGGGTAGCCGGCGCACTGGAGATGTGAAGGGTGGGATGGGGGTGTGCAGAAAAGAAAAAGCCCAAGTTTATCCAACCATGTAGACCGTCTCACTGAAAAAAAAAAAATGAACACTTTCTCTGTGCTGATGTACAGGCTGGGGGTACTCAAATCAAAACAGTCACAGGCAGAATCAAGTCAGTCTCGCCCCCTGAAAAGGCTGGAAATAGCCGATGTCCCCCAGTTCATAGGACGGGCAAGCAGCACCTTTGCGTGGTCCCCATTTTCCTGATGTGGAAAGTGAATGACAACCCATCTGTCCCCTAGTTCGGGTGATAGACTTTGTTAATCCTTGAAATGTGGGAAAGTTTGGTGTTCTTTCAAGGTATCAGTCTGATGAGGGCATGGAACAGTGGACTCAGTATTTTGATTCTTTTTAATGGAGCTTAGTCTTGCCATAGCATTTCAGAGCATTCTCTTCCTCAGCCTGACATTAAGCTCCCAGACAGTCAATTAAAATTCCCCCGTTTCATGTAAAATGTCATAATTCAGTTTCCCTGAATTTGTGCTTGGGCAGGGTTTTTTTTCTTTTTTTTTGGGAAAAGAAACATTTAATCCTTGTTCTAGATGATGTCTCTGAGGTTGTTGTTCAGTCGCTCAGTCATGTCCGACTGTTTGTGACCCCATGGACTGCAGCAAGCCAGGCTTCCCTGTCTCTTGGAGCTTGCTCAAACTCATGTGCACCGGGTTGGTGATATGATCTGACTGTCTCATCCTCTGCTGCTCTCTTCTTTTGCCTTCAAATCTTTCCCAGCATCAGGGTCTTTTCCAGTGAATCATATGAACACTTCTTTCCCCTCCCCATTATTTGTTACTTTTTAACCATATTTACCATTAGCAGACTTCCCATAGCTTTGTGGTTAAGTATTGTAAGCAGCCCTCTTCCCCTTCACAAAATTGATGATGGAGGTGTGGAAGAGTGAATGACCCAGCAGAACTTTGGGTTTGGGTGCCCTACTGTGAGTTGTTAGGTCAGGACAAACATCGTCGGTGTCCTGGGATCTAGCTCACGCTTCCCCAGAGCTTTACAGTGTCTTAGAGCAACCGGATCTCTTGCTGACTGACTCTTGCTTCCCCCTGCAGTAGCGGATCTCAGAATGTGGTCCCCAGAGCAGCCAAAGCAGAGCCAGCATATTCTGGTGTTCAAAGAGCATGTTAGAAGGGGGACCCTGTGCTTGAACCTCAGATGATTCTGACTAGTGCTCCAGCTTGAGGGCCACTGCTCTTCACAGTCTACCGAGGTTCTCCTTGTCGTTGAACGCTGAACCTTTCTCTGCTTTCCTCATTCGCTCGTGGGCCGCCTGCTTCCTCAGCGGACCCTGAGGCCTTGCTGTGCACCACAACAAGGCCTTGCTCGTTCCGCGATTTCACCCAGCGGCGCCTCCTTCCTGTCTCCTCCTGGTTCCAAACATAGCTTCAGGACCACCACCTCTGCTTCCGCCAGCGCCGCTAGCACCACCGCTGCCTTGGCTTTTGGTTTTTGGTGATTGCAGATGCCAGCTTTGCTCTCTCCGCTTTGCTGTTGGCAGGTTTGCTTGCTCCAGGATTCATCTTCACCGCCCTCCGCTCTGGCTTGCCCTGCAGGTTCAGGGCTACATACTGCTAACTGACACACACAGGTCCATCTCCTGTCACTACTAAAATTTAGATTTGCTGGATTATGCCTCTATCCCCAGTGCCCTGGCATATGGTAGGTGTGCAGAAAATGGTTCTATTTCCTTTCTCCTTTCCTACTTTATTCTCCTTTAAGTCCTTTTGTACTATTGAAAAATGTGAATTCAACCAGGAATACACTTATTTTAGAGCTATATGCCCCTTAAATGTTAATTTCATGTATGGTTCCGTAACCAGAATTTTTATTTCATATTCACCATCCTTGTGAAGTGTGGGTGTTCATCCATTGACTTGTATTCTGTCCCTGGGCTGGCTTCCTAGTCTGTGTTTATAAGTGTGCTCTGTGTCCTCCTGCTGTCTGGGTGGGCTGTGGTGTGGTCGTGCCAACACGTCCGGAGGGGGGGACCAACTCCAACCCATTGCATCACTGCAGGGCACTTACTCAGCGCTGATCAGTAGAGGTGTTACTTCAGCCACATATGTAGTGTGAGTTTTTAGAGCTGCATTAGAAAGTCTAAAAGAAGCGGGTGAGACTAATTTAAATGTGTTTGATGTAACCTAATAATTTGTCCAGAATATTTTTAGAATTAATACAAAATTTTTTTAGAAATGTTATAGTGAGTTTTAATGTGGTTAAATAAAACAATCATTCATCCTCTTACCCACACTAGCTGTATTGCAAACGCTCAGCAGCACTGTGTGACCGGTGGTACTCTAATGAATAGCGCTGCTCTCATCTTTGAAACGTTGGCCACACTTCAACCCTCAGACCCATAGATTTCCCTCCAGTTATGTCTCCTGTTGCCTCATGGTGCACACTCCCTACATTTTTCTCTTTCTCTGGGAAGTTGTCTGTGTTTTCATTTCCATATTGTAGTCATGACTCCCAGAGCCCCAAGTCTAAGCGACAGCCATGGGATTTTATTTAGTGCATTGTATTAGATTTCCAACCTTATGTTATTATTCATACTCTGAAATGATGTAAAAATAGATAACTGAGGAAATGCATAAGCAGGCCAAGTCCCAGGGTTTTGTTGTAGTATACTGTTTTTTCCCCAAAATCTGCCATAGTGTTTATGGTGACTAATAGGAACCACTCTTCAAATGCTTCAGCATTTGAAGGGATTTAATATAGGGACATAAATGCTTACAAACTTGCTGAAAGTGAAAGACTCCTGCCCTTTTGGCTTTATATAAAAGCCAAACCCTGTGGCTGTGTGAATGTAGGCACTGTGTTAGCATTTCTGCTGATGCCCAGAGGCTGGTGACTAGGCAGTCAAACTGGGGGCCAGTGGTTGTGGACACTTGTGCGGGTACAAGCCTCCCGTTGGTAGAAACTAAATTGTATCCAGAACCCTGGACTGGATGGAAGGATGTTTGAGCGCTGGAAGGACCAGGCTTTTATTCACCTCTCACCTGTTAGTGTGACCTGGCTGCTAAATGACTTCCGTATCACCCTGTGCAGGCCCTTCTTCAGCTCGGGTTACTGGAAGCAAACCCTGGGGCCCTGAGACCCCCTCTTCTGCACGGCACCACGTATGCTGTCATGGAGAGTCTTGATCCTTTGAGACGGTCAGATTCAAACATGGTGACTCTGATGGGAAGGACTGCTGTGAAGAGAAGATTGTCCAGTCAGATTTCTGGTTAAGAACTGATAGATGGCTACAAAGTTGATACTTTTTCTTAGGTGGTAGTTACTGTTTCCTGATAGCAATGCCCAAAAGGGTTTTAGTGTTTCCTGGAGTAAATGTGTGGTCCTGGAAGGATAACTAGTTTGAATTGGTAATGATGTGAAGTACTTTTCTTTCCCCAGTCCTGAAAGATGCTGATGTACTTATGTCTCCTGCCCTGGCAGGCGGGTTCTTTACCACTAGTGCCACCTGGGAAGCCCAGTTGATGTACTTTAGAAAGAACCCTGTAGTATATTATTACGATAACACATTTCTTCTTGAATTGCTTACTGTTGGCGTTATTTCTTTGGCAGGCATTCCACTCCTGTGTAAGGTCAAAAGTAGGATGAGGTGGGACCTCTCCTCTCCATTCTCAGGGGATCCGTACCTTCTGGTGCTCTCCTGTCGAGTTTCTTGTCTGCCCTCATTGGCCACTGTGTAGGGCTAACTGTGGTAAAGTGCTGCTTCCTTATGTCATGTATTTAAGTGTTTGTCCCTTTTTTCACCTGTAGGGCTCCTTGGTAATGGCCAGTCTAAGGGATTAGGACCAGCATCAGAACAGTCAGAGAATGAGAAGGACGATGCATCCCAGGTGTCCTCGACTAGCAACGATGTTAGTTCTTCAGATTTTGAAGAAGGGCCGTCGAGGAAAAGGTTAGTACCCAAGGCTGAACATATTCGTGCCTTAAACCAGGGACTTCAAACTAGGTGCCAGTTTTGTCCAGGTGGGGACAAACTTGGGCCCACTCACCCAGTCTCCTGATTTTTTATCACAGAGGAGCCAGAATTCTTGGTTTTTGTATCAAATATCCTGGTTTCTAAATATTGTCCACTGATTATCATTAAAGATGAGTAAAACAACAACAAAAAAAAATGGTATGAGCCAAACAAAACACGTCCCTGCTGTAAAGATTGGCCAGAGAGTTGCCAGTTTGTAATTCCTGCCTTTGCTGTTCATTTGAATTGATTTTCATCAGTTGTATTCTTGAGTATATTAGATGGTATTTTGCCATTACTACAGAGGTATTTCTAAATATATGAAGATTTAAATTCGGTGTTTCTAAAAAACATTTCCCCCTTGTCAGGAAAGCAAATCCATTTATGTTAACCAAATAAGTAGGTGTGAAATCAGTTCATAGAATTAATTTACCAGCAGGTTTTTAAAATGACTTTCCTAAATAAGCTTAAGATAGCTTGATCAGGAAGTTGGCTATGGTAGTTTGAGGAGAGCTGTGGCTTCATGGTCAGACAGTGATAGTGACATTATATAATAACACTTTTAATTGAGTGTTTTAAAAACCCTTTTTTAGTTATCTGCCTTATTTCATGTCTCATGTATGATGTGATCCCCCCTGCCCCCATTTAGAATTTATATTTCATTTCATTCCATTTCCGTTCTCATACTCAGTGTTTTCCTGGATGACAAGATTAATTACTTGTTCTTAGAATGTGTTTGTTGGAGAGGATGGGAAAAGGGGGGCAGAATAATCCCTGGTCTGGACGTCTTTGTGTACCTTTTCTGTATACAGAGTTATAGTTTTCAGAAACCATCTTGATGTGTGTATCTAATGAAGAACTGAATTTGGCAGCAAATAAAGAGGGAAGGAGGAGGGGTAGCCATGTGTGGATACTTAAAAATCTGTAATAGATCTGCACTTTAGATCTGAAATTGGAGAGCCATTAGCTGCAAGCCTTTGTTTTCCTGTCATGCAGTGACTTCCTTCAGAAAACTTTTGGAATAGAGTCTCTTATTTCCACCATCTTTATCTCTTGCTCCTCAGCACTGTATCTTAGAAGGTGTCCTTGGATTTGTTTTTAGTACAGTTAGCGAGCGTGTGTAAGAACTGTCTCTGCCAGTGTACTGGACCTCATATGCTACCCTTTTTAAAGACTCTTGGCTGAGTGTCTCAGTGGAAGCCTTTTATGTTTCAGATGCTCTGTGACAGACACTTGCTCTGCTCCAGTTTGAAAAGTGCATCATCACAAGAGCAGGGGGTTAAAGGATATGTTTGTTTGTTTTTTAAATCACATGTGTAAACATACTGGAATGTGATAATACTATCTATGTTTCCAAACAGGAGTGGGGCGGGGTGGGGCAGCTGTGTAACTAGCATAGTCTTTCCTCTGTGTTTGGAGAACAGAACTCTGTGACTGTGGTTGGAGGCGACAGTGACCAGTACTTTACTATGTGGCTGGCCACCGCCTTCACCTCTGCTGGGGTTGGTCAGCAAGGGGGCATGATGACAAAGGTCCTCAGGCTTCATTTTCTGGGGGTGGGGGTGGGGTGGGGAGCCCTTCGTCCTTGGCCCCGGGTGCCTTTCTCAGATGGCAGTGCTGCTGGCTTCCTTTCTGAACAGGACTGCAGTGCTGTGTGGCAGCTGTGTGCAAAGCAGTCAATTAGCTTTAATTCTCCAGGGCAGCAGAAAAGAGAAACTTTGTTGAGGGGAATTTAGGGAAAACTTAACCCATCGCTAATCTGTTTAATTGTTAGCCTGCTGAGTACCTTGTTTTACTGAATTAAGGTTTTGTGACAGCATTTTGGGGAGTTACGATCACACTCTACCAGTGAAATCTACCCAGGGATATAGCATAGATTCAGGTTTGACAGGTTAAGCTACATTCAGAGCTGGCCTGGGGTGGCCTGCATGGCAGAAGGGAGCTTTGTTGTTTATGAAGGGATAGTGTAGTTAGGGCATAAATGTCTTGTTGTGTTGCAGGGTACACAGCAAATAAAAAATAACTACTTCTTGGCTTTAAAAGATCTCTTTTGATTGCTTGTTGGAATTTAGCATGAACATTTAGTATAAAGTCTATGGAACATGCCCTGCCTTGTCAGGCAGATCATAGGAACTGGAATCTGAATTCCTGCAGCTTTGTCAGTTACTGTCAGACTTCAGTGCCAGCCTTCTTACACGTAACATACCTTTTTAAAGAAGTTATATTGTGTCTGCTGATCCCAAACCCAGAGTAACTACCTAAATGGTAATTCTGAAATGTTGCTTCAAGCATTGGGCAGATTGTTGACTAAATTCTGCTTTTTACCTCGTGTCTAAAATTCCCAAAAATACGCATGCAGAGAGCATGTTCTGTGCTCCACCACTTGTATTCGTGGTTGACATTTAGACTTTCTGGGAGAGAACACTGAATCCTAAAATTCCAGAGTCATGGTTCATGTATTTGTTTTGGAAAAAGCATTACCTCTCTCTTCAGAATGATGTGAATGCCAGCTCTTTTTGTATAATTAATTGCTCTTTTTAGGTACATGTTTTTACAGTCACCAGTTAATAATCCCTTTTGTCTTGGTTAGAGCAGGGGAAAGAAAGGGAATTGATGTGTTTGACTTTCTTAAGAAAAACTGAAATCTTAAGTGTAGATTCTGCCAGCCTCAGTTTAGACCTTGCCCTAAATTTCCAACCTGCAAGTTGAAGCAGTTCTGTTTTTTGATGATGCTTGTAACACGTTTAAGTCTTTAGTCAAAACGTCTCATGTGTTTGCACTGTTATTTTTCTACCGGAAACCCCTTAAGCTATATTTGCTCCTGTGTCGTTGCTGCCATTGGGTTTACTTAAGTTGGGGAATTTGGGGCACATAGAAAGCAGTATTGAGTTCCAAAGGACTTACTTTCCTGTATTGAGGCAAAAATAAAAGGAATCTCTTAGTTATTAAAAGGTGGTCATCTGAAATTACTCTTTATGAAACGAAAAGCCAGCCTCTCTAGAAGGTCTTTGCCTGTTTGACAGAGCAGCCCAGCCATTTAAGGTCTGGAGGACTCGGCACTGGTGGGATTCCTGGGTGTTGGTTTTCTGTTTCTTTTGATCACTGTGGTAGGTGAGTTTAATAAATTATGTTTTAAAATGATACAATAATTAATTCTTACTGTTTAGAATGGAAACATTAGAGAGACTTTCAGCATTCAGTCAACCCCTTTTGAATTTGTTGGTGGCCATACCTGGCTCCTTACCTCTGCCACCTTAAATGGCTTCTCCCATTATACTTGATTATCATAACATTTGTGTTTCCTGTGTGAAGTATCTGAGTATCTTTTAGAAACCAGAATGGACAGATTTTCTCAGTCAGGTGTGGATGGACTGTGAGAAACTTGGAATGGTCGTTATGATCAGGATCGGGGTTGTCTGTATGGTAGAAAGGTGTACCTCTAAGTGGTTGTTCTCAGGGGTGTGTCTTGGGAACCTTGCATGTGGCCCAGTGTCTGAGAGTACGCACTGGAGCCATGTCATCTGGCTTGTTTTGGTTCTGTCATCTCTTTGTTACCCGTTCTTGGGCAGGTTCTGAAACGTCACTGGGCCTCGGTTTCCTCATCTATGAGATATGTGACGGTAGTAACCACTTCATGAGGGGTTTTGTATCCTGAACAAGTTGATTCATGAAAAGCTCCCAGGAACATAATAAGGACTGTGTATGAGATACAGTGCTAGCTGTCATCAGCACCTATGACCCATGAATTGCTGTATGGGAACATGCAGACTCACTGAAGACTTCTCAGATGTGTCTTAGAGAGTTTGATTTATCAAACTGTGACTCATGTCTTTTCTCCGTGGCACCACCATCACCACCATCTGTGGGTTGATGGAAAAGTGTAGGCATGTGTCCCTCGTTTTTGTTTTTGTTTTTTTTTTGAAGTCACTGAGTCATAGAAAGGACTGTAATGGTACAGTGTGAATTCCTTTAAGCTTGGTGTGACCAGGTATTTGCCCACACAGAGCAGGCATGAGGGGGCCAAGCTATAGTTTGTGAAGATGCTATATGGGCTATTCACATGTAAGTCACACACAAGCCCTTGGGGGTGGTTCCTATTTTCAATAGTACTTAATACTAAGATGCCCTGACACATTTTAAAAAGCAAACTATATAAGAGTCTTATGTAGTTTAAAAAAAAGTGTGGCCCATGCCTCTGCAGGGACAGAAATGTTTTCTTTTTGTTAAACAAAGAACTGCTGTATTTTAGTTATTTAGGCCTTTGGTAGTATAAGAGTTATGGAGTCCAAAGATAGCCCTGCTCTAGGAGATTGGATTTTGAATGTGGAGCGTTATTTTAAGGTTGAAGACATGGTGATGTTTAAGTTTTGAATAGGAATATATATTCAGGATGATGAGAATTCTCTTAGGCTTTTAATGGGTATTCCTTTTATAGCTGAATTGTCAAATATAAGTTTTCCTTATTTCTGTTCTGAGTTACTGTGTTAACATAAAATACTTTGCTACCTCCAAGTTTAGAAGGAAGATAGACCCAAATGCATAGAATAATTGCTTGACAGCACTCAGTGTTAAAAATAGGAGTTACTCAATGTGACCCTCTGTAAGAATTAGAATTTTCAAAGCCTTCATGGTTTTTACATATTTGTTTAACACAATGCATTAGTAGTATCAGTTCAGTTGCTCAGTTGTGTCTGCCTCTTTGCAACCCCATGAACTGCAGCACGCCAGGCCTCCCTGTCCATCACCAACTCCCGGAGTCCACCCAACCCATGTTCATCGAGTCGGTGATGCTATCCAGCCATCTCATCCTCTGTCGTCCCCTTCTCCTTCTGCCCCCAATCCTTCCCAGCATCAGGGTCTTTTCCAATGAGTCAACTCTTCTCATGAGGTAGCCAAAGTATTGGAGTTTCAGCTTCAACATCAGTCCTTCCAATGAACACCCAGGACTGATCTACTTTAAAGTAGGATGGACTGGTTGGATCTTCTTGCAGTCCAAGGGACTCTCAAGAGTCTTCTCCAACACCACAGTTCAAAAGCATCAATTGTTCAGCACTCACCTTTCTTCACCATCCAACTCCCACATCCATACATGACTACTGGAAAAACCACAGCCTTGACTAGACGGACCTTTGTTGGCAAAGTAATGTCTCTGTTTTTCAATATGCTATTTAGGTTGGTTATAACTTTCCTTCCAAGGAGTAAGCGTCTTTTAATTTCATGGCTGCAATCACCATCTGCAGTGATTTTGGAGTTCACAAAAATAAAGTCTGACACTGTTTCCCCATCTATTTGCCATGAAGTGATGGAACCAGATGCCTGGATCTTAGTTTTCTGAAAGTTGAGCTTTAAGCCAGCTTTTCCCCTCTCCTCTTTCACTCTCATCAGGAGGCTCTTTGGCCCCTCTTCACCTGCTGCCATTAGTAGTCTAGATTAATGTCAGATGCACTGTTGAAGTCAGAGCTGTCTTGACTGAAACATACTTTCTATTTACAGGAAGTAGAAAAAGGGCAAAATTGAGGAACTGAATATTATGTGGCACCTTTAATAACCACAGAAAATAATTGTGGATGTAAACAATGTAAACGGAGCTGTGTCCAGCCTGCTTGCCTGCACAGTTTACCCACACAGTTCTCATTTCTGTCTCTCTTCTTTCCTTCCTTTTAATCTAAATGACTTTCTGTTATCATTTTTCATTGGGTTCTGGCTGTAGGGCTTTAACATTTCTAATTTCTGCTGGTATTGGACGAATCTTTCAGGTTTTTTTTTTTTATGTCTGATATTGTCTCTGTTTCACCCTCACTTAAAAAACTTTTTACTGGGTTTGTAGAATCACATGCAATTGTAAGAAATTCTCACTCATTTTTGGAAGGTATTTTTGCTGGATATAAAATTGTAGGTAAGTAGTTCCTCCTCCTCCCCTCTCTCCTGTGGAATTTGTTGAAGGTACAGCTCCACCGTCTCCTGGCTTGTAGTGAGTGGCGAGAAGCCTACATCTAAAGTTGTTGTTGTTGTTTTTAATCTATCATGTAATTGGAGAAGGAAATGGCAACCCACTGTAGTATTCTTGCCTGGAAAATCCCATGGACAGAAGAGCCTGGTGGGTTACAGTCCCTGGGATTACAAGGAGTTGGACACGACTGAGCGTGCACACCATCATGCTGTATGCTTTCATATAGTTTTCTTTGATTCCTGTGTTTGGGGCTCATAGAGCTTCTTGGTTCTGTAGAGTTTGTCAGTTTTGGAGATTTCAGCAGCTGCAGTTTGCATGTCTGTTCCCCCTGCTGTGATTTCAAGTGTGTGTGTGGGTGCTCCGAGTTGTTCTCCTAGCTCGTGGGTGCTCTGGTCATTTTATTCCAGTCTTTTATTCTCTGTGTATTTCATTTTAGATAATTTCAGTCTAAAATCTTCAGAGATGTATTTTTTTTTTCCACAGATGTTATTGTCTTTAGTCTCTAGAAATTTGATTCTTTTTTTAATTGTCTTTATTGTCTCTCCTAATATAGCTTAATCTTTTCTCTACCACCTTAAACATAGGGAATGGAGTTATAATAGATGTTACTAGTGTCTTTGTCTGCTAATCTATCTTCTGTGTCACTTAGGGGTCACTTTGGCTTAATTGATGTCCCTCCACTCAATGCAGGTCATGTCCTCCTGCTGTTTTGCCTGCCCCGTAGACCCTTGTTGGATGCCAGGCATCATGAGTTTTCTTCTTTTGGGTTCTGCGTATGTTTGTGTCTCTCTGACTCTTCTCAGGCATTGCTCTAGGGATATGATTAGGTTACCAGGAAACTTTGAGCCTTTTATGCTTTGTTAGGTAGGACCAGAGAGCAGTGTTTGGTGTAGGGATAAGTTTTCCCAACTGCTCACAGAGAACCCTGTGAGTTATGCATACCATTTTGGCAAAGCATGGTTCTCAGCCCTGTGTGGAGTTTGGAGAGAGCTCCCCTTAGTCCTTTCTTGTGGTACTTTTCCTTGGGTACTTCCCTCACACGTGTGTTCACTAGTACTCAGCAAGTACTTAAAGGAGGGTCCTCAGCAGGTTCCAGAGTTTTCTGTCTATCTTTTGCCTCTCCAGTACTCCACCCTATACGTTTTGTTCCTCCCCGAAATCTTAGTTCCTTCTTCTCAACTCAGAGATTCCTCTGGATTCTTCTTGCATTCCCCTCCATGTGCTCTGGCCTGAAAATTGTCTCAGGGCAGTAGGCTGGGCAGTCACTTGTGTCTCAGGAACCACAGGGTTTTGTTGTGTGATGCCCATTGTCTGGTGTGGACTTTTAATTCTTTCAGGCTGGAGGGGGATTCCTGTCCCTGGCCTCTGTCTTAGCCAGGAGCAGAAGTTCCTATCTGTTCTTTGAATGTTGACCGAGAGAAACACAACACAGGAAATGTGACTACCATGTTTGCACTTTGTCTTAGTCACAGTCATAACCTTATGTTTAATTAGTCATCAAAAAAGAAAAAAAGTGAATTGCATAAGTGGGCCCTGACGCAATCAAAGCGAAGATTTCAAAATAAAGAAGCAGTTGACTTATAAATAGAAAATCTCACTCCATCTAGAGCATGTTGGTAGTAGAAATCCATCTGAGGCCCTAACTGGCTTCTGTTTCAAGTGACTGTTCTGGATAAATCCATGATGACTTTGTGATGATAGTGGGCCTTTCCTCCTTCCCTCTGAGGGTTATACTTTCCACCTGGTTGTTGGGTTTCAAAGGCAAAGGGGGTGGTGCCTGCTCAGGGCATTCCTTCTCCTTTCCTGCTGCTGTTCAGGCTTGGAGGGGAGTTTGCATCTCTCAGCTCTGCATGCCCTGATTAAGTGTTTGCCCCAATTAAGTGGCCACCAAGGTGAACCTGAAGGTCGGGTGACTCCAGTTGCATGGTGGAGAGCTGCAGGAGCCGGGGTCTCACTGTCCACTGCCAGATGGCACGGGCGTCATCCCCACCCGCACCTGCACCCCCTCCCCCTAGGTCATGATTAGAGTCTTTCTTCCCTGTAGCAGCATCCCCAGGCGTTGTTCAGATCTCTCTGATCCCACTCAGGACACTGGCAGGCTGTTCAGGAGTACTCTCCTATGTCCCCCATGGTGACATGAGCCTGGGCATGGTGTCTGAGGATCCGTGGAAGCTGTTCTCATAACACAACGTCTGCCTGGCTTTGTGCATGACCTCATTTATGGAAATTTATGGATTCCCTGTTGCCTCTTCCTCTCTTGGAATTTTTACTGGCAGATGGTTACCTGTGTGGTGTGATTTGGGAGTTTCAGAACAACGTTTTGCATTGCTTTCGTTTACAGGAAGCAGACCCTTTTCTCATTTAACGAAGCATCTTGTGGAGTTCACCCGTGTGTTGCTTGCCCCATGTTAGGCCCACTTGACTGTGCACATGACTAGTGTCGAAAAGTCCCAAATCAAAAAGTCCATGAACTATGCAATCCATGAAATTCTCCAGGCCAGAATACTGGAGTGGGTAGCTGTTCCCTTCAGCGGATCTTCTCAACTCGGGGATCAAACCCAGCTCTCCTGCATTGCAGGCAGATTCTTGACCAGCGGAGTGACAACGGAAGGCCAAAAAACATGGGCCGCTTCACGGATTTGCATGTTATCCTTGCTCAGGGCCCTGCTAGTCTCTCTGTATCGTTCCAGTTTTAGTATATGTGCTGCCAAAGCGAGCTATCAGGGAAGTCCTTCGCCATAACCTTTATGGAGGTGCAGCCCAGATCAGGGAGGATCTGGGTGGCTGGGGAGGTGGGGTGGAGCACAGTCGTTGGAGGAGGCGGTGGGTGGAGCGTGGAGGAATCTAGACCTGGGTGGGGACTGAGGTTCCTTGGTGACTGAGCAACCTCGGGCTGGTGTTTTCCGGGTCCCTTCTATGGAACGTACATGGATTTGTTGGGCCTAAGTGGCAGGGTGGGCTGCAGGTTTGCTTTGGAATGTTTTCTCTGCACCCTCTCCCCTGTGCTTCTAGCAAAGGCCCAGTCTTATCACCCAGACCAGGATAAGCAGGGCTGAGGGTGCCCTGTGTGCTTTGCTGCCCCCTGGCCTGAGCCCCTGTGTGTTATCCTGGGTCGGAGATGGGGGGCCAGGAGCTGGAGGAAGGGTGTCATTTCTGATCCCCAGGCTGACTCTCAGGGGCCGTGGTCGGGAGGCCTGGGGAGTCGGAAGTGGAGGAGAGTGTCCCAGGGCTCCTGGCAGCTGCATTTGCACAGCGTGGCACTGCCGTCCTTTTCTGGGTTCCTTGTCCTCAGATGGAGTCTCCTTACCTGCTTTCTCCAGACCGTCCTCTACTTGGAGAACCTTTCTACTGCTTCTCTCTGTTCCTGCCTTTCTGGCCCTGTGGTCACGTGGCTTATATGCCTCCTGACCCCGACTCCTGACTTCACCTCTGGCCTGGCGCTGTTCCGGGTGTATCCCAGCACAAGGCCACTGTTCCCAGGACGGGAAAACAGCCTCCCAGGGCCTTGGTGTCTGTGAGGTTTTCTCAGCTCTTGGAGTGATGCAGAGTCCCCGGGTAGCGTGTAAACATGTGGAGCTGTTGTGTATGCATGCCTGATAGCAGGTGACACCTCTTGATCTTATCAAGTGACAGCTGGGCGGGAGACATCACTAATCATCCTGTTAGTTTAGATGGTTTAAGGTGAGACGTGTGTTTTTCTGGGATGGTCTTTTAACTAGACCTTTGATTAGAAATAGGGAGAAGAATTTTCTAGAATTGAATAGACTGGCAGCTCAGTGCCCTTGGAGAGCGTTTCTGTTGCTTACCCCAACTTTTCTTCTTAACTCTCCATGGGAGAGATGATCTTCCAAAAGAACTGGCCCTTAGCAGGGCAGCAGTGACAGGTATTTATGTGGCACTTATGGTGTGCTGGCCACTATTCTAAATATTCTAAATTATTTCCATGTATTAGTCCATTTGACTCTCACAGCAGTTCCTTTTGCTGGGTCTTTGACCATCCTTCCCATGTTATGAATGATGAAGCTGGGGCTCAGAGAAGGGCTTGGGTGTGCTCTGCAGTTGATGGTTTCTGTACCTTGAGGGGAGTAGTGAAGAACCCCACGTGGACTGCTGGTGATGAAGACAGGTGGACGAGCTCTGTTTTCAGAATATTTGGAGAGGCCCGAGGATGGTGTGTGTGTGTGTGGGGGGGTGTGGGGGTGTGTGTGGGTGTGTGTGTGGGTGTGGGGGGGGGAGTGTGGGGGTGTGTGTGTGTGTGTGCGCGGGCGCACGCGCAACTTATTTTTGTCTGACTCTTTGTGACCCTGTTGGCTGTAGCCCGCCAGGCGCCTCTGTCCATGGGATTCTCCAGGCACGAATACTGGAGTGGGTAGCCATTCCCTTCTCCGGGATCTTCCCGACTCAGGGACTGAACCCAGGCCTCCTGCATTGCAGGCAGATGCTTTACCATCTGAGCCACCAGGGAAGGATTCTGAGGGCTGGGCAAAGTGATGCCTTTTTAACCCTCCGAGGAGTGGGAATCTTAGGGAAGCAGGGGCCAGGAGCACTCATTTCTTCAAGGTTCCAGTTGTTTCCAGGTCCCAGGTGGATCTCAGAGATGGTAGATTCAGCCTTATTTTCTGCTGCAGGAAATCTCCATTCCAGAGAGAAGTAGCAGGTCATTTCAAATGCAGTGTGTGGAGGGCTGTGGAATACCTGACACTACAGGGACACTACAGGGTGTCCAGGAGAGTTGGGCCGCCCTACAACAAGGTGACTCCTTCTGTAGACTCTTCACTCTTGGTGGGCTGTAGACAGACCTCGCGGGGCAGCCGTGCAACTTCCAGACCGAGGGTGTGGGGAGCCAGCTTCTTGGATAGACCGTCCCAATGCCCCGAGGGCAGTCAGCCCCCAGCTGATGTGGTGGTGGGGCATTCACCTGCAGAGCAGGGTGAGGCTGAGCCTTGTGCTCTGCAGCAGGCTGCTTCTGGAAGGCCAGGTGTGCTTTGTGCTTTATCTGATTGATACTACCAGAGGGCTGGAGGGTCAAGATGTATTTACTAACTCTTCTGTGCTAACACTTACTAACTTTTCTGTACAAACATGTTTGAGAGAAGAGATTAGTTGGTATTTTGAAGGGGCCTTTGTGGTTGTGGGGGTAAAATATCAGGCCCCAGTCCAGTTTTCCTATCTTATAGACGCCTCAGGATTAACACTGTTGTAGTTGATCTAAGCAGTCATCTGTACTGAGAGTGGGGTGGACCCCACACCCCACCCTGCCTTTCCCAGGCCCTCAGAGAGGATGCAGTGGGCTGAGGGTGGGCAGGCTTCGCCTTGGACCAGCCTATGGAGGCAGTCTTGCAGTTGCAACAACTCAGGTTGTTCTTCGAATCAAACACGGCGATACATCACGGTAATGTAGGTGGGTGCCTGCCAAGCCTTAGCGCTGGTCTTCTCATCCCTCTAAGGCAGGATGTACTGAGAGCTGGGGAATGCACTTAGCTGGGTGCAGGTTGAACGACAGCGTTGGCTCCTCAATAAGAGGAGGGAGCCCATGGCCTCGCTGTCCTTGCTGCCTCCAGAGCGTGTTTCTGACCCACAGGTGGAAGCCAGGTCTCCTGCATTGCAGGTGGGTTCTTTACTGCTGACCTTCAGGGAAGCCCTCGTAAATGCAAAACAAACCCCAATGGCAATCGCTTTCTTGTTTTGAATCAAAGGAAGAATTGACTTAAACCTAAGAGGGTCTTGGCTGATTGGAAAGGAAGCTGGAAGTATTTGAAAGATACTGCTGTTTTTTCTGGTTTTAATTAGGAGACTTGCAGAAGAAACTTATGTTGGCTCCATCCTTTTTTGACTTTTATAGTGATGATGGAATTTCCACTTTTACGCGTATGTTAAAGCACCATATACCTGGCCTGGGTAATTTTGGGTGGGGTAGCATTTTGCATTTGGAGTAACAGTGTGGAAATGTAAAGCAGGGAGAGGTACATCTTTCTGGCAGAGTGCAGTTTATTTTCAAATTTACTGTTAATTCTTACTTTCCTGGGGAGAAGTGAGTGGCGACCCACTCCAGTATCCTTGCTTAGAAAATCCTATGAGAAGGAGCCTGGTGGGCTCCCATCCATGGGGTCACAAAAAGAGTTAGACATGACTTAGCACACATGCAAATGCTGACTACCTTCCTGGAACTGTGTATTAAGCTTTTTCATTAATGAAACTTGGCCCCTCTTTCCTTAACTCAATATTTTTCCTGCTAGAAAGGCAGTCAGTGTAGAGGTGTCTTCGTAGATGCTTACTTCTTGTGCATAAGCATGTTCCTCTCTCCTGAGAGGTCAGTTCACGTGGGCCTCAGTGTCAAGGAAGGAATGGGAACACGGAGGCTGTCCCAGAGCACATGTGTCCTCTGCAGGGTTAGAGACAGACGGACAAGACCCCTTTGATTTAATTGGTCATTAGTTGTTGCCCAGGACAGGTCGTTAGGTACTTGTGGGATCCGGCAGCTGCTCCCAGAATTTGCTTGAGGTTCCTTGTAAGCACACAGGTTTCTGCTGCATTTATTTAAGAAAAATGGTAGAACTTCTTTTGAGGTAGTTTTGTTACGCCTGTGGCCATTTCCTTTATCTGCTGCGTCAGAGATCTGATTGCTCGGATATCACTTCCACCTCCCATGCAAATGATGGTCTAGCATGCTTTGTGGTTGCCACGGAAACTGGGTACCAGTTTCCTTCCTTCCTCTTCTAGGGACGCTCTTCCACCTGTTTTCAATAGGAACATCTCTGTCACAAAAGTCCTCCTTGCTTTTTATTACCCCCAAAGGGCAAATATAAACACACCCCTGATCTTTTCAGTGGTATCTGACCCTCCCAGTCATATCAGTTCATAAGTCGTCCTTGGTGAAATTGAGAGCAAACACAGAGACACTGGTTCCAGACGTCTCACACGAAAGGGGGTTTGGAGCCACCTCGTTTGCAAAGGGGGTGACAGCCATTAGTGCCACTTGCGGTTCACACGTGAGTGCTCGTGCAGGGGTTGTCAGACACGGCTTTTTATGCAGAACGTTCCTTGATGTCAGCACCTTACTTTGCTGCTTAGCAGCTCAATTAAAAGCAGTGCGTATTGTTGCGACAGATGAGAATAGCCTGTTCTTGTCACCCCCACCCTATGCTTCCCTGCCTTTCTTCCCTCCCCTTCATTTGGAGGGTGGAATTGACTGGGTAGAGGGACCCTCAGCTGAAGGGATTCACAAATACAGACCAAGGAGGGAAGACAGCAATGTCAGTGACTTGTCAGCAACAAGCTCTTGGTTCATTTCTGCGAAGAGAAATTCAGAAATTTAAAGAAGAGATCATAATAATAGATGGGGCTTTACCCCCCCTGGAATTAGGTAAATATGGGGCAAGAAATTAGGCTCCGTTTCCAGAGTATAAGCCTCCTCACTTCGCCCACGAGCTCAGGGCCCATCCCAGAGGATGAATGTGGGCCCAGCGGCATCCATCTGAGGTGGGGTTGGGGTGGGGGTTGGGGGGGCACTGGGCAATCGTGGCTTTCTTGCTGCACTCCCTGGACGTTCAAGCTTTCAAAGGATTTGGCCCTCAGCCCCTGCACAGTGGGCCCATCCTTGTTTGTCTTTGTATCCCCTGTGTCTCCCCAGTGGCTGGTGGGGTGTCTGGTGTGTTTGTCATTTTTTGTGAAGGTAAACACACTCTTAAGAGGAGCCAAATAGTGTATGGGAAGGGAGTCTTCCTAAAGGAGTCGTTCTATTTGGGGAGCATATTTTCCTGTTTAGATTATCCAGATCTTTCATGTCCTCTCAGCATATTGGAAGCTAGATGTGTGTACTTGTGTGTCTGTTTCTGTGTTGGTGTGTCTGAAGTATCGCCCATATGTATTTGTTTTAAAGGGTTAGGAAAGTCTAGAGCACAGGACACTGGTTTCTGGTAGTAGTACTCTGTTCTTTTGTACCCTCCCAACTTGTTTCTCATTCCTTCTTACTGCTCTTGTGGTTCCATGACATCTCTTGGGTCCAGAATTCTACACCTGTGTATACAGAAACTGAACTATGACTGGTGACAGTGACTCCTCGGGGCCTCTCTTGTGACTCTGATGAGGACATAAGCAAGTGTCGTACCTTCGGCTTTCATGGCAGGCTCTTGGATTACTGCAGTATTTTGGTGGCTGCATTTCCGCCAGTGGTTGTTCATTGGTGATGCCAAGTGAAGGGGCAAAATGCCTTCTTGTCTGAAGGCCCTGTGGTTCTAGCTTAGTGTTGACTACTGTTTTCTAGTATCTTCAGTATTTTAAGATGCTTCACTGGATCATCGAATTCCATGATAGTAAACATTCTCTCCAGTGATGGTGATAAATATACCTGGCTTTTCCTAACCCTGTTATCCTCTCCAGTCTTGTTTTCCCAGAGGTCGAAGAAGACTTAACCTTCTGTCTATTTGTGTTATTGAAGTGTAGTTTTTGAAGAAAATTTACTCTGTAAAGATTTAATAGTGCATATAATCACTTGATAGCTTCAATTACGTAGAATTAGCATTAATGTTAATTCTTGGGGTTTACCATTTATAAAATGTAGAGAGACTGAAAACCTTTAAAAGGAAAATAAGAGCTAGGTCTTAAAAATGAATCTTTGTCCTACTGTTCATGCTTGGTTTCAGATGTATTTGGAGACGAATGGAGAACTTTTTGAGATGTTGCTTCTTTCATAGGAAGTACTATTTCATAGCACATTCTTTGTGGAGTATATAACAGTATAATAGGCCAGGTGCTTTACTAAGTCAAGTAAGTTGTTTCTTGATACTACAACTAAAAAGTAACCTGAAGCAGGCATTGGCTCTGATGTTTTCTGATGTAAATCCATTTAGTGGTTATTGGTGGTTATCTCCACCAATTGCTGGAAGGCAGTTTTTGTCTTTGCCTGCTTATCTGGCAGTGACAGGATTCCTGGGCCTTCTTTGCAAGCCAGAGCCCACTCTGGCTGCTGTGGCCTCTTGGGAAAGGAGTGGTCTGTAGAGGAAGCTTCAAGAAACCACTCAGGCCAGTCTTGTGGCAGGGGAATACCTTAGATTACCCTGTGCTGTATTCATTAACTCACACGTTGTTTTTCCCCTGTTATCTTGGAACTGTGCATGATGGGAATCTAGCAATTTAAAAATATATGCTGATTTCAGTCCTTTTTTTCTGTAGAACATAATTGCGAATTTGTTCATCCTGTTCCTCTGCCCCCAAGAACCACATTGGCACCTGTTGTGACAGCCTGCAGACCGTTTATACTGTAGTCGGCTTGCTGTTCCAGCAAATGCCATTGTGTATTGCGGACTGGCACTTCGCCTTTCTGGAGCTTGTAGTTATTCAACTTTGGAGGGGTTGGAGCTTTTGGGCCGTAACATCTCCCCTGATTCTTTATTTCTCAGACCTCCTGCCATCCAGTCTCATGGAATGAGGCTGGGGTAAATAGAGCCCTTCTGGA
Source organism: Antilocapra americana (assembly GCA_007570785.1). Classification (NCBI taxonomy): domain Eukaryota; kingdom Metazoa; phylum Chordata; class Mammalia; order Artiodactyla; family Antilocapridae; genus Antilocapra; species Antilocapra americana. The sequence continues at coordinate 11,368,250 of ML664180.1, read as the reverse complement.
TCATCTGAATGTCAGATCGTCCTCGGCCACAGATGAGGAATCTAAGGCTTAGGAAGGACTAGGCACTGGGAATCCTCACGGTGAGAATGTCTAGTAATGTTTGCAATGATTTAGAAGCGACTCAAAATGTCTATTGATCTTGTCCGTATAGCCGGATTCTCTGTGTCTCCTGAAAGGTGCCCTCTTGCCCTGAGTTTGGACTGTTGTTGAAGTGAGAGGAGGGTGAGGCCGTGCAGCACAGAGGTGCTGGGATGCCAGTGAGCATGGGGAAGGCGTGCTCCTGCCTGCCTTCTCTGGGGCCCTTTCCATCCTGCCGCTGCCTCTACGCCTACTACCTGTGGTGCCAATAAGTGCTTTCCCGTGTTCAGATTTTTTTGCCCAAGCTTCAGATGGGCATGCATGCTTAGTTGCTCAGTCATGTCCCACTCTTGGCAACCCCGTGAACTACAGGCTGCCAGGTTCCCCTGTCCATGGGACTTTTCAGGGAAGAATACTGGAGTGGGTTGCCATTTCCTTCCCCAGGGGATCTTCCTGACCCAGGGATGAACCCACCTGCATTGCAGGCTGATTCTTTACCTGCTGAGCCTTTGGGGAAGCCCTCTCGGATGAACAGGACACGCTTCAGTATGTCGGCCATTTGAGGATAGATACTGGCCCGTCTTCATCACTCTGCCGTGTTTGTCCAGACAGATGCTTTAAAATTCATACTAAAACATTGAGATTTGTACACAAAGGAGGTATTGAAGGCGGCCAGTATAATTTCCTTTTTCACTGAAGCAATGTGAGAAATGAAGGGACTTACAGGTGTCATTCTGGAGAATGACACCCACAGGTTTCCCAGAGAAGTTTTGTCTCCATTGGTGATCCTTAATCTAGGAACCTAGAAACTGCTTTTGTTGAAAGCCCCCTGAGCCAGTAGCCACACATGCCAGAGGGAAGGGGCACACTTCTCTTAGCAAATAAAACCAGTCAGGAGCCTGTTCCCAGGCACGCCTGGCTAAGTAGGCTTATTTATGGGAGCAGTGCCCATTTATGGTGCTACCTTTGAACGTAGAGTTTATCAAAGAGAAGACACATCCAGAATTAAAATCACTATGGACTCAGTCTGGTCTTGTTCATTTGAAATAGGAAGTAGATCTTTGACTGCAGCTGCCTCACCAGTTAAACGGGCCTTCGTGTCCAGTATCACCACCAAGATTCCCCTGTAGCATGGAGCAGTGGAGAGAGCCGGAGTGTTGGAATAGTGGTGACACTTGGTACTATGCTGTTGACAGCTACGTCAGGTCTCTGCACCTCCCTTTCATTGTCTGATCAGTGGTGACCACAGCACCTTACAGGCTTGCTCTAACTCACCTGGAGTGTGTAAGAAGCCACCTGGAGGACTTGTTGGAACACAGCTTGTTGAGTGTCTCACTCCTCCCCCACCAGTTCCTGATTCCATTGATCTGAGGATTTGCATTTCTAATGAGTTCGCAGGCTCATTAGAGTTCTCTGGCCGGTGGATCAGTCTCATAGCCACTGGGCTAAATGCTGCTCAGGGTTTAAAGCTCCTGGCATATTACTGTCCTTTACCAAATACTAAATAACTGCTCTCTGTAGAGTTGCTGTGTGAAAGGCCAGAGGTGAAGCTCACCATTCAGAAATCTCGGAGCCAGTAGCTGTTGTTAGGTAGATTCAGCCTTTGCTCCCCAAAGACTTGATCTCTCAGCCTTATTCTCCCCTGGTTGCCACTTGATAGTTTGTGTGACTCCTTTAGGTAAGAATTTCAGTGAATCGGATCTTTCTTTCCTTTGGTGAGCTGTGATCATCTTGTTTTCTGCTTTGGGTTTGCCTTTGAACAAACCTTTACTCAGCCCTGTGGGTGCAGTGTGGTCCAAATTCATCTTTCTGCCCTCTTTTTCCTTTTATAGAAAAAGTTGGGGCCTTAGCCACTCTTGCCATGCCTGCCTGAGATGACGCCTTTTGAGGTCTTTGTCTTGACATCCAGACAGTTCCTTCTTCAGTTTGTTCATCTGCCTTGTGCAGAAACAGAACCGTGATGTCGTTCCTTCCCTTGCGGTTTATTTGAAATTATTTATAGACAGATCGCTGGCTGCATGCTACCCCCCCCCCCCCCCCCCCCCCCCCCCCCCCCCCCGTGCAGTTTGACTTTAGGTAGTTGTTTCCATGCCGTATGTATGCACTTACCTGAGGGCGGAGTGAGTGGAAGTGTTTTCCTGTACAAAAAAACTCACCAGAGTGGACAGTGGGCTTCTCTGCTGGCTTAGATGGTAAAGAATCTGCCCACAATGTGGGAGATCCAGGTTTGATCCCTGGGCCAGGAAGATCCCCTGGAGGAGGAAATGGCAACCTGCTTCAGTATGCCTGCCTGGTGTGCTAGTCCATGGGGTTGCAAAGAATTGACACAAGTGAGTGACTAACACATGTACACAAAGTGGGCGGTGTGATTGCGTCTTAGATGGCCTTTGCATGGAGTTGTCATGGGCTGGCTTCGGTTTCCTGTCTGTTGGATGATCCCAGCTCCCTGTGGTCACAGTGGGTGATGCTCCCTTTGGCCTGGTAGATGCACCCATACTGATGGCACAGTATGAGGTTGGTAGGTGTTTTCTGCCCTTGTTTTTGGCCATGGAGAGGAAAATTTGGAAACAGCTCTATGTCCCTGCGGGCTTCCCCAGTTGGCTCAGTGGTAAAACGCTGGAGACGTGGGTTCAATCCCTTAGAGGAGGAAATGGCAACCCACTCCAGTATTCTTGCCTTGGAAATCTCATGGACAGAGGAGCCTCGTGGGCTTTGAAGCCCATGGGGTCGCAAAGAGTTGGACACGACTGAGCCCCAAAACTACCACCACCCCTATGTTTCTGCAACTGATTTCTTCTGTTTCCTACTTAGTATTCACGCATGGCGTCTGGCTGCCAGTCAGACGGTGCGATATCCATCCCATCCCTGTTCTCATGATTCTACCAAGCCTTTTCCCCGCAGCCCTTGCAGGGCCTGTGTGTGAATTTGTGTGTGTATGACAGCGGTGGAGTAGGGGTGAGAATATGTACACACAGAGGTGCCAGCGCACCTCTCACGCCCTGCTTCCACATGTTCCAGCTTGCACAGGATTTAATTTAATTTATACCCAGCGGGGGAATTTGCCTGTAAAACACACACACCTCCATAAGTCTGTCTCCACCGTTCACTGTGTGCCCAGTAGTTTCTGTGTCTTATAAAACCTGTTGTGTTTTACATCCGAGGAGGAGAGATGATGCTAACAAACCCTGTTGCTGTCCCTTGGAGCACAGAATCCATGCTTCTAGTCATGTTGGCCGTGAAAGGCAGTTCTATATACTGATGTTCTCATTTCCATTTTCTCAATGGGTTTATCTTTTAAAATGATATTGTTGTGTTTTTGGCACATGGGTTTCTTTTTGGGAGTGGTGGTGCCTACAAGAAAGTGTGCAAGTGTGAGTAAGGGTGGAGCCAGAGAGTGGGGTGTGGAGCAGTTCCCCTGAGGAGATGGCTGGGGAGAGGGAATGTCACAGAATTCTTGCAAGGGCAAATAGGGTCAGTTCTCATCTGTGTTTATTTTAACCACTGTCAAGTGTGGAAAGGAATGCATTGGTTTACAGTCACCATGGCAACAGAGGCTCCTTCCCGCTCCCTGCCCCTCAACAGGCAGTGAACCCATTCATTTATCCAAGTGCCTCAAAATTCCATTATGTGCATCCCATGGGCTCTTAATTCAAGTACTTTGACAGAATGTTACTGTGCGTTCTCTGAGAGTATTCAGTAGTGGCTTAATCCTGTTCAGGTCACCCAATACTGGTCTTGAACCACTGTCTCCTCATCTCTCTGGGCCGTGAGAAGATGGACAGCCAACAATAGAGCAGGGCTCATCAGCTTTCTGTATCTGGGACACTTCTTTGACGTTTTGTGGTCTGTCTGGAATTTTCTCTTCTCCACAAATAGATTTGGGTTTGTTTTAATAGAAAAATGTTCAATTTAATACCAAGTTAAATCTTTCATTCTGGCCTAGTTTATTTTAAATTTCTGGGATGTTAGGTTACATTTGAATGTTGGTCACTGGGTCCTGTCCTGTCTCTCCCCACCCCCAGCTTTTTTGAGATAGAATTGACATATAACATTGTGCAGAGCTCAAGGTGCGCAGCCTGATCTGGGGTGTGTGTGTGTGTGTGTGTGTGTGTGTGTGTGTGTGTGTGTGTGTATTATGGAACGATGACTACAGTAAGACTAGTTAGTGAATCTGTTGCCTCATGCACTTTCATTTTTTAATGCACTTTTATTTTTTAATCTTTCAAGTATATGATAAAGTATAGTCACCATGGTGCACGTTAGATCACCAGAACTTACTTCTAACTGGAAGTTTTTACCTCGGCCACACGTGCACGCGTACACACACACGATCGCCAATCTACTCTTGTCTCTTTGAGCTTGGTTTTTTAGATTCCACACGTAAAGGTCACACAGTGTTTCTCTCTCTTTCTCTGACTGAGTGTGATGCCCTGGGCGACCATCCATGCTGTCACAAACAGCACAGCTTCCCTCTTTTATGGCTGAGTAGTATTCCAGTATACCGGTAGCACATGTGTTCTTTACCCATTTGTCCTGCAGCAGACGCTTAGCTTGTTTTTGCATCTTGGCTAATACTGTAAATAATGCTGCAGTGAATATGGGGTTGCAGGCATCTCTTTGAGATAGGGACTTCATTTCCTTTCGATAAATACCCACAAGTGGGAGTGCTAGATCGCCTAGTAGATCTGTTAATTTTTTGAGGAACCTCCATTTTGGTTTGCAAAGTTAGGTGCACCAATTCACTCTCCCAGTGACAGTGTGTGAGGGATCTCTTTTTCTCCCCAACCTTGCCACGTGTCTTTCTCAGGGCGTTTTTCCCTGTCAAGTGTTTGTACTTTGTTTTCACAGTCACTCAAAATGAGTTACGTTCCTGGAAGGATGAGAGTCTGGAGGGCTGTCCTACCCTGAGAGTCTTAGCCTGCTGTGTCTGTCTCCTTCTGTAAGTTCCACAAAGGTCTGGCTTCAGGCTTTGAGACGGTTCAGTTCAGTTGCTCAGTCATGTCTGACTCTGCGACCCCATGAACTGCAGCACACCAGGCCTCCCTGTCCATTACCAACTGCCGGAGCCTACTCAAATTCACGTCCATTGAGTCAGTGATACCATCCAACCATCTCATCCTCTGTTGTCCCCTTCTCCTGCCCTCAATCTTTCCCAGTATCAGGGTCTTTTCAAATGAGTCAGTTCTTTGCATCAGGTGGCCAAAGTATTGGAGTTTCAGCTTCAGCATCAGTCCATCCAATGAATATTCAGGACTGATCTCCTTTAGGATGGACTGGTTGGACCTCCTTGCAGTCCAAGGAACTCTTGAGAGTCTTCTCCAACACTACAGTTCAAAACCCTCAATTCTTCAGAGCTCAGCTTTCTTTGTAGTCCCACTCTCACATCCATACATGACTACTGCAAAAACCAAAGCTCTGACTAGACAGACCTTTATTGGCAAAGTAATGTCTCTGCTTTATAATATACTGTCTAGGTTGGTCATAACTTTTCTTCCAAAGAGCAAGTGTGTTTAATTTTGTGGCTGCAGCCACCATCTGCATTGATTTTGGAGCCCTCCTAAAATAAAGTGTCACTGGTTTCCCATCTATCTGGGGCCGTGAGGGGGCTCTAAAGGCCCCCACTCAGCCCTTGGGCCCCCAGGAACCTGGCTGCTCCCCACACCTCTGCTCTCTAACCTGCTGGTTTTACTGTTTTGTTGTGGAGCTAATCAGCCCCAAGCCCAGGGCTGTGAGGTTGCCTCTGTAGTTGTTTGCTTTGAGCAGGGAGGTCAGGAAGGAATAAACTGTACCTTTCTTCCTGGAAAGTTCTCTTCTGGTGAGTGGTCGGTTCCCAAGCCTGTTTCTGTCCCAGAGGGAGGTTATTGTAGGGGCTGACCGCCTGCTGTGGCCCAGGTCCTGTTTTCTCTTGTCCTGCTCCATAGGGCTACGCCAGGTACGGAAGGCTAAGGCGTTTGCCAGTTCCCTGGAAGTCTAGAACACGGAGGTCTGACTTACCTGGTGGCATCAACAGCTCCAACAGTGCATTCTTTTTTCTGCGTTTGGAACTAATTCATGTAACAGTTTCTGTGTTTAAAATTGTGTAACATAAAAAGAGAACACAGTAATTTGTGAGGGGAACCTCTATGGAAAGACCCTGATGCTGTGAAAGATAGAGGGCAGGAGGAGAAGGGGGTGACAGAGGATGAGATGGTTAGATGGCATCACTGACTCAGTGGACATGAGTTTGAGCAAACTCTGGGAGATGGTGAAGGACAGGGAAGCCTGACGCGCTGCAGTCCATGGGGTCACAAAGAGTCAGGTGTGACTCAGTGACTGAACAGCAACCCCTGTGAAGTTAGTTTGCTATACTCTGCATCTCAGATGAAGTAATCCATTTCAGAAAGCACTGGATAAAATCTGGGATGTCTGGAATCATGTGAAATAGGAGACACAGATAAACCTGGGGAGGAGCACGCTGAGGGACTAAACTGGGGAGGTGAACTGACCATCTTTCTGCAAACCAGTGGGTTTCCAGAGTCAGCTGCTGGAGTGTGAGGTTGTTATCACTGGTCTCTGAGGGTACTTTGGAGTGGGAGGAGAGGCTGGAAATGTTCTCCTACAGGCTCATTTACAGATTGGTGGAGGTGGGCCTTGCAGCCCTTCCCAGGGCTGATGGATGGCTGGGAGGGTGGTGGTTGGCATCGTATTGACACAGTGGGAGACCGATGGCTCTTTGATCAAAGAACGTGTTAAGGCTGGTGGAACCGGAGAGACTCCTTCTGAAGTGATTAGTTCTACACCTTCTGGCCCCCACGGCCCGCCACCCGCATCTTTATGAACAGGATTCAGGTCTGTCCAGCTCACAGCCCTGGCACTTTGCTAAAGCCAGCTGTGGGGGCAGGGGGTGCTTGCACTTCAGTAGCTTCTGTTTCTTTGAGTTAATCATCTGGTGCAGACGTTGGTTTCCATGATGCCTCAGCACACCATGGGTTCTGACCATTTGGGAAAACGTGACAGTTGTTCTCTTCTCTGCCTGCTCCTTCCTGTCATCCCCACAGCACCCTCCCTTAAATTACACCTAGTGTGTGCTCAGTCGCTTAGTCGTGTTCAACTCTTTGCAGCCCCATGGACTGTAGCCTGCCAGGCTCCTCTGTCCATGGGATTCTCCAGGCAAGAGTACTGGCGTGGCTTGCCATTCCCTTCCCCAGGGGATCTTCCTGACCCAGGATTGAGCTTGTGTCTCCTGCAGTGGCAGGTGGGTTCTTCTACGGAGCCACCCAGGATGTCCGTAAGCCGAGCCTTGGGGTTCTCTTTGTCTGCAGAGGTGGATCACCTGTGGTGGTGATGTGTTTGATCAGTCAGTTGAAGAGGTTATTCGTCTCCTGGCTGCGCGGTGTAATGGGGGAGAACACAGGAGAACAGCAGATCCGCTGATGGAAACATCACAGACGCTGATGATTCCTGGTGTGGGAGCACCCACAGAAGCTAGGTTTGAGTTGGGGGTTAAGAAAGAAAATCTCAAGGGTTAGTCCCTTGTTCAACTTTTAGCTCATAAATGTTGTTGACAGTTCCTTTTATTTACTGTCGGAGGTTTCTGGTTTCTATCTGTTAAATTATCTCTACTCAGGCACGCCCCTCACCCCCAATTTCCCAATTAATTATAATCATGTAGAAACGTTAGATTCTCTCCATTTCTTTCCCTCCTTTTTGTACTTTCTGCTCACCACCCTTCTCTTTTGTAGCACCAAAGAGAGAAAAGGAGTGGAACCTGGCCTCATGGAGGCCTTAGACAGCAGGCATGCCTGTGGCCTTCCTTGGAGGGCATGAGTGAAGGCAGCTGCCCTGTGGCTTCATTGTTTGCTGTTTACAGACAGGAAAATGGGCTCGAGCAGGAAGGACTAATGAAGGGCTTAATTGAACAGGAAGTCTTTCAGTCCTTTGGAGTTGCTGAAGTGCTGCATGCAGCTTGGGTGTTTATCTTGAGTCCTGCCTGAGGGGTTGGACTTTCCTCTGGTTGTTTCCTGTAGCTCAGTGGGAATTAGAATTTGTCAGGGTATTTGAATGTCCCGGATAGAAAGGGGATAACTAGTCTTTCGACATTACCTGGTGAAGGGAAGGGCTTGTTGGGATTTCTTCGTACCCCTGATCTCGCCTCTTGGGGTTTCTGCTGCTGGCTTTGTTCAAATCCTGTGAAAGCCCTTTGAGTTGCTTTTATAGCATCTCAGCAAATACAAATATAACATCTCTGGAAAGGCATGATAAGTCATTGATCTTATTAACAGCAGGCTGTGTTTGTTAAATGTATATAAGACGACGTACTTGATGACAAGGCTCCTGTGAGTCAGAGACTGATTGGAGAAATTTTGTGATGAAAGTACGATCTGGTCAGAAGACGCTGCCGCTAGACTTGTGTGAGGGTACCAGTGAGCCACACACGTTTATGGTGAGCGTGTGTGTCCTGCAGACATTTGAGCGTCGGCTTGTCATCTGCTACCACCCGGACGTGACCCTTACCGCCTCGTGCCACTGACTTCTGGTGCCGCGCCAGTAGGCTTCTCTGCTGCACGTCGGTCTGGGACTCCCAGGTGGCTGGCAAGGAAGAACTGGGGTCGGCTTCTATTCTGGAAAGGGGCATCTTGGGCCCCAGGGTGGGTGTTAGGAGTGTGGATGAGAGAGTCTCGTGTCTGGGTTGGAAGGTGTGAGTCGGCCTCCATTCCCCCGGCCTGTCTGGCTTAAGAGGTCACTCGTTTGGTTTGATACAGCAGTGCCATTCGGAAATATTTCCTGACCTGCCGTGGTTACCTTCTGCGGCCCTGAATGTTGGTAGAAGTTCAGCATTTGTTCAGGGTATTCTAAGCCTTCTTAGAAGGCAAAGTGAGTTCCGTGCCACGGCTCCATTTTTACCACCTTTGAGTTGATAGTTTCCTGGGTGGTTGTTTAAGCTTCTGTGCCACTGCTGTGTCTGTGTGTCCCTCAGACTCTGAGCCTGGGCCGAGTCTGGGATGCTGTCAACTCCTGCTTCTCATCGGGAGAACACAGGGCAACTCCAGGGTCACAAAGTGCCAGGGCTGGGGTTGGGGGTGGGGAGGATGATGGCTCTCTCACGTTCATCAGTGGCTGATGGATTCTTTCTTTGTGGTCGTGTTTTCTGTGTTTAGGCTGCTGTCATAAATCCTGGACTTCTCTTACAAATATTCAGAACGAGACTGTGGGTTGTAGCGCGTCGCTTCATCCCAGAACAAACTTCCTCGGCACTCTGGTTGGTGAGAGCTTAAGTAACACCCATACTTGGACAATTACACGGGACTCTGTTTCAGCCTGATGGATAAGTTTCTGTCAGAATCCCAGGATGAAGCCTGTGAGGACCATGATACATTACTTGAGTTTTGCCTTTTCTTTTCTGAGTGGTAAACATCACTTTTAGAAAGGGAACGTATTGCAGAAAACAATCCCCTGGACTTTAGCCCTAGATGTATATCAGTATATAAAAATGGTAAATCGTGAGTTGCTATGTATTTTCTATATACAAGCAAGGAACTTGAGTTGTTGGGTGAAAGGGTATTGCTCACATTGTTCTTCTCTTACTTTCTATAAACAGTGGCTGGTTTCTTAGCCTGCTGTTAGATTTTAGTGCAGGTACTAAACGTTGGTTAATGCCAGGCTTGTCATAAATCTGCGAAAGTCCCTTCTCAGAGTTGAGCCGAGACCTGGTGTCTGAAGACTCTCTACTGCCATCTGTTGGTGCGTGTGAGTCGCTGCATGGGATTTCCAGCGGGCGGGGAAGTTGTCCAGAATCCTTTTCTATTTGCCATCCTTTAAATAAAGCAGATCCCTGTCCAAGAGGCAGAGGATGTGTGAAGCTGCAGGAAGCCTACTCCATGTCTTTCAGGGACTAGCTAGAGCCTGAGCCCTGCTTTTGTGCCCTGGTTTATGATGTGCTGGTGGAGTTTCCAGTCTCACCCCATGTGCAGCTCCATGGAGAGTCTTTCTGGGGGGAGGTTTCCTTGGGATTGACTTTCCAGTTACACTGCTGGGACTCCACTAGACTCTGTTGTTTAATGAATGAGCTGTGTAGCATTGCAGAATGGATTTCTGAGGGAATTTTTGCTTTCTCCTTCAAAGAAGTAAAACAAGGTTCCTGTCTTACAGTCGTTCAGCCTCCCCTCCCCAACTGTCATCTCTGCCGGGACCCGAGCAGTGTTCTGGTAGTTTGCAGCTGGGTATTGAGTAACCTAAAATTGCAAAACTGTTGGGTTTTTTTGGTTGTTGTTGAAATAGTAGTTTTAAAAAGAGTTGGCACTCCCACCTCAAAAGAGAATAGACAAGCAGATCTATGTTTCGTTTGGCTCTTTGAGGCTTTTACCACTGACCATGCTTCAGGTAATTCGTTTGCCCCTGTAACTATAATACAGTAGTGTATTAGGAATTTCTTTGGCCAGATCCTGGCTGGATAAAGACTTTTAACATCATTGTGTTGGTCTTCTGACTAGTGTTTATCCTTTTCTTACTTTTTCTGTAAAGATAGTTTTTGCTCAAGACTGCCCTGAATGGGACAGGCTGTGGAGAAGAGCATTTGCAGCACCTGCGTCCCGGGTTAGGAGTTGGGTCCCTGAGAAGTCGAGGGGTTAGGCCGCCTGAGGGTGGCGAAACCCGTGGCTTTCCATTGGTGGTAAAGTGTAATGCGTGTGACGTTTGTGACTGACAGAACAAAAGGGCTTCATTACCACTTTAATTGTTGATTAATGTTGATCCCTTTCAAATTTGACATGGTTGCTTTCGAGAGCACAAAAGAAGTCAGTGTCAAATATTTTCTTGATCATGACAGTCAGGATTTCCAGGCAGCCTTGATTTTTTGACATTTGAGGATGCCACATCAGACTTTTAAAAAAAACCCAAACCCGTAATTGCATCATTTTATTAATGGGATCAAATGTGGGCCTGCTTATTACTTTTCATACCATTTGTGTGGGCTCCCAGCCTGAGGTTTATGTGCCCAAATAATGTTTTGCTTGGGAAGACGCTGTATCCTGTAATTATTTATTCTCCTTTCCCTCCTCTGACCCTTTCTCCCTGAACTAAAGAAAACGAAGCCTCACTTTTCTCTCTGATGCCTGATTATTGAGAGGGTGCAGTGTTTGTGAGCATCTGGAGTATCTTCCTACGTGGTGGTAGTTTGGGTTTGTGGTATGTGCCTTCTCCTTGGTCTGGCCTTTGGGGTAGAGGTGATGAATATACTTATGAGTAGTTAGGTTAGTCTTTCTGAGGGTGTCTCAGGGTTCTGAAGGAAGTTCATGTGTTTTCTTGAATGAGTGATTTACTCCTAACTGGGAGGACTGGGCCTTAGGAAAGCAGAGTGTAGATAGTATAGTTGTTACTAGTTTAAGGGAATTATGGAACAACTTTTGGCATTGTGCCATCTTTTTTGGGGGATGGGGCATCTATGTTTAAAATTGTATACTGCATTCTAAAGTGCAAGCCAGTATACATATCTCAAGATCTGAAAGTTATCGTGTTTGCTGTTTTGCCTGACAACCTAGTTAGGAAGTAGGTGCTAACAGTCTAGCAGCACAGGCATTTTTGGGAATGTAGGTTTGTATTTCCCACTTGGCACAGGCAGAAGATCAGAACTTGTCACCTAGAATTATGAAATCAGAGATGCAAGAGGATTTATTACAGGAATACTGTATTCACGTTTTAGAGATGAGGTCAGAGAAGACTGGAGCTGGAAAGACCTTTAGTTGGCTCCTTTTCCTAGGAGGACTGTCCTCCCCCTCCCCTGCCCCACTTTCTCCAGCAAGGAAATACAGAGGCTTATCTTGCCCAAGGTCACAAGTTGACCTGAACCAAAGCAGCCCAGGTTTTCTGATACCATGGTTCTTTTTCTTGGACCACTCTGACCAAGCAGAACTTTTAAAGATTCATCTCAAAGGAGATTCAACCAAAAACAAGTTTCTTTAGGTAAATCAGGTTCATAGCAAGTTTTTACTCTAAATAGCTGCTTGTGTAATTTAATTAAGACAAGTGCTGCAAATATTTAACATCCTGTGGCTTTTAGTGCAAACAAACGATTTCATCTGTTTCTGTGTGAAGCAGGGCCCCTGAACCAGTGTAACACGGTCTCCAGAAGTACCAGGAAGCAGGCATTCCAGGTAGCAGGCCTTCTCTGGGAGCCTCCCTTTTCTGTCTCCAGAGACAAGCCCCCCTCCCCCCATTGTCAGTGGGGGGCGGGGGCGGGAGCACAGAGGGATGGAGCCACTGCTCTTGTCTCTGAGAGCTCTCTGACTTGGTCTGTGCTAGCCTCTGGGTTCACTGGAGGATGTGTGTATTTTCTCTTTACTGTACAGGAGGATGTTTACAGCCGTCCTGTGTGGTGTGCCCACAACTGCATTCGCATTTGAATTTGGTGGGCAGCCTGCCCTGGGCAAGGGGATATCCCCTGCCCGACCCCCCACAGTCTCCACCACACACACATAGACACTCAGCCACACCCACCCACCCTTGTTTCTTTGACTGGCTGCCAGGTCTGTAGTGTGTGTGTGTCTGGGGGTAGAATAGAGTGGGTACTTATTTTGGGGATAGAAACACGGGAATTTTTTTTTTTTTTTTTTTTGAATAGGCCTTTCAGCAAGTTGGCAAGGCTTCAGGACCCGCTCCCACACTGCCACAAAGAGCCCAGCTATGCTGGTCACTCTGCATTTGCCAGACATGGCGTGGCATCTTTTTTGAATGAACGCACAGCCTCCTCTCCCACCCAGGCCTGACTCTTTGTTTAGAATTGGGATGTAATCTAAATAATTGGATTTACAAGCTTACATTTTTAATATTGGAAAATTAAGTTAATACGGCAGTCTTTGGCATACATGGCCCTCTGCGAGGACCGGCTGAGCATTGCTCTAAACCTAGCCGCCCCCCCCCCCCCCCCCCCCCCCCCCGTGCTCTGCCTTGTCTAGCTGAGTTGTGCACATACCCACATCCTCCTTAGGTTTGTAAACCATCAGAAATCCTGGGCAGAAATGGAATTTAATTAACCTAGAAATTGCTGTTGTCCCATATTTAGGGCTGCCCTAGAGATTGAGTGCAGATAGCAGTAAGCTGGTTAACTCTAAGCTGCGGATAACCCCAGAGGAGACCTGGAGACCATGAGTCCTCGTTACTTCCCCCACCCCCCTGGCCAGGGCCACTGATGGCAGGCTGGCCTGGAAGCTTCTCAGTGCAGGATTGCGGGGGGGGGGGGGGGGGGGGGGGGGGGGGGGGGGGGGGGGGGG